>OY720443.1:27909151-28440747 GCA_963082915.1 Dolichopus griseipennis
TAATCCGTATGCTTAACCAGTACCATTCCGATGCTTCTGAACTTTTTTTATTCAAAATATGTGGGTTTTAAACATTTTTGTATAAATAATTTCTTTTAACTTCATTTTAGAGTAATGAATAACTAACTTTGTTAAAGAGTTGCTCATCTCATTATTGTGAATTCCTTGCCAATGTCATAAAATAAACATATATTGTGAATTAATTTTAAATATTAAAATATATATTTGGTAATTGGCAACACTTTCATTGCTGTCAAAAATTAAAATTATAAGAATATTATAACAATAATAACAATAATATTCATATACAATAAAACAAAATATTATTTAATAATAATAATAACAATAATTTTTTAAAATAATTTATTTATTTACTAATCTATTTATTAGCAATATTTTGAATTTCTTGAGGTAAATCGTTATAAACCTTAAGACACTTGTATAGACAATAATTTTTTTAGTTTTCTGTTCTGAAAAGACTTAAGTACGATTTATTACTCGTATTATAGCTATGTATATCAATCATTGTATTCAAAATAAAGTTTTGTTTAATTGAATTATTCATAATATCGAGTGCAACAATAAATAATTCACATTTACAAAAATTAGCTAAACTACTATATCGTTCCGTGTATAATAAAATGTGTTGCAATTCTTATTCGGTATTTATTTATAATTTGAATAGAATTTAAATGAAGAAAATCGAGTTTATTTAAATTTATTTGGGATGTTCTACTCCAAATTGGATGTAAATAATTAACATATGACAGAATATAGGAACAACAAATAGAATGAAGCATATGTGCATTTAAAAAGTAAAGAAGTTTGCGTAAAATTAATATATATGGAGTTATTTTTTTTCATACGTAATCAGTATGATAATCACATTAAAATTTGTTATCTAAGACAATACCATTTTAGTTTCAAAATGAGAATAGTATACTTCAAAATGGAATAGTAAATTTCAATATGAGAATAACAAATTTCAATATGACAATTTTTTTATTATTTTCAATAAATTTTTTAAATTTAATAGCAGAATTGCAATTTGCAAATATGTTTTTAAAGTTCAATGCCTTTAAAAATGTCAGTCCCTAAATAAACCTATTTTGTTTATGGATGAAACGAATTTAAATATTCATATTTCAAGAACACAAGGCAGACATGGTGAACCTACTGTTATAGTAATTGACAATGCACCAATACAATGACAATAAAATTGAAGAAGTTTTGTAAAAACAACATGTGCCAATTACATCGCAAGCATTTCAAGAAAATTAACTGCAGCTCTTAACTTAGAAAATATACTATAATATTAAATTTTATTTAAAATATTATGTGTTAATATTAATTGTTTTTTATTAAATTAAAATAAAACATTGAAGTTTACTATTCTCATATTGAAATTTATTATTCCACTTTGAAGTTTACTATTCTCATTTTGAAACTAAAATGGTATAGACCTAAATAATTGAATGACTTTATGATTTCTATTGGTGTACCTTTGTATGAATAATTTGTATTAGTAAAAATTCTATTTTCAAATAATATTATTTTAGTTTTTTTTTTACATTTAGATGTAAACGATGATTTACAAGCCATTCATCAATTATTTTAAAGTCGATTTCAATAAAGGTTTTAAAATGCCGCTCGTTTACAGTAGCATATTTTAATACCACATCATCAGCGTATAGCTGAACCGTCCCTATTAGTTTTAGCTTTGTCAAATCTTTTATATAATTTTTAAATAAATCTTTTCATAAATAAGCCCAAACTGTGTATACGAGTACATATTAATATTTTCTTTTTAACACTATTTATTTTTTTTTTATTTTCCCTATTTTTTATTTATATTAAGCGGCCATAAAATAGTAGCTACAAAAAACTTTTTTCATTTCCATCAACTGAAAATATGGCGGGAAACTGAAAAAATAAACAAAACTTGGAAAATTAAAACTTTTTATCAAATGAAAATAAGAAAATTTTTTGAAAATAATAAAAAAAAAAAAAAAAAAATAAAATATAATATGAAAATAATTCTCAGAAGTTTTTCTTCTTGATGTAATAATGAAAATATCTTTTTTATAAGTTTGTGGACATATTTATTTTCATATAAAAATAGTCCGGACATGCCAAATGAACGCATTTTTATATTGTTACTCATTTCCGGAAAATTATTTGATTTTTATATGTGTGTGAATGTATTTATATCTGAAGATATATCTAAAGATATTTTATATTTATATTAATCTTATGGAAAATTACATTGTTGTGACAATTTTTATTGTTAAATTCTTTAATATTTTGTGATTATGATTTATAATCAAAATAATAAATTTAATTTTTATTAGAAAAAAATTTTTGACATTATGTTGAATTAAGAAAATTATTATGAAAACTTTATAATCTTTAATAAAAATCATATCTAAAGATAATAATACAAAAATTATAATCTATTTCTCTTTATAAATTAAAAAATTTTGTAAAGTAAATATGAATCATTTTAGAATTTCTTTGATTTAAAAAAAAAATGGAGAACGGAAATTTCAATCATTCAAAAAAGATGAATGATATTTAGAACTTGGAGAATAATAATTTACTTTAGAAATAAATAGCTTTAAATTACAACATTACATAAATCTGGAATTGAACTCATAATCTAGAAATATATTATAAAATTTTGTTAAATTTATAATTGTATTTTTAATTTCTTCTACTCGTATTTAGAACATAGTTTCTAAGAAAGGAGTGCTTTATAGGTAATTCTGAGGGAGTATTTTCTATTTATATCTTCGATCAGTTTTAGTTTTGTTTAGCAGCAAAATGCTTCATGGAATATACCTAAGGTAGGGATAATTAAATTGCATATAACCTGTTTCCTAAGGTCTAGATTAAGTACCGGATTAAGAGGTCTAAATTAAGTACCTTTCCCACATTATGTGTATCTTTCACAAATTTGATCTATAATGTACAAAGTTTTCTGACCAATATTTAAAGGTGTTCGTTATGATTCACTCTTTTTATTAAAATTTATCAAAAGGAAATACCGTTATAAAATTAAAAAATTTTTAAATATTCCTTGATTTTTCAAATGAAAATTCTTTTTATTAAAGCTAGGGATGTAATTTGATTCCGCCGTCTTATTGCTATTCCTAATTCCTGAATCGTTATGATATTCTTCAGTTGTTCAAAATGTATTATTCGTACTATTAGCAATCGGTCATTTTGGTTTGGAACTATCAATAATCGAGTTAATTGGAGTTGGCGCACAATACATTTCACTGGAAAGCTAAATATTTATTTGAAGTTTTTTACATCACTTAAAACTTAAATGCATCCATTTGTTGCGGTTTTATTCAAACTTATACCTAATTCAAATAAGTAGTATTTTGACTATTCTGAGTAATCTGCTTGGGTGCTAAAGCAGAAGAGTATCCGTTTTTAATCCTCTTTTTCTCTCAAAATTTAAATCAATGCAGCGATGTGTACTTGAGGAATAAGAACGTCCTTCTTTGGCTGCCAGTCTTGCTAATCTTTTAGGGCTTTTGCGAGACATAAAAGTGTCCCAACTGACTGAACTTGTCAACATGAAAATCATCTTCGATAACTCCTTTCTGAAAGGATTTACCTCTGTTATGAATTATTTTTTTTTAAATTTAAATCTATTTTGAAACTAATCGACATTGAAGAATCCTCAACTAGAAATTAGTATCATAAGGCAACTGAAAATGGACGGGTAATACAAAAAGGGTTAGCACTTAAAGTAGCTGGAAATGATAAGTATATTTTTGTGAATGATTTCTTATACAACTTCTTATACAATCTTATCAAAAAAATAGCTGCAGGATCTTCCAAACCAGATAACTCTGAATATTAAAAAAATATTTATTTAATTTTAAACCATCAGTATTACCAGCATATATCATAAAATCTTGAACCTTTAATTAACAGCTTATAAAAGTCTGTGCATCCTTTACGTTATCTCGATAATGTTTTTACATCAAAGATCTGTTGCTTATATAATGATATGAAATTCCCATGGGGTTTTATTAGTTAAAAATGTTTTAAGATTCTATCATATTACATGAATCCTGAAAATTCATTTATTGACAGTTAAAATCTTTTTTACTATATATTTTATGGTATAGGAAATTATGAAAGTAAAAAGTTTCTAATCGAATCCATGGTTCTATTCATGTGAAAAACAATAACAAAAGTATTTAACCAACCGAATCTAAAAACTAATATTATAGTTCTGGACAAAATGGAAAAATAAAATTCAATTAAAGTTTAGTTTATTAATCATTTTATAAGTCGTAAAAAAGGAAAAAGTAATTTTTTGAAACAAAATGGTAGTTTTATTTATTTTAGTTTTTTGGTTTATAGCTTTTCCTGCTCTTAAATGCTGATAAATAAAGTTTGTCCTCAAAAGTTTATTTATATAAAATATGTTTGTAATAAAATTCCAAGTATCTAAATGCTCTTCAAAATCTCCGGATAAGTTTATTCTGATTTTGATTCTGTTCAAAATTTTCTTGTCCAAAATAGACTATTCTTGATTTAGAGGATAGTAAAGTTAAATTCAATCGGCAAGTAGCCTTTAATTAAAATGAAATGTTCCCTCCTTTCCCTAACGAATTCTTATGTTTAAGCTACATATTGTGCAAGACAAAAATGAAAAAAATTTGGTTTTACATGGAAATTACGAAATTTTAGTAGTGAACACGAATTATAGCTATAATTGCTCTAAGACGCTTCTAAAGGCAGATTAAGGTGTTCAACTCGTTATTCCATCCGGGAGTTGGTTCGGGGATGTAAAAGGTACTCAAACCATGACTCAAATTTAAAAGACATTAGAGAAACAGAAAGAAGATTCATATTGCCAAATACGAAGGTGCTATCCTTTTTAGTGTCGGAGATATACTTCTTTGCTCCCGGCTTAACTGGAAACTTCTAGAATTTGAGTCTATGATACAATCTCGCTTAATTTTCGCCTTATTTTCCTCATTAGGAACCTACAGTATAAATGTCATAAAATATTATCATTATTTTTTGAGTTATTGTGTTTACAATTTGGCGACGGATTGTAAAATTCTCACACTGGCAGGGGTATTCAAAATTTCTAGATGAATCTTGAGGTTGCCACCTTCTTAGAAAAAATAAATGTTATCATCGTTTTAGACTCTGTACTAGAGTAGCACTTAAAAGATAGCCTAGGAAATAAAATTCAATAACTAATCAATTTGTAGAATCAATCCTTTTTTTCCATTAATCCTTAAACTTATGTTCAGTAACTAATTCTTTTTACATTGTTTCAATTTAAGGTTTACTTCCGTATCTTATAGTTATCATAAAACATTCTAATAATATATTTCTGGTCTTCAAATTGGTTGCATATGACTTTGTTTGCAGAATAAATGTACTGTATACCAGAATTATACTTAAAGTTCAAAAATATGGTCACTATTAATATATGCTCCTTGAGTTTACACAATTTGCCATTGAAAACATGGGAATACAACATTTTTAGTTATTTATTTTTGTTTTTTTGTACATTTCTGCTATCGCAGCAGATATTACGTTCAAATGATGAAAGGATTTTCATAGTATTTCTTTATGGTAACACAGAATATCAATATAAGTTGATTGTGATTAAAGATGGGTGTATTGAATTTGATATTTCGATAATAATGCATTCTTCCTTCAAAAAATTCTAATAAAACTTTATTTGATACACAAAAAGTTTTCGATGTAATGATTTTTCTAACCCTTGAAGCTTTCTAGTAGCACGGACCATTTAGAATAGTGATTCGTAGGTTTCAGATATGTATATCTACGAAGCCTTCTGCCTTCAGTCATATGATCCAATCCTTTTTAAATCCTTCTACATTGTTTTTAAATCCTATTATTGCATTCCTTCATCAACTTCAAGTTGTATTTGTGTTGTAGATGATTAGATTCAAGAAGCTTCTGCGATTATACTAAGACAACATACAAAACAAATTGAAGTATCCTTTCACTGGATAACTGTAAAATTGCCTGAAACAATATTTTTTTTGTCTTATATGATGAAAATATTTCATGACAAAAGTTTGTTAGTTTTTATTTTCCATATTTATTATTTTCATTTTTATAATAAACTTTTTTATATGCGATGTCTTTAAAGTTTTCCATTTCCATGGATGATAAATTTTCTATTAAGTCTAGCCAACAAAATTTTTATGATAAATTTTCCCTAATCAACTTAAGATTAATTCAGAAAATTGAAAATTTGAAAAAAAATTCTCAAAATTTTTCATTTTGTTGGAAATAACATTTTGCTTTTAAATTTGTAGTCTGTTGTAACTGGACTAAAAAGGGAACTAATTTAATTTTTATTTTTAAATATTATGCGACATCTATCGGTTAAAATTTCTTTTATTTTTTTACATGCTTTTCTAATTCAATACAATTACAAGTACTTCTTCATTTAAAATTAATGAATTAATCAATCATTCGGAAATAAATAATTAAATAAATATTAATAAATAATTGAGTAATTGAATAATAAAACAGTAGGAAAATATAAAAAAAGAACTTTAAAAAGTTCTAAAGTGGAAATATTTGAATAAAATATAGATTCCATTATTAGAATGAGTATTCTATCAGTCAGAGTATATCCACTGAATTGACGGAAGTTTATTGATTCTGATAATTAAGTTTTATTTTAATTTATTCATAATTAATATTTTTATTGTAATTGTATTCAGTCTGGCTGTTATTTGGTAATTGAAATCAGCGGTAATACATTACATGAATTTTGAAGTTTTTTTTCAGTCCGATAGATGGACTGCCAAAAATGATTTAATTACTTATAGTATTTAATATAAATTTGATTTTAAAGATTTTGAAATTTAGTTAATTTTAGGGGCAAAAAAAAACAAACTGGAATATGAAGGTATTTAGGTAGCATCTCATACACAGGACGTCCAAAATAGGTATAACACAGTAGTCAAAAAGTTTTTTACTTTTGGATTAACCAATTAATAATTTTTGAACATGTTATTGAAAAGTTTATTTATAAATATTGTTAAGTTAAAGGTTTTAAAAAAATAAAACCGCTTGTTTTTAAATAACTTTAAAAAGAATGGAATTGGCCACATCCCAATGCCCTTGGCCATGACGCAGCATTGAAGTTGCAAAATGTTTAAAAAGAAGCTATCAAATATTTCTGGCACAATGCGTTTCGCAGCATGTTGAAAGCGTGACATTTAATTTAAACAAATTAACATAATAAATTTAATAAAGCTTTAAATTTTTAAATTTTATTATTTTAAATAATAAATAAATTAATGTTTATAATTCTATATTCTCTAATTTTGAACTAAAAAGTAATAATAATATGTATAAATGGATGACAAAACATAAACAATTAGCTGGCAAAGTACCTCAGTAGTTAAATGTTGATTAACTTCTGAGTCAAGGCTGGGTTGAAACTTTGTTTTTACTTTCATTGTGTGCATTTGTATTGTTTTCCATATGTTAAGCTTTTGGAGTTGTAATTCAACGCGGTTGGCTACGCTCATTGTGCTTAAGAGGTTAATTATTGAATGGATTTCCTATAAAATTAATATTCCTCTTATTTAAAGTTATTATTTTCTATACATATAATAAATTTCTAAAAAATTATTAAATAATTTTTTTACATAATTCAAAAATTATTCAACTTGAGGACTTATGCTACTTGTTACTGTACTTCAAACTTATGAAGCATGGGAAGAAAGCTTATGTTATTGATTTGAAATTGTATTTATAATTTGTGTAAAATTGTCATAATTAACATAATTACTTTTATGGAACTTATGTTTTCATATAATAAATCTGATACGACTAAACTATTGAAACTATAATTGCTGTGATAATCAAATCCTAAATAACGGTATTTCCTATCCGTGATTATAACACATAATTAAAAATATTAATATAAGGAATGAATGGAAAATAATGTATAAATGTCTTTAGACAATTCTCAAAAACTTTCGCTCAATTGTGTGAAAGCTTTTTAGAAATAAAATTATTTTAGAAATAGTACAAGTAACATTAAAAACAATTGTTTATTACAAAAGACATTGTTATATATATTATTATATATCTAATTTTGTACATGTATTATCTAAGTGTATACACTAATCTATTTGCTTATTATAAATAGTTCTGCAATATTTTTTATTTATTATTTGTCAATTTATTTTAATGACAATATTTGATTTATTAATGGAATTCTTTATAAAAGTCAGCAGAAGAAAATCCTCAACAATGTTCTTGGATACATTTTTAGTTTTATTTTGATTTTCTTTGACGTAAGTGACACGTCTCTTTGAAAATTCTTTTTCAAGGAGGATTTTTAAAATAATGTTGAATAAAAATGTTTTAATTTATTTAATATTAATTCAGCCATTCTACACTTTCTCTTATTTAATGAATATTGTATCATTTATAAATTTTATTGAAATTCAACAAATTGAAAATAAATTTGAAACTTTTATTTTAATAAATCTGAAGACAAATGAAAGATCTACAAATATTTTTAATAGTTTTTTACAAAATTTAAATGAAAATTTTCAGATACCAATAATTTTAAATAAAAATCATGAAATTTCGTATTTAGAAAATCAACTGCCCCAGTTTAATTCAAATTATTTAATTTTATTAACAATTGATAATCAAACCAACAGAACTTTAAAACTTTTACGTGAGTTTCTTGAAACAAAAAAACTCACAACAATTAAAATAGTTATTCTATCATTGAATGGAATTTATGAATTGAATCGGAGGACGGATATCGATTATATATTACATTTTATTTTAAGATATTCAACATTTCAACGCATCGTAATTTTATTCAGTGCAACAGGCTTATATGAAATTGTAACATTTCCATACCGTAGAATAAGAAGCATTGCAGGCAGAAACAATAGCCACATATTTTTGCAAAAGGACCGCAATTTTTATGGGAGACCCATTAAAACTATTGTTTATCTAAATGATTTTCCACGTGTATTTGCATTATATAGAAAAGGTAGAGTAATTAAACTGGCCGGTTCAGCAGCAATACAATTGCAAAATTTTTATAAACATATAAATGCAACAATGGAAGTAATATTTGTGGATGGTGGACCCATTTATAATACAACTCTTAGTTATTTAAAAGAAAATGATTCGGATATTGCTATGAATTTCAATGAAATTAATTTGGATTATTTCGAAATAAGTAATACATACCCTAAAGGGAAAACCCCAACTTGTGTTTTGTTACCATATAGCTCTGAAATAAATCGAAGCTATTATATTGTAAAGCCATTCACTATGGAAGTTTGGTTATGTCTAATCGGATTCATTGTATACAATACTATTGTAAATATTGTTATTGTAAAATATACTCTTGCCCTTAATTCAAAGAAATTGGATTTTGGAAAATCATTTTTAAATAGTGTTTGTTGTATATTGTATGAATCTTATCCAAATCAAATGAATAAAATTGATACTAAAACTAAAATATTTCATATGGTTATAACAATTCTTCAGTTTCTTTTGGGTTTTGTGATGACAAATTTTTATTATGCACGATTATCAAGTTTACTGGCTATCACTGTATTTGAAAAACAAATTAATACATTAGAAGATCTATTGGCATCAAATTCATGTTTGTATCTACTTGAACATGAACTGAACCTACTCGCCCATCATATATCAGAAGAAATACGTAAAGTATCAATTATAGCTGAGACTTTTGAAAAATACAAGGAATTTCGTTTAAATTTAAACGCAGATTATGGTTATATAGCAGGATTTGATCGGGCTAGATTTTTTTTGAAACAACAGGAGCTATCAAATAGACCATTATTTAGATTTACCGAATTTTGTTCTACCAGTGCATATTTAGCATTTCCAATGAAAAAAAATTCACCAATACTAGAACCTTATAATAATTATTTGTGGCGAATTTTTCAATCTGGAATTAAAAGAAAATTAGAAATTGAAGTTTCCCAGGATGCATTTAAATCTGGTATTCTTAAAAATCGAAATAAAGATGTTTTACATGGTCATATGATTGGAATAGCTCATTTGGGATTCATATTAATTTTGTTAGCGATTGGCTTGCTTTGTGGCAGTGTTGTATTTATTATAGAAATTTTTATCAGTAAATGCATTTCCCTTCGAAAACAAATTAAACCGAAATAAGAAGTTTATTATTATTTTCTGTGGTTAATAAGTACAATGGAAAATTTAACTTGTTAAATTTCAGTGAAATTTGAAGATAAACTACAATAAACGATTTTCAAAAGTATTTGTTTTTCTAAGGAGAATCAAGGTCTTCAAAGGAGACAAAGAACTTACCCTATGACCATCTTACATCGTAGCAGACATCGTATAGAATAGAAGGATAAACAAAGTTACAAAGTAAAGTAATATTCAATGGAATAACTATAATGAGGTAAGGGAAATAACAAAGAATGTGAGATAACTTCTTCCTTGCACTTTTGTACATTATATAATCCAATAATTACATACATTTATGTATAAATAAATAAATAAATAAATTAAAATAAATGTGATTTTAAAATAATAAAAGTATTAAAATTTAGTTTTAAGAATTTTATTTTTCTGAATAAAAGTTAATAAGACGTTTAAAATAAAACATTTACATTAAAATATTTTTTATTCATTGAAAGCATGTGCTATCTTTGGCACTTAGGACGATGACCTAAAACTCGAGTCGCTTCTAGCGCTGCTTTAAAGTTTACGTAGAATACATTTATTTAAATGAAACTTAACCAAATAGAAAGGCGATCCTTGAGTAGAGCAGTTTCTACTTTTACTCGCGTTGACATTAAATTATCTATTTTTTTATTAATTTTTTTTTGAATATTAAACAAATATGTGTTTATTCTATAAATTATTTAGTTTGAGGAATAAACAATTAGAAAGCGACTCTAATATTTGGTTTTTATTTTGTTAAGAACGCAACCTTAGGAGCGATACTAGAAACAACACTAGAAACAACGCTAGAAGCAACACTAGAAACGACGCTAGAAACAGCCCTAGAAGCAACGCTAGAATCAAATCTAGAAGCAAAGCGACTAATGGGTCATTACGTTTAGGCTAGCGGACCATTGTGCATCTATCTAATATTATTTTTTTTATGCTATATTTTTATATATTTCAAATAAGATTTGGTTACCCTGGGTATTTTGTTGAAAAAAATCAAAGCTGTATCCCCTCGGTTAGTAAGTGATATGCTTACCCACTATACCACAGCGGTTCCTCGAAACTGATGTTAGACAGTGAAATTTTAATATGCTGCAATTAAAAGATATCTAGTTGAAACTCGGTGGTAATAAAATTTCTGGAAGATAAAGTAGAGGTACAACACAGAGTGAGGTACTATTACTACTATTTTGCCTTCCATTTTTCTAATGAAAAATTTGAAAAAATTCCAAAATGAAGGCGTCAAAGCAATTTATCTAGCAGTGTGACATTTTGTGACATTTACTCAGATACAAATGGATGAAGGTCGAACACACATATCTAAATTGCTTTACTCTGCGATTCTGATTCGATCTATGAATTTGAGTCAATCCGAAACGTTAAAAATGGGCGATAGACTTTATAATCCTGATGACTATAATATTGGCATGGGTATAAAAACATTTAGGAAAATTTAACAACAATGACTTTCGTTTTTTATTCCCACGAGTGTGAGAAAAAAAGTATAATTTAATTTCTAGCTTTTTCTAATCTTTTGTAAATTAATTACTAATTATTTTCTAATCTCAAACATTCCATAACTCTTTACGTAAATTTAAAATTCAAAAAAGGTAGAGGCCCATTGATAATTGCAGCATTTCTCATTACAGTTAATGGACTTCAAATAATTTATATTTATTAATTTTAAGTTGTTATTCAATTTACTTGATTAATTACTTAGAAAAATTATTTTAATGACAATATTTGATTTCCTAATGGAATTCAATTAAAAACGAATTATAGACAAGAAAATCTTAGGATTAATTTTTAGTTTTCTTTTGATTGCATTTAACGAGTGCCGGTTACTTAAAAATTCATTAAAATAATGTTAACTCAAGTTATTTTTATTTATGTAATATTTATTCTACCATTCAACACTTTCACTCAATTGATAAATAGCATATCACTAATAAATTTCATTAAAAAACAACAAGTTGAAAATAAATTTGAAACTTTCATTTTAATAAATCTGAAGACAAACGAAAGATCCACAGACCTGTTTAACAACTTTCTTCAAAATTTAAATGAAAATCTTCAGATTCCAGTAATTTTAAATGAAAATCAGGATATTTCGTATTTAGTTGAAACACTTCCACAGTTTAGTACGAATTATTTAATTTTGTTAACAATTGAAAACCAAACCAATAGAACTTTAAAACATTTACGTGTGTTCCTAGGAACGAAAAGAATAACTACAATAAAATTAGTTATTCTATCATTGAAAGAAGTTTATGGACTCAATCGGAGTAGGGATATCGATTATATATTACATTTCATTTTAAGACACTCAGCTTTTAAACGTATCCTAATTGTATTCAATGGGACAGAGTTGTATGAAATTGTAACATTTCCATACCGTAGGATAAGAAAAATTACACGAGAAAATAACGAAGGCATTTTTCTGAAGAAGGACACTAGTTTCAACGGTAAATCCCTTAAAACAATTGTTTGTCCAGATGATTTTCCAAGAACTTTTTTAATCCGGAATAAAGATGGGGTAGCAAAATTGACTGGGACGGCAGTAATACTTTTAGAAAATTTTTATAAATACATAAATGCGACAATGAAGGTAATAGTTGTAAAGGAAGAACCTCTTTATAATACGTCTATTGATTATTTAAAGTTCAATAATTCAGATATTTGTATGAATTTCAACGAACCCAGTAGTGACCCAGAAATAAGTTATACCCACGCTAAAGAAAAAATTCCAGCTTGCTTGTTTATACCATATGGATCTGAAATAAATCGAAGCTATTATATCTTAATGCCGTTTAGTATTGAAGTATGGTTAATTTTGAGTGCGTTTATTATATATTACACTGCAGTGAATATTGTTACCAAATTTACTTCTGGTGTCAGTTCAAGGAAAATTGATTATGGAAAATCATTTTTAAACAGCGTCTGTTGTATATTATATCAACCTTATAAGGCAGATCGAAATATTGATAGTAAAAAAACAGTAGAACATATAGTAATAACAATTCTTCAGTTTCTTTTGGGCTTTGTGATGACAAATTTTTATTATGCACGATTATCAAGTTTGCTGGCTATCACCGTATTCGAAAAACAAATTAATGCTTTAGATGATTTACTGGTATCAAACATAACTTTATATATACTTAAGACGGAGTTAGACAAGATTACAGATCATATGACAGAAAGAATACTAAAAATTTCGATTCCAGCTGAAAGTTATGAAAAATATAGACAATATCGCACCAATTTAAACAGCAATTATGGTTACCTCATATCACCTGATCGAGCTAAATTTTTACTCAAACAGCAGGAGTTATCTAATAGGCCATTGTTCAAATTAACTGAAATTTGTTCTGACAGCTCATACTTATCATATCCTATGAAAAGAAATTCACCAGTACTAGAACCTTTAGACGAATATCTTTGGCGAATTTTCGAATCTGGAATTAGTAAGATTTTTGAGGATGTAGTATTCCAAGATGCATTTGAAGGTGGTATTCTGAAAAACAGAAATCAAGATGTTTTACATCATCATATGATTCAAATAGCTCATTTAGGGTTCATATTAATTGCACTTGTGATTGGTTTATTTTGTGGAAGTGTTGTATTTGTTTTAGAAATTTTTATTGGTTTTTGTACAAAACCAAAAGCGACCTCGTTGCCTTAGAGGTTAAGTACCTGACGTATCAACCGAGGGAATCCCCGGGCAGATTGTAAGTTTTTTTCAAGGAATCACTGGAAAAATAAAAATATAATAGTATAATATAATTACATAAATATAATAAATAGTATTGGTTTTATCTAATTAGCCTATTTAAACGTATAACAGTTTTAGTAACCGATTGTGTTTAAATATAAAATTTATTATATGCAATATTAATAAATAAAAAAAACCAAATTAAAAACGCCTTTAGAATTTAAGCTTTTAAAAATGAAAAAAAATTATGTGGTTCGTTTGGCTGGGAAGAAATTTGTTTTATTGAATCAGTTTGGTTTGAGGTAAGCTTTTGATTTCAAAATCAATTATAGTATGAATTTTGAACAATCCGATGTATCTTTTATTAATTCGATTCTATGCAACGCCTTCCTGCCTTTCGGATCACCACATGGAAATATTTTTGATCAATATATAATGAATGAATAATGAATATAATATTTAATTATAAAATGCACCCTTTCAATCTTTAAGAACAGTAGACAAACATTGTTATACCCGTGGTCAAATCACGGTTAATATAAAATTCTCCGTTTCCAACGCATCGATCTAGACATAATATATACAGACTTAAAGTCATGAATAGAATCACCTTTATCACCTAGGTCTAGCTCTGTGTATCTGACTTTCCATCCGTTTTTGTGTCAGCAAGAAAACTCAAAAACTAAAAGACCTAGTATTTTAAAATTTGCACAAATCTATTTTGTGGTAATTGCTCTTGGTCAAAGTCGAATCGAAGCTTCGTGATCTGCCATACAAAGCTCCGTATGTATAATAATATGACATGTAATTTTTCGACTTCCACTTTTACGAATAGTTACGACTTTTAAATTTAAAATGGGCAAGTAATAGATTTTTTTTTTTAAATTTAATATCATAAGGGAATTGATGGTTAATTTCATTTTAAACATCATAGTACGTTTGTACGGATATCTAAAAGTTAAGCATGGCAACTAAAATCTTCCTCTTTTTTTCTGATTCCGCACAAAAATTTTATAATTGTCTTGATTTATCAGAAAATCATGAATGCGATTGAGATCATGGTGTAATTTTGGAAAATAACAACTTCCATACTCAACAAATATTAGGCAAAAACTATGCAGCAACTGGCTTAAACATTTTGGACATTGAAAGAAACTAAAAATTTAGCTGATCAAAACACTTGGTTTTTTGTACCGCTGCAAAACTTATTTTCTTTTTCATGGATTAGGGATATCTAGATAAAGTATAAAATGTAAAGTACCCCAATTTTACGATATTTGTTTATTAGATTTGATCTGACCGGGGGTTGAACCCCAGACTTTCCAGATGAATGGCGGCGTCTTTACCACACGCCATTGGTCAGATTTAATAGATAGTAGAGATTAATTAGTAAAATTTACCACTTCATTAAAGAAATAAAACTGAAAAGTGTGTAGGTATTCTTGGGTTGACCTTGGCTACAATACTTTATTCTTCGTTTACCTTTCATTTTACCATTTATTTTGGTTTTTTTGAGACTTTCTATAACTTTTCTTCCAAAAGGTGATAATTAAAATTCAAATAATGAAATTATTTTTATTACTAAATAAATATTTACTAATTTTAGATAATTTTATTTAATGTTTTGTTTGCCAAATAGAAATTATTACAATATTTGGTTTACTAATGGATTTTTTTAAGAAAGTTGGGTTCAGATATATCTTAAGAATGTTCTAGGATACATTTTTTTAGTTTTGCTTTGGTTTTCTTTGACTAGCGACGTTATTTCAAAGTCTATTTTTAAAAATGTTAATTAAAATTTTTTTACTTTATTTAATATTATATCAGCCTTGCAATACTTTCACTGATTTGATAAGGAGTGTATCACCAATAAGTGTTATTAAAACACAACAAGTTGAAAATAAATTTGAAACTTTCATTTTAATAAATCTGAAGACAAACGAAAGATCCACAGACCTGTTTAACAACCTTCTTCAAAATTTAAATGAAAACCTTCAGATTCCAGTAATTTTAGTTGAAACACTTCCACAGTTTAGTACGAATTATTTAATTTTATTAACAATCGAAAACCAAACCAATAGAACTTTAAATCAATTACGTGAGTTTTTGGAAACGAAAAGAATAGCTACAATTAAAGTAGTTATTCTCTCATTGAACGAAGTTTATGGACTCAATTGGAGTAGGGATATCGATTATATATTACATTTCATTCTAAGACACTTAGCTTTTAAACGTATCCTAATTGTATTCAGTGGGACAGAGTTGTATGAAATTGTAACATTTCCATACCGTAGGATAAGAAACATTACAGGAGAAAATAACGAAAGGATATTTTTGAAGAAGGATACTAATTTGTTTGGGATATCTATTAAAACTAGTTTTTGCGAAAGTGATTTTCCAAGAATTTTTTTTATAAAAAACAAAAATGGAGAAAACAAGTTAACTGGCACAGCAACAATGCTTTTGCAAAGTTTTTATATTCATATAAATGCGACATTGAAGCAACTAATTGTAAATACAAATGGCATCTCTCTTTATAATGCATCTATTGATTTTTTAAAGTTTAATGATTCTGATATTTCCATGAATTTTAACGATCCCAGTAGTGACCCAGAAATAAGTTATACCCAACCTAAAGAAAAAATTTCAAATTGCTTGTTTATACCATACGGCTCTGAAATAAATCGAAGCTATTATATCTTAATGCCATTTAGTATTGAAGTATGGTTAAGTATGATCGTTTTTATTGTATACTACACTGCAGTGAATATTATTCTTGCGAAATTTACTTCTGGTGACAGATCAAGGAAAATAGATGTTGGAAAATCATTTCTAAACAGTGTCTGCATAATATTGCATGAGTCTTATCCCAGCGAAATTAATAAAATTAATACGGAAAAACAATTTTAGCATATGGTTATAACAATTCTTCAGTTTTTTTTGGGTTTTGTGATTACTAATTTTTATTTTGCACGATTATCAAGTTTGCTGGCTATCACCGTATTCGAAAAACAAATTAATACTTTAGATGATTTACTGGTATCAAACATAACTTTATATATACCGCAGATCGAACTAGGCATGCTTAAAATTCATATGACAGAAAAAATACTAAAAATTTCAATTCCGGCTGAAAGTTTTGACAAATATAAAGAATTTCGCACCAATTTAAACAGCAATTATGGTTATCTCATATCGCCTGATCGAGCTAAATTTTTATTAAAACAACAGGAGCTATCAAATAGACCATTGTTTCAATTAACAGAAATTTGCGCAGATAGTTCATACCTGACATATCCTATGAAAAAAAATTCACCAATATTAGAACCTTTAGACGAATATCTTTGGCGAATTTTTGAATCAGGAATTCTTAAAAAAATTGAGTATGAAGTTATGCAAGATGCATATGAAGGTGGTATTCTTAAAAATAGAAATCAAGATGTTTTACATCATCATATGATTCAAGTGGCACATTTGCGACCCATATTTATTTTGTTAGCAATTGGTATCTTCGTTGGAAGCATTGTATTTATTTTAGAAATTTTTATTGTCTTCAGAAAAAAATCATCTCTTTCATAATTACAAAAAAATAAAATATTAATATTTGTCAAAATGTTTTAACTAGGAATGTTAATGTTTAGTTAAAAGATTTGATGTTAGGAAAAAATTTAAAATAAATTATAAAACAGTTTTAACTTAAACTTAAATTTAATTAAATCATTCTGCACCGTTTTAGCAAAACATATTATTTCCAGAATTATCTTATCTCTTAGACTACAAATTGATTTTGTAAAATTTTTTTCTAACCATTTTTTGCAACTAACAAAATATGATTGCCAAAAATTGTAACCTGCAATCCGGTACGGTGACTAAATCCATAATGACTTTTGCCAAAAAAAAAAGAATCTACAAGGGCTTACAGACTGAAAAAAAAATATGATTATGCACTGTTCCAGAATATTCAAAATATGAAATTGCATTTATATAAATTTTTATATTTATTTATATTTCGGAAAACAGCTAAATTTGAATTTTTGAATTTATGGATTTTTTATTTCTGGATTTCGGTTTGTATATTTAGTCACCAACCTTGCAATCCTTCAAGCAGTGGACACAAATTTTAATACCTACCTTAATACCATAACATACCAATAATACTGGTGAATTGAAACGTCAAAGTGCTTGAACAATGCAAGATAATAGACGTAATTGTTGAATTCCGAATTTCATACTACTTTAATTGCCCAATAATCGAACCGAAGTTTTTCGAATGAAAAGTTGGTACACTAACCTCTGTGCCAAACCGCCGTTAACATGTTATCTAAACAAACTTATTTCACGTGAGTTTTAATTAAGAAAGAGAAACAATAGAAGAATTCAAAAATCAATCATTTTCTCCTTTCTGAAGATGAATTTAATTCACTGAGTATAAATTTATCCTTCAAAGTAGGTAGGCATTTGGTATATCCAGACACCTGTTGGTTTTTTCATAATACGTTAAAAAAACAATTCAAAGCAATATAAACAAAAAGCAGACCAAATACTATTCTAAGTAAGAACTGATCTACTTGAAATAACTCCAAAAGAAATAACTCTTTATAAAAATTTTCGCAATTTTGTTGAAGAAAATGATTAAGGAATTTCAGTATTTTCTTGAAAAGTCATTGTCTTGCTAAGAATTGTAAACAAATTAAAAATTTAATTTTTATCCATTTTTCCAATACCCCGACTAACTGTTAAAAATTTGTTGATATGGGCTCGGTTTCGTATTCGGATACTTAGTTACTAGAAAAACAAGGAAATACCGTTACACCCATAATACTAAATGAAATAAGATCACTAGAATCGTTTTAGCATATTCATTTAATTTTTCCAGACAAATTTCATAGCGCGGTAATGAAATAAAAGCTTTTGCTGAGCTTCTCATTTTCCCATTGAATATTTTTTCACGAATCCTTTCATTATGCCATACGAACGCAGTTCTAAGAGTATACTAAATTTGCCATTATGTTTGTTACTCTGTTAAGGAAACGAGATAGATATAGACTGGAGTATATGGATCGAATTAGAATCGAAAAATAAATCAGTCTTGATATCTGTGTCCTTCCATCCGTCAGTCCATCTTTTCGCTGGATAACTCCATGGAGCAGAAAGTCCTAAGGTTCTAAAATTGATTTTTATACAAGAAGCATGTCTTTGCTTTTGAAAGTCTCTTGCCAAAAGTAGTAAAGTTTTATGGCGAATGTTCGCACAAAATTAGTTTTGATTCATAAAATAGAGGCCCAGGAAATTAAACCACGATGGCGAATTTTAAGAATTTGGGAAGGAACAAATGCCGAAATCAAAACGGAAATAAACCCGATTTCGACTTTATTTCCTGGGGCATTATCACGAATCAACAATAATTCTTTTTTTTTTTGTATTAACTATCATTTCAAATTAAACTGTTTGTATTTAGTCTTTTAGTATATATTATGTTTGTCTAATATTGCGTCAATCCATTATTTAATAACTACGTATGATTTGTTAACTTTATTCATTCTTTCAAAAAATTTTCTATTAGTTTTCTATTATTCTTTAATCGCTGAACACCCAACAGAACAACAGAAAGTTAATAATATAATATGTTAATTAAAAAATTGATTATTTATTTAATTTTGAATCAATTCAATTGTATTTATGGAAAATTTGTGAACATTTCATTCTTAATAAATTTTATTAGAGAACAACAAGTTACGAATAAATTTGAAACTTTAATTTTAATTAATTTGAAGACAAACGAAAGATCCACTGACATGTTTAACAACTTTCTTCAAAATTTAAATGAAAACTTTCAGATACCGGTAATTTTAAATGGAAATCAGGATATGTCGTATTTATATGAACAATTTCTACAATTTAATACAAATTATTTAATTTTATTAACAATTGAAAACAAATCCAATAAAACTTTGGGAAATTTGAGTAAAGTTCTTACAATAAAGAAACTTACAACAACTAAATTAGTTGTACTATCATTGAATGAGAACCTTCGACATGGCATCAAATTTGTATTAGATTTCATTTTAAAATATTCAGCTTTCAAACGTATCCTAATGGTATTCAGTACTAATGACTTGTATGAAATTGTAACATTTCCATATCGTAGGATAAGAAACATTGAAGGCGAAAACAACACTGGAATATTTTTGAAGAAGGACACTAATTTATATGGGAAATCTATTAAAAATAATGTTTTTCCATCTGATTTTCCACGAGTATTTCTTATACAAACCAGGGACGGAGTAGAAAAGTTAACTGGTACAGCTATCAAAATTTTACAAACATTTCATGAGCACATTAATGCAACAATGAATCAACAAGTATTCCATGATGTTGAGAATATGTATAATAAAACTCTAATATCTTTAAGACTAAATGAATCAGATATTTCAATGAATTTTAAAGAGCCCAGTAATGATACGGACCTCAGTTATACTCAAGCTTATGAAAAGATTTCAACATGTTTATTTATACCTTTTAGTGCGGAAATTAATCGCAGTTATTATGTAATAATTCCATTCAGTTTATCAGTTTGGTTGAGTTTTATTGGATTTATTGTCTACAATACTTTATCAAATATTATTGTTACCAAATTTACTAAAAACAACAGATCCGGAAAAGTTGACATAGGTAAAGCTCTCCTGGAAGCAATCAGTAGTATTTTATTTATTACAAAACCCAGTGAAATTAAAATCATTGGTTTCAACAGTAGAATATTAAATATTTTCATAACCATATTGCAATTTGTATTGGGTTTTATACTAACAAACTTTTATTATGCACGCTTATCGAGTTTTTTAGCAGTGACTGTGTTTGAAAAACAGATTAATACTTTAAGTGATTTATTAAAATCAAATATGCGATTGTATATAATTAAAGAAGAAATAGATACATTTTTAAAAATTATGTCTGAAGATATAAGGATAAAAATTATTGTGGCTGAGAGTATTGAAAAATATAGAGAATATCGGAGAAATTTATATGGAAGCTACGGTTACCGATCTGGATATGATCGAGCAAAATTTTTTCTAAAACAACAAGAACTGTCAAGTAGACCATTATTTAGATTTACAGAATTGTGTAGTTCTAGTACTTTTTTATCATATCCAATGAAAAAAAATTCTCCACTTTTGGAACCATTAGATGATTTCCTTTTTCGAGTTTTTGAGTCAGGACTGAAAGATAAGTTTGAAAATGAAGTTATACGAGATGCATTTGAAGGTGGAATTCTTTACAATAGAAATCAAGATGTTTTACATCATCATATGATTCAAATGGCACATTTGCGACCCATATTTATTTTGTTAGCAATTGGTATCATCGTTGCAAGCATTGTATTAATTTTAGAAATTTTTATTGTCTTCGGAAAAAAATCATCTCTTGCATAATTACAAAACAATAAAATATAAATATTTGTCAAAATGTTTTAACTGGGAATGTTAATGTTTGGTTAAAATATTTGATGTTAGGAAAAAATTTAAAATAAATTATAAAACAATTTTAACTTAAACTTAAATTTAATTAAATCATTCTGCACCGTTTTAGCAAAACATATTATTTCCAGAATTATCTTATCTCTAAGACTACAAATTGATTTTGTAAAATTTTTTTCTAACCATTTTTTGCAACTAACAAAATATTGTAACCTGCAATTCGGTACGGTGACTAAATCCATAATGACTTTTGCCAAAAAAAAAAAGAATCCACAGGGCTTACAGACTGAATAAGAAAAATGATTATGCACTGTTCCAGAAAAATCATTATATGAAATTGAATTTATATAAATTTTTATTTATATTTCGGAAAAGAGCAAAATTTGAATTTTGAATTTATGTACTTTTTATTTCTGGATTTCCGTTTGTAAATTTAGTCACCAACCCCTGCAATCCTTCAAGCAGTGGACACAAATTATAATACCTACCTTAACACCATAGCATACCAATAATACTGGTGAATTGAAACGTCAAGGTGCTTGAACAATGCAAGATAATAGACGCAATTGTTGAATTCCCAATTGCATACTACTTTAAATTACCGAATAATCGAACTGCAGTCCTTCAAATGAAAAGTTGGTACTCTAACCATCGTGCCAAATAGTCGTTAACATATTATCTAAACATACTTCATTCACGTGAGTGTTAATTAAGAAAGAGAAACAATAGAAAAATTCAAAAATCAATGATTTCTCCTTTCTGAAGATGAATTTAATTCACTGAGTATAAATTTATCCTACAAAATAGGCATTTGGTATATCTTAACACCTGTTGGTTTTTTCATAATACGTTAAAAAAACACAATTCAAAACAATATAAAGAAAAAGTAGACAAAATATTACTTTAAGTAAAAACTGATCTACTTGAAATAACTCCAAAACAAATAACTCTTTAAAAAAATTTTCTCAATTAAAGAAAATGATTAAGGAATTTCAGTATTTTCTTGAAAAGTTATTGTCTTGCTAAGAGTTGTAAACAAATTAAAAGTTTAATTTTTATCCATTTTTCCAATACCCCGACTAACTGTTAAAAATTTGTTGATATGGGCTCGGTTTCGTATTCGGATACTTAGTTAATGAAAAACAAGGAAATACCGTTACACCCATAATAATAAATGAAATAAGATCACTAGAACCGTTTTAGCATATTCATTTAATTTTTCCAGACTAATTTCATAGCGCGGTAATGAAATAAAAGCTTTTGCTGAGCTTCTCATTTTCCCATTGAATATTTTTTCAGGAATCTTTTCATTATGCCATACGAACGCAGTTCTAAGGGTATACTAAATTTGCCATTATGTTTGTTAAGGAAACTCTGTTAAAGAAACAAGAAAGATATAGACTGAAGTATATGGATCGGATTAGAATCGAAAAATAAATCAGTCTTGATATCTGTATCCTTCCATCCGTCAGTCCGTCTTTTCGCTGGATAACTCCATGGAGCAGAAAGTCCAAAGGTTCTAAAATTGATTTTTATACAAGAAGCATGTCTTTGCTTTTGAAAGTCTCTTGCCAAAAGTAGTAAAGTTTTATGGCGAATGTTCGCACAAAATTAGTTTTGATTCATAAAATAGAGGCCCAGGAAATTAAACCGCGATGGCGAATTTTAAGAATTTGGGAAGGAACAAATGCCGAAATCAAAACGGAAATAAAACCGATTTCAACTTTATTTCCAGGGCTACATTTCATAAATAGGCGAATATTTGACAATGTTGTCAGAATAGTTAGACAATTTTATTTTTCAAAAACCTTTAATTATTCTGAATTTTTATTAAATTGCAGGTTTTACAACTTTTCGCCTGTAAATTGTAGGATTGTCAATTTTTATGAAATAGGGCACTGGGGCATTATTACGAATCAACAATAATTCTTTTTTTTTTTGTATTAACTATCATTTCAAATTAAACTGTTTGTATTTAGTGTTTTAGTATATATTATGTTTGTCTAATATTGCGTCAATCCATTATTTAAAAACTACGTATGATTTGTTAACTTTATTCATTCTTTCAAAAAATTTTCTATTAGTTTTCTATTATTCTTTAATCGCTGAACACCCAGCAACAACAGAAAGTTAATAATATAATATGTTAATTAAAAAATTGATTATTCATTTAATTTTGAATCAATTCAATTGTATTAATGGAAAATTTGTGAACATTTCATTCTTAATAAATTTTATTAGAGAACAACAAGTTACGAATAAATTTGACACTTTAATTTTAATTAATTTGAAGACAAACGAAAGATCCACAGACATGTTTAACAACTTTCTTCAAAACTTAAATGAAAATCTTCAAATACCGGTAATTTTAAATAAAAATCAGGATATATCGTATTTATATGAACAATTTCCACAATTTAATACAAATTATTTAATTTTATTAACAATTGAAAACGAATCCAATAAAACTTTGGGAAATTTGAGTAAAGTTCTTACAATAAAGAAACTTACAACAACTAAATTAGTTATTCTATCATTGAATGACTTTACTAGACTGAACCTTCAAAGTGGCATCAAATTTATATTAGATTTCATTTTAAAATATTCAGCTTTTAAACGTATCTTAATGGTATTCAGTGCTAAAGACTTGTATGAAATTGTAACATTTCCATATCATAGGATAAGAAACATTGAAGGCGAAAACAACACTGGAATATTTTTGAAGAAGGACACTAATTTATATGGGAAATCTATTAAAAATAATGTTTTTCCATCTGATTTTCCACGAGTATTTCTTATACAAACCAGGGACGGAGTAGAAAAGTTAACTGGTACAGCTATCAAAATTTTACAAACATTTCATGAGCACATTAATGCAACAATGAATCAACAAGTATTCCATGATTTTGAGAATATGTATAATAAAACTGTAATTTCTTTAAGACTAAATGAATCAGATATTTCAATGAATTTTGATGAGCACACTAATGATACGGACCTCAGTTATACTCAAGCTTATGAAAAGATTTCAACATGTTTATTTATACCTTTTAGTGCGGAAATTAATCGCAGTTATTATGTAATAATTCCATTCAGTTTATCAGTTTGGTTGAGTTTTATTGGATTTATTGTCTACAATACTTTATCAAATATTATTGTTACCAAATTTACTAAAAACAACAGATCCGGAAAAGTAGACATAGGTAAAGCCCTCCTGGAAGCAATCAGTAGTATTTTATTTATTACAAAACCCAGTGAAATTAAAATCATTGGTTTCAACAGTAGAATATTAAATATTTTCATAACCATATTGCAATTTGTATTGGGTTTTATACTAACAAACTTTTATTATGCACGCTTATCGAGTTTTTTAGCAGTGACAGTGTTTGAAAAACAGATTAACACTTTAAGTGATTTATTAAAATCAAATATGCGATTGTATATAATTAAAGAAGAAATAGATACAATTTTAAAATTTATGTCTGAAGATATAAGGAAAAAAATTATTGTGGCTGAGAGTGTTGCAAAATATAGAGAATATCGGAAAAATTTATATGGAAGCTACGGTTACCGATCTGGAAATGATCGAGCTAAATTTTTTCTAAAACAACAAGAACTGTCAAGTAGACCATTATTTAGATTAACAGAATTGTGTAGTACTGGTGCTTTTTTATCATATCCAATGAAAAAAAATTCTCCAATATTGGAGCCATTAGATGATTTCCTTTTTCGAATTTTTGAGTCAGGACTGAAAGAAAAATTTGAAAATGAAGTTATACGAGATGCATTTGAAGGTGGAATTCTTCGCAATAGAAATAAAGATGAATTGCATCGTCATAAAATCGGAATTGAACATTTAGGATTTATTTTTGCTGGTCTAGCATTGGGTTTGGTAATTGGTGTTTTTGTACTGGTTATAGAAATTATTATTGTAGATTTTAGATTAGCTTGGAAAAGTTTAAAAAAAAGATACAATCATTAGATCAATTTAATCAGCATTATTTATGTAAAATTGTAATTAGGAAAAAATATATTATTAAAAAAAAATAAATGAACTATTGCGTTATTTTTCGAACACATGGTCTAGGTTGGAATATTTGCAATCTCGCCCTTACATTCATCACTAGTACATACAGTCATTAGTAACCTACTATTGTGTTTAAGCAAGGACCTATGGATAGATGGATATCGTTAAATTGATTAAGAAGAAGTGACACTGATCAAAAGTATATAATACTTTTATATATCTTGCTTGCTTCTTTTGGTTAAACAAAGTTAATATTAAAAATGCAAATTTTAATAAAAAAGTTCGGGCATAATAATATCGTGTTAAATTTATTTCATACTTTTTTATTTCTCTGTAATAATTAATTATTACTGATATAATAATTTATTATTTTGATGTAGATAATATTATTCCCTCTCTTTTTATACCCGTTTTACAAATAAGGTCACGAGTGTATTAAAATTACTCCTCCGTTTGTAACGCATCGATATAGACGAACTTAATATAGTGCAAACGGTATTTATTGGGTGAACATTGAAAAATAATTCGATTCCGCAAAATGTGTCCATCCGTCTGTGTGTCAGCAAGATGACTCAAAAGCTAAAAGAGCTACAGTTTTGAAATTTTCACAATATTTTTCAAGCAGTTTCTAAGTTCCCTATTTTTCTTAGTTAAGATCCAACCAAAACTTCAGGTAGCTCTCAAACAACAAATTTTTCTGTACAACTTGTATTATATGAAAAATTATTATATGAGTCATTTTTGTTGTTTTTTTTTTATGTATCTCTCAAGTTACGAATTAATATTACATTGAAATCTTAGTGGGTATGAACGGTGGGTATCTAAAAGTTGACAAGGATAACTATAATCTTCCACGTTTTTTATTCGAATATGAAATATGAGGTCTTAATGTCATGCGATTGTATTCCTTTGTCAATTGTATATGTAAATTGATTTTATTGCTTGGATAAATGGTTGGGTATGGACCCAACGTTTCCATATTTGCTGTAGTGTTATTTATAGATAAGTGATTAAAAAAAAATATATATATGAATTTATTAATAAATCGGTTGTAACTTAATTCAAGAATAAAAAAGCAATAAAATTGAAATTACCAAAAGTGTTTTTTTTTTCAAACGGTAATTATTACCCTAATTAATTTGAAATAGATATAATTTTTTCCCGGGGGAAAAGGCTTTTATATGTATTGGAATTTGTCCAAATTGTAATAATATTTTTTTAGTAAAATAATTGATGTATTGAATCGTTAAGCTTTTGTTCGTACTCTGACATTCGAAATTATTACGAAAACCTCAGCTGTCAACAGCTCTTAAAAGTCAGTTAAAATATCTCAATAATTTTTAAACTTGTATTTTTTGATTACGTCAAAATTTAAAATTGTAATAAAGCATGTCTTTGAATTATTTAATAATTATTGCTGGATATTAATTTATAAATTGTTTGATGTTGACATTAACATTGAAAAAAAATATAAATAAATTTTATTTCTATCAAATTTTTGGTATTATAAAATCTATTCTAATTCAAAATCACACATATTCGTATACTATATATAAATATTCTGCAAAAGTTGTATAAAACCATTATTCTAAATTGAATTCTAAAATTCTTCCTAATTCAGAATTTCGGATATTATATAAATAATATTCTAGATATATTATAATTATTGTTTTGCTGAAATAGGGCAGCGCCTGGCTACAGCCACTTACGCGAGGACTGGACCGCACCATGTAAGGGATACACGGCTCGAATTTTCGGAGAGTCGAGCGGTTTCAGGTAGACACGCTCGCGAAGACTTGATCGCAAAATGCTAAAACACGAGCGTAATATGCCCGAGCAATTACCTGCGCATCGAGGATGGCATCAGCGCGGCCAGAATATGGAATTTAATTAATGTAGCTGTTGGAAATATTCGCATTTAATAGTCGATTACAAAATCCCAGGGTTATACGCTCTTTCCACAATACCTATGTAAAATGGGACTTTTGGCTCATTTTGGAAAGAAATAACACAAGTACCACGTGGTTACTGTCTCATTGTAGTGAGTCGAAAGTCCAATGCTACTTCTGACTCATTGAAGTGACCAAAAGTCACAATGGGACTTCTGACATGTCACCACCTCGGTTTTGTAATGAGCAAATTTTTACTTATTTATTGATTGAGGTAGTGCGTGTTTGATTCTCATACCATGAAATATTAAATTGAAAAAAAAGCATTAAATAATTAAAGTTCAATAATAGAAAGTAAATAAATTAATTAAAATTAAAAATTCAAATTAATATTTATTATCACTAAAGTTTTGTGAAATTTATTAACTTAATTAAACTTCCATTATTAATTACTTAACTCCATACAAAATACATATATTAAAATATTTTAATATGATTTGAAGAAGGAGTATGTAATATTTGTACGAAAATTTGAATAATTTTGTTAATGGAAATTGCAATAGTCATTGTTTAATGAACTTAAAATGAATATACAATATTAACTAAAATAATTTTTTCCAATTCATTGAAAAATTTATTAATACAATTAAATTTGCAAATAATAAATAGGTACTTTATTCTCTCATTTTCATTTTCTTCTTTTGCCTTCGAACACAAATTAGTTAAATGTATGTGAATTCATTTGAATTGTAAATAAAATTAGTTGTTTTTTAGATTGAAAATAAATAACAATTAAAACGAGAAAGAGTGTATTAGAGTAGACTGTGTCAACTCTGGGATACCAGTATGATAGTAATATCGACATTATATCATTCGATTAATTATTTTTTATTACATTTTAAATGCACAACACATAAATTTAAAGGTCCAGTACGCACATTAAAAAAACGACGATAAGCACGCTGCGTCAAAGCAATTGACCGTTGATTCTCAAAATAAAATTCAACAATTGTAAAAATAACAAATATTAAAGGTCCAGAACGCACATTAAAACAAGTGATGAAAAAAAACCAAGGGTTTTTAAAAAAGCACATTTTCAAATTTATATTGTATTACATACTGAGTTTAACTTTGGAAATATTTACTTGGAAATAGTTACTGCTAACTTATAAAATTTACTGCTAACAGTAAAGTTTTTAATTTAAAGTTGTTATAGCCCTTCAATAGAGAAGGTTGCCAAGTTTCTCAACGATCTAACTTCATCTTACTTTCCACCACCCTCCCCTCCCCCTCCATTTTTTTAGGTTCTAGGAATTAAATTGTGAATAAAAATTTGGAATTTTAGTTAGAATTATACAATCTAAGAAAAAATGGGTAAAACTGAGAGACACTTTCTTCAATTTAAGGAACCGCTTTTAAATTTAAGAAAAACCTTTAACATATGTTAAAATATAATGTTGGGCCTTTAAATTTTGTATATTAATAAAAAAATATTGGACAGGTATTCAAGTTACAGGTGCTTAAAAATAGCAAAATTTAAATTTTCGAGCCCTTATAGCTCCTAAACTGGGGGCTTGACAAAAAAATTTTATTAACCGGCTCCTACTAATATTTGAAGATCTAACTTATCTCAAAATTTCAGGATCCTATCTTAAACCGTTTAGGAGATATATGGGACCAAAAATTTTGCAAAAATTGAGTTTTATATAATGGAAAATTTTAGTACCGTATGGCAACTCTATACATTTAAGCAACATATTTTTGTAAAGCCTATAAAAGCAGCTCTCTTTCACCGTTTTTTTATTGAAAATAAACCTAACAGAACTCTTGTTATATCAATTTAAAAATAGGGCTTTTTTGGAATTTGCAGGGGCTGTAGCTTTGTCACCCTTCAAAATTAAGAAAAACCTTTGACACACGTTAAAATATAATAATAGAGCTTTAAATTTTGTATATCACTAAAAAAAAATTTGGACAGGTATTCAAATTACAGGTGTTTAAAAATAGCAAAATTTCAATTTTCGAGCCCTTATAGCTCCTAAATAGGGGGCTTGACAAAAAAACTTTGTTAACCGACTCCTACTAGTTTCTTAGTATCTAACTTCTCCCAAAATTTCAAGACCCTAGCTTGAACCGTTCAGAAGATATGTGTGGCCAAAAATTTTGGAAAAATTGAGTTTTGTGTAATGTTAAATTTTAGTACCGTATGGCAACCCTAAATATTTGTCTTTGAAATATTTATAAAGTTTATGAAACCAGCTTTCGTTTGCCGTTTTCAGATTGAAAATATATCTAACAGAACTCTGGTTATAACAATTTAAATATAGGGCTTTTCCCAACTTTGGGGGGCTGTAGCCCCGTAACAGGTGGGGCTACAGAAAAAAATTCTTCTACGAAATTATTTTTTTTGCGAAAACTACCCATGGTTAAAAATTCTTTACTCTATTTCAAACGATGTAAAAGTTTTTGTAAACATACGGACAGACGGACAGACAGACGGACGGACGGACGGACGAACGGACGGACGGACGGACGGACGGACAGAGTGAAACTATATAGGCACATTTTTACAAAATTTTTTGAAAATGTGCTAAAAACGATGATAAGCACCCTGCGTCAAAACAATTGACCGTTAATTCTCAAAATAAATCAACCAAATTCTGAAATAAAAATTAAAAATATAAATAAATTTAAAAAGTTATTAAACATTCAAACTATATCGGTCGTTTTGCGCCACCCTGTATAAGTTGAAAAATCGCTCTTCGAATCTCCTCCACTACACCAACCTTTAATTCAGACGTTGGCCATTAAAGTTAACTACTATTGACATAGAGTAATGCTCTTACAAAGAAAAGAAGTTGTACGGTAAGTTATCGAACCAGTGGAGCAAACTGGCTGGATTTCAATAACGATGACAACTATTGCATAAAAACGAAAATTTCAAAATACTTGCTCCTTTATTTATTGAGTTATCGTGGGGAGGGTACATATAGCTAGATCGATTCACTTTTCGATTCTGATCCGATTCCTAGCTTTGAGTTAATATCTACCTCTCCCCTTCTCTGCGTCACAAACGTAATGGAAAATTTAGTATACCCTTTTAACTTATAATCATACGGGTTTTAAAAATTGTTTTATATATACATATTCTGTGAGATAATATTTAAATGGCCTCTAATATGAATTCATTAACTTTGTATATAAAAATAATAATTGAAAATTTTACTCTATAATTTTTTAGAGTACATTGCTCCAATATCATTGTCCTGAATTCAATATTGAAATGAAAACAATATATAAAACAAAACAAAATTAAAATTCAATAGAAGGTATTGTATACTATTGTTATTAGATATAGTTTGTTATTTTAGTGAACGTAGTCTAGTAGTATCTTAATAGTCCCATGAAATTATAGACATAATATAAAAATATAAACTTAAATAATAAGTTCATGAAAAACTAAACAAAAGTTCATGGTATGCTTATCCAATATTTAGGTTTTTCATTATTAATTAATTTTTTTTCAAGTTTCTTCAGCCTTCTATTTCATTTTTTCACACGATTACTATTTAGAATTTATACGTTTATTAAAACATTATTAATGGGTTTCCATTAATTAATACGTATATTATTGATTACTTGGAATAGGTAAAGTATATTGTAAATTCATTATTATTATTTATTGATTAGCTAAAGTAGTGTTCCTTGTCTATGCAATATATTCGGCTCTCAACGATTTGACATTGAATTTTAGTGAATTTTTTTAAGGTTAGTTTGATACGCCTGTGTTTATGTCGTTAATAGTTTTTTATAACCTTAAAAAGTTATTTAATGTTAACAACCTTTAAAAGTCTATTGTTACATGTTTAATTTTAACTTTTGTTTTATATCTGAATGTGCGAGTTTCTTGTAATAGTTTCAATTCAATCTAGATTAAGCAAACCTTTTTAGTGTTAAAATTCGTGGTATTAGTTTTTCATACTAGTTTTTATTGTATTGCTGAAGATCTAATCTAAGTTGAAGTTTTTTTTTTTCAAATCGAAGACAAAGCTATGAGGATATAAAAGCATCACTACAGCCATCTACTATTTACTTTGGCTCTAAAAAGCCTTTGTAACTAATATTTTGTATTCAACTTTCTACATAATAAAAAATAATCTTTACTTAGGAGGAGGATCACAAGACAAACTTAAACATTTTGGCACTGGCGCCGCAATTACGGCGCTGGGATATCTTGATTAATTGCAAAATAGAGTTTTTTGTGTTGTAAATGATTCCAGCGTCACCCCAACGCTTATCGTCGTACAGTTGGGTCACTAACCTTGTTTTCTAAATATCTTGAAGGGACTAAGCCCTTTTCTAAAGAAATTAAACAATTACTGCCTCAACTTAAGATTTTCCAACGGAAATTTGTTTGTATTGCGCTTTTGCATTTATGAAACTATATTCCACTAAATGTGCTCCCTTAAGTTGATGAAGTGTATGTGCACTTTTTAGATTAACGTCAATCTTTAAAATATCCCATATAATTTTCGCCATCCTCCATAATCCAACAATCCTAAATATCCTAAATCAAATCCTGAATTTTATATCCTCATCCTAGTAACCAAATGGTACATTTGTATCACAGGTCCCGCCCTAAAGTTTGGTTCAAGAAGGGTGGTGGTTTTGGCGTATTAAAGTTGCATACTACCCAAAGGAACATCGCAATTAGTGGCTTTCCATCGTCCTTTAAAAAAAATTGCTTATTACATTCAATATATTCAATAACAGTTACAATTGTTTAAAAATTCAAAGTTCACTTGAAATTTTTCCCCATCAAAACCAATTCTTTCAAATAGAACAATGCATGTTAACTTCTAAAAAATGTATACACTGTACTTATTATTACATTGCTGCTACAAAAAAACAATTTAAAATTGTAATTCAAAACAAATGAAAATGTTTAATATTGGCTCTTCATTAAAACATTCAGAAATTTGCTATTCAATCAATATGACAGTTTACATAGAGCACACAATTTTTATATTGTTATTTGATTCTATATTTGTCTTGAAATTCTATTCAATAGTCAGAATTTGATGATGAGAAATCAGATCTTTCAATTTTATTAATTTTTTCTACAACAATTTTGAGACTTGTACTTCAACAACCATATCAACGCCCTTAAAAGCAATTGTTTCAAAAACAAAATATCAACTCACCAAATCTTGAATTTCAAAATGCATACACTATATACATAATAATAATGAACAAAAGATTATATTATTGTTGTTGCGTTGCAATACTCTTCTTATAGAATTGTTACTTTGGATGCTATTTGCTGTTTTATTGTTGTATTGTTGTTGTCGTCGCCTTAAAGTCTACGATCAGAATCACTTCAAAAGAATTCAATTTGAATTGTTTTCCATGTTTGGAAATCGAATATTGTTGAAAGATTGAATAAATTCTATACGATTTTGAATAAAATTAAAAATAGAAAATGTAAAGTATAAGTTGAAGTTTGTTGAAGCAAAGTAAAAAATCATTTTTTATTACTGTTGCGAAATTTTTATATTTTTTTTTTTTTTTTTATAGAATTTGTGAGGCCTGTAAATTTTTATTTTGCGAACATGAGTTTAAAAAAAACTTTTATTAAAAAGAACACGTGTGAATGTAAAACGCAACAGAAAAGTAACAATTTGTGTTTTATGCAAAAAAACTTCTCAAATTTCACGCGGAATTATAATCAAAACCCAGGCAGCACATAAAAAATATAGAATGAATACAAGAAAGTGTATGAAGAAGAATGTAGGAGAAGTTGCAGTAAAATTTGTGTAGAGTTTTTAAGTCTTGACAGACAATTTAATTAAGATAGACAGATTTTTATACTATTTTTTTGTGCTAGCTGTGGCAGTGGGAGAATAAACTTCAAATAAATTTTAATATTGGGGAAGTGCCGTTATTGTCGTCGAAATAAAAAATGGACTGGTTGCTATTAAGTATATGAAGAAATTAATCAATTGTGCGGAAGGTTTACAAGTTCCAAACTATATTAAACTTTTTTCCAAGACAAAAATATATTTAACCTTAGTCTTCTGTTTTCAAATCGCTTCAGGATGGTTGTAATGCATCTGCGTATAAAAAAGGTTAAACAGTGTGAAATCGCAAGATTTTGTTTAGCTATATTTGATCTTCAAAGAAAACATATGTGTTTAAAACAAGGAATTTCTTTAGCTGGCGCAGGAATTAATATAAAAATTATTTCATGTAAATTTTAAAGACTATTCACATCTGGCAGATATAAAAATTTAAAACTATGTAAAGGCAGAATTCCTAGTTTAAGTTGTATAAGTGTTTAAAATTGTTTAATCTTATTTGTAGATAAGAAATTATCCTAAAAAAGGTTCTTTAGATAAATTGATAAGTAAAATAGTTTTGTTTAACATAGTCTTCATAATTTCATTAGTTCTATAAGTTTTAAGTGTTCCTTTGAATTTGGAATTACATTGAATTCAAGAAACATCTTGTGTACGGACTATCTTTAAGTGGAATGCTAATAAGTAAATGTTTTGCAGCGTATTATCTGTAGAAATTTGAGAGATAAGTTATGTTTCCTTTTGTTGCAGTGCAGAATAACAATTATGATAAAGAAAATATTTAAGATAACCTGATTTTTTTTTAGTTGGCTAGATTTTAACGTATTTTATTCATTTCCTATTACACACATCATAGTGTTATCCGAAAAATCTATAAAAAAATGTTTCGAATAATAAATTTGAAATGAAAAGTATGTTTTGCATTAAACAATAAATGTTAAACGTTTTATGTTTGTTTCCTATTCTGCGGTTTCTTGTATAATTTAATTAACAAACAAATATAGTTTTTTAACAGATTTCGAAGAAGCTTTGGCAATAAAGGAACTATTTTGAAAATGAATTTTTAATAATTTAGTAAAACGACCCTCGGGATCCCTTGTCTAATAGCTTTTGGGAAATAGGGGCATATAAAACTATTGATACAAGGTAAGTCTTAATGAGCAAATATAGAAGTATTAGTTGCTGTAAAATTTCGAAAAATTAAGTGATTGAAAATCTGAAGCACTTTTTTTCCCTGAGAGTGGTGGAGGTCTTTAAAACGAATCTAAAACCCTAGAAATAATGAGATTTATGCTGACAAAAATCAGTTCATCCGTTGCCATAATATTGAGAAAAACACTTGTGGAGTAAAACAACTCATATTTACCGTCAATATTAAACTAGAATTGTTCACAGCTTCAATGAGTTTTAACATTCTCTGCTCTTATTATTCAAATTCTTGTAATTTTTTAAGAACCTTAAACAAGGTGGGTTCTAATTATTGATGATACCCTATAAAGCAATTTTTTTTGTTTATGAAGGTAAATCCGTTGTTAATGATATTCAAAATAGAAAAAACTCATCGTTTTGTAAAAGATTGTCGTCAAATCTTTGTCACACAGTTTAGAATAGCTTCTGTCCCGACCTGTCTTATTGTAATATTTCTTCTCTTATTCTCAACCACTTTTATATTCTATTAATCGAAAAGCTTTTTACTTCGATTAAGTTTCTTTTGAACTAGATATTATAGCCCAAAGAGGCTCTTGTACCACTCATTTAAAATTTTATTTCCAACCAGGAATAATAATTTGATTTTTTGAATTCAAGGGCATAAATTTTTTTAACTTAGAGTGCCAAAGTATTATTAAATTTGAAAAAATAGATATTTTCAGTTTTCTTCCAAATAAGATTTAAAAACAAATAACCAAAAATCTGTGTCGTATATTGATTAGTAGGAAAACTTTTTCCAGAACTAAAACTAGGCCACCAAATCAATTTTTTAATTTTTCTATTTAGCCATAAAATTCCTTACATCGAATAAAAATTTAAATATGATTATGCGAGTTTTGATAGTTTTTATTTTGTATATTTTGGAGTCATCCATATATTCTTGACCTTTTCATTCCTAGTGTTCCTAGAAAGATAAGATTTGATGGAACAATAGATATTTAAAATGAAAATATACAATAAAGACTTTATACATAAAAAAAAATTTGAAAAGAAATATAAAAATAAAATATATTCAAAAAAAAAAATAAAATAAACTAAATAGGAGAAGACATCGTAAATGTTTACGATTATGCGAAATCGATTATATTGTGGCGGTCGAAATCATGATAAGAATATTTAATAACAGAAAATGGACGCTTCTCTCTTTCATTTGTCGTGTTTCCTTTAAATTTTGTTTTTTTTTTTTTTTTTGAAATAAAAGCACGATTTTTATTTTCAATATTAAAAAAAAAAACAAAACAGTTCCTTTATTGTAATCTTGTTTTCTCCCCCACAAACCAAAGCACCGACAGAAAACAAAAACATTCTAAACAAACATAATAATAATATAAAAAGTAATAAAGACAGAAATAAGAAACCAATAACAGCTAAAAACATCAGAAAAAAAAATTTTTGAAAAAACAGTAAATATAATAAAACTTAAACAAGAACAGTAATAAAATCACTTTTAAATAAATGTTACAGAACACTGATCAGTACCACAAAATGTAGGAGGTATCAGAGGACTAAAAATGTATCTTTCGTTCCAACCCTGAAGTAGGATAATAAAAATTTATTTAAAAATGATAAAATATAAAATTTGCTTACTTTAAACATTATAAATGACATTTTTATAGCGTTAATATTACCATTACATACAATTGTACAATCAATTTCCGTTATAACACACAATAACTGTATTCGATATGTATTGAAAATTTGTAATTATTTCGATTTGCAATTATAATAAAATCGATGCTAGGTATCAAGGGATCAGAATAATAAATGTAGTAAAATAAGAATCTTAGGTTAAGCTTCGGTTGTCTACTAATTTTATTAGGTAGTGGTTGATTTTGCAACAATTGATTAATTTTATTTAAAGTTTTAATTTTGTACAAAGTACCAGTTTCTAAAAGCCAGGGAAAAACCTGTGCTATTTATAGTTACGTTTTCTTGCTTTCGGCATTTGTATGTTTATAATAAAATTTAAATGAAGCTAATAAAGTAAGTTATTTTTTATTAATACGTAAGGTGAGGAAAGGGTTCCTATATGTAAAGTTATTTCAATTTTTGGTAAAATGTTGTGGGAGAGGTTTAAGGTATTTTGACAACTATTCTATAAATTAAAAGTATTTTAATCAGAGTCAAAAAACATTTGTATTGAAGTTTCAAATTTTACAGTTTTAAACTATGATATAGCGTATATGTACAAAAGAGAGATGATTCTACAGTTTGCCGGAAACTGTATGTCTCTTATAACTACTACTTTCCTAAAAAAATTCTCCTTAAAACCACCCTGAGCTATGTGCAGAATAGCTTTTTCCGTTTTCATTAAAATTAGTGAGATATACATATTAGTAGAAATCCTTTTTTATATAAAAAGAAACGGTACTTCCTCAAAATGTCGTCAAAAATTACTGATCATGTGTTGATAATATTTGCATTAGTTCTGGCATAATTGATTTGTGAGACTTATTTATTATATAGTACTAGCAGATTTACCCGGCGTTGCCCGGAAGCTTGAAAATTGTAAAAAAGCAAGTTTCAGCCAATTTTTTGAGATACTACTTTGCCTATAAATGCCACAAAAAAATATTTGTGGAGTTCCGTTAACCCATCGTGGCCCAACAGCTTTTTATAGGTTTTTTCGTTGCTTTGCTATATATTAGAAATGATTTAACAGATAAACTTCAAATTTCGTATATGTGTTCTTCTTTGAAAATGAAGTTCAATTTACTAACAGACTTGAAAGTTGTTAACCCCTGCCGACGGTTGTTCAAAAAAAAATTTGTAAGTAAATTACGTCCAATTTTTGAAAGTAGGTACAACTTCTTTGAATTAGGGGAATACTTAAAAAAAAGGTTTGTCGAGTTCTTTTAATGGATTGCGAAACATTTAAAAAACAGTTTGCAAAACAATTTGAACGATTATCTCTAAATTTTCTATACATGCTGCTTCTTGACAATTTGGTGCTCCTTGACGATATAGTTGAGGATGGTAGGTTTCCGGTGAACAATGTTAACTGAATTAAAATGACTATAGGTCAAAAGGGGATTTTCTTGAATTGCCAACGCTTGAATAAAATATAGTCGATGGTTTAGAAAAGGTTTAAAAATTCGCTTTTCAACTTATATTTTGTTTAGTACTCACCTGAAAGTTGTAATACGCTCTTCCTCGTTTTTTTATGATTTGATGAGAGAAATGTAGGCTTATTTTTTGGAAAAACTGTTTTAAAATACTATGTTTTTAAGCATTATATATAAGAAATTGAATTTTTTGATTTTTAGATTTCATTTGAAGAAAACTGAAAATTTCATTGAATCTTTGTTCAAAACGCACAAACAGGTCAAAACCAAATTAACCCTGTGGGTTTTAATTAAAATGCTGGTACAAAATTTTCAATAAAATACTTTTAAACGTATAAGAAAATAAAATATATAGAAAACTTCATATCATCGTCGTGGAAAATGGGTTAATCGAACTTAACTAAAACTTTTTGCAGCCTCTCTTTTAGACTACAAAATCAACCTGTAAAATTGGACACAAATCGAAAACACAAAATTTTTTGAAAGTCCGCCAGGCCGAAATGGGTCAATTTATTCCAACCAAATTTATACAACTAAATGCGGTTGCTAAGAGGAACATTTGTGCAAAATTTCAAGTCAATCGGTCAAACAGTTTTGACTCGACATCAAAAACATTGAAAAAGCTTCTTTGCACTCTCGTGCCCAAACGGGTTAACCGAACTCAACAAAAATTTGTGCCAGACTTTATTTTCGACTGCGAAACCACCTTGTAAAATTGGACACAAATCGGAAACACAAAATTTTTTGGAAGCCCGCCAGGCCGAAATGGGTTAAATTATTCCAACCAAATTTATGCAACTAATTGCGGTTGCTAAGAGGAACATTTGTGCAAAATTTCAAGTCAATCGGTCAAATCGGTCAAAATCAATGATTATTATTAACAATGGTGTTACCTGACAATTGTTTTTTGGAATTTACTTTTCGATTAAATTATTTAATTTAAGATTTAAAAAAAATGTAAACATGTTTTAAAATAAACTTTTCTGTTAATTGATTTTGAAGATGTCTTTGAATAGTTTAGTCCTTTACAATTGTACTTGATACAATAATCCACAAATACACGAATATTAGGAGAGTATTTAAAACAGAACTTTTGAACCAAATTTTTCAAATTAACTTAAGCTTAAATTTATATGTTGTTGAATGTTGAAACCTGATTCACCCGGTAGTTTAAGTTAAAGCCATATATGTAACTTAAATTCAGTCGATGGCACAGTTGTTGTGGGGCGGCCTTTTATGTCTGGTTCGATCCCTGGCTTGAGACAGCATTGACATATGCATATGGGACATGGCATAACCCAACAAATTTCTATTCTGTACGTCTAGAAATAGAGTAATGCAAAATCGAATTGACACCTTGCGGGAAATCTAGGAAATTGCCGAACCTGGAGCAGAAGTTTTGTGGAAGCCCTATGCTCCCCTAGAAAGTAAAACAGAAAAAAAAATGTAACTTAAAGTCTTCGACCAATCTGTATATTTATACATCATATTTATACCAATTTATATATTTATACACAAACACACAGAAAAAAATTAACAAAGTTTGCATGAATCATCTAAAATTATTTGAATTTGCTGTTACAAATTTAAAATGTGCGTGGTGAACGCGTTTTGATTATAATTTAAATTGTATGTATATTTTTTTTCGTATTTTATTTTACATTTACTGCAATAACAGTAATAACGGTAATAATATAAAATAAAAATAAAATATGAAGATTTGGTATAAATCGAAATAAATAAAAAAACATTAAAAAAGAGTATATGTGAACATTAAATATATTTGTCGCTAGAGGGCCAACAGGCTCGTTAACTGTGTCATGGTAATAAATTATTTTTGCAAAATTTGCGCAAATTTGTCGAAAACTGTATTTTTTGGAGGTTTTTTATTTTGTCTTGTTTTATTTTTGCTTACAACCGATTTTAGTTTATGAGAAATAAATTTTTTATTATATATTTTAATTTTTTTATTTTTTGTTTTTGTTGTTTTTTTTTGGTAATAAAAAAATTCTGAAGGAATAAAAACAAAAAAAAATGAATTCCTTGTTTTTTTTGTCTTTATTTTTGGCGAGTAATTTTATTTTTAAATAAATGGTGAATAATGGTGAATATATAGAACACGTACGCCCCCACACTGATTTATTGTGATGGCGTAAAATGAGATTTTATTTTTGTTTAACAAATTGTTCAGGTGCAGTTTTTGAAGTCTTTGTTTGTTACCAATTTAAAAAAAAAAAACAAAAATGAAGCAAAAAAAATTGTAATGACCTCAGATTTAATGCAATCAATTTGTTTAAAGTTTTGTTTTTGTAATCAAAATCAGTAATAAAATGTGCAAAAAATCGATTCTTTTCTAATTTATTTGTATCGTTTTCGATTATGTGCGAATAGATATTAAAAATTTATTTTTAATGAAAATTTCAATACAAACTTTATTGGGTCAAAATATGATGAAATCGCATGACTAAGAATAATGAGGACAGGGGAATAAAAAATTTGGCTGGACTTGAACATATTAAAAAAGCACAAAAGTATTTACCTTCAAGGGTTATTTGTAGATTAATTTTTATTTTTTTTTTAAGTTTTTTATCCAAATATTTAATTGGTTGCATTAAATTAAGTCATCGATGACGTAGTACTTAGGTTGTTGTCATATCTAATAAAAAAAATATAATTTATAATTTATATCATAATAGCACTCTTCATTCTAAATATGAAACAAGGCTAACAGCTACCTGGTAAATTAATATCTGGCCCATCAGAATCACAGTGGCTTTACCTACAGTACCATCAGAACCAAAGTTATCTAACCTACAAATAACTTTAAAAAAAAGTCGAAGGCACAGACGACTTTGACAGTAAAAATACTACAGATGAAATTGAAAATTTTATTTTTCTAGTTCCAACCCGACTTTTTATCTAATTCTTATTCGGCTTATACAAAAAACCCTAATTTTTTTTTTAGATTTGTTAGGCCACTTTGACTCTGAGCCCCTATAATCTGTGCAAATATGAATACAAGTTATTCAACAAGTGTTGGTACAACTTTTTATATGAATTTGAGGAAATAATCTTTACGATTTTTTTTTTTTTAATTTATGCAATCTGTTGAGGACTGAACGAATTCAAAAGGGAATGAAGGAGTCTTGTGTCTCTCTTTTGGTAAGTAGAATTTCGGCTCGAAAAATAAGCTAAACAAGGAAGTCTTAACTGGCCAAAATTCATAAGTTTAAGGTGGGTTTTTCCCATAAATTGAACATCGCGTATGTTTAGTAAGTTTAAGCTTCAATAAAGCATTATATAAAGTCAATCACTAATGACCTACTTTCCGAATGTATGATCGGTAGAATAATGAAATAGGATTGCCTAAAGGTGCTACAAATTATCTCATTTTGTGACAAAGTTTAAATGCAACAACATTTTAGAACATAATATTATGTCCTGGTAATTTCAAATTTTAAGAAAAAGCTTTACAATTTCTTCTTAGAAAAAAGTTGGAAGATTTTAAAATTTAATTTCAGAAATGAATGTTTTATAACATTTTAACATTTTATTCTAAATTAAATAAAAATATAAAAAGTACCAATAAAAATCTTTTTAATTTTTTCCTTGACAAATTTATAAAATTTACGATTCTTTAATTTTAGAACAATTTGACATTAAAATAAAATTAAAACTTCGGTGGAGCTCACCCGACCCATTCAAGAAGGAGAATCAAATAAATTTAAATAAAAATATAAATTACCTTGAAACCCCATACCCTGTAGCCTCTCCCCTGTACATGAAGAAAATATTGTGAAAAATTTTTTTTAATTTAAAAAAAAAAGAATTTTATAATTTTCGATATAACACTAAAGTATACCTTGGGTTTCATTCGATATATCTAAACTTTTTAATTAAATATACAAAGTGTTCATAATTGGTTTATTTAATCATAAAAAAACAAATGCTCTTTTTAAATTGTAAAAATGTTATTTTTTTGTATTTAATTGACGATGACTTTTTTTATGATCGGATTCGTTATGATTTAAAAAAATGTTAAAAATGTTTCTTAAAGGAAACATGGAAAAGGACAAATAAATACCAATTGCTTTCCGTTCAGCTAAATTAGAATTATGTATTGAGTCCCAAGGGTTAAGTATCTTCAAAAAAGGATTAAATATCAAAATACAACATCAAATATGACAGATTTGATTTTTTAAATTAATCAAAAGACCATAGGGATGTAAATAGAATTGATGCAGCAATATGAATAGAAATACTCCCTATGGATGGAGAAGTGTACTGGGTGATATAATTGACATATGAAGGTTTGTATTAATTGATTATAAAATAAAAATATTTTAAAACCGCTTTTTGCTGAGGACACTGTTAGGTTAAGGCTTCTAGGAGGAGCTATATTATTTTATTGATTCATTGGATTTTGGTATCATGCATGCTTACTTTTTGTGGATATTTGCTTTATCAAAGTGAAGGAATTTTTTTGGTTTTCCGAAGTTTCTTAATACTTAAACTACTAAAGGTGGAGATGGAATCAACTAAAGGTGGGAACAGTAAAAATTTTTGAAGAAGTTTCTTCCGAATTTTATTTGAACACCCTTTTTTAATATTGAACGACTAAGTTGTTCGAAAACCATACGATTCTAATGTAGGTTTAGAATGATAATTGGGATTTGGACCTTAATTGGGAAATTTCAGTTACCCAATTACTATTAATTGTTCTGCAGGTTAAAAACAGGTGACAGTTACTTGGTCTTATCACTTGGAGAATTATTTATAGTTACTCCTATTAGGATTTTATCCGAAATCTATCCGACTCTTCTAATATAATTTCTAAAACGTGAAGCCGATACGTAATCTTCTGACTCATCTAGTCTTTTAGATGGACTTCAATAAACAAATACAATAAAAATTGGTATAATCGTGGACAACAAGGTTAGGCAGATGAAGTCTCAACATAATTTTCGTACTGTATGATTAAAAAAGCTCTTAAATCACTCTAAGTTAAAAAGTAAAACACAATAACTAAAGTTATAATACAAAAATTGGTTATATCTTATATTAGATTTTAAACTTTAAATATAAATAAATTTTTTTATTTTAGTACCACATAAAATAAAACGAACCACATAGAAAAATCCATCAAGATAAAAAAAAAATAAAAATCCCAGAGAAACCTTTTTATACCCGTATGACTATATAGTCCAAGGGTATAATAAATTTGCCATTACGTTTGTGACGCAGAGAAGGAGGGGGGGTAGATATAGACTCAAGTGTATGGATCGGATCAGAATCGAAAAATAAATCGATTTAGCTATGTATGTCCGTCCGTCCGTCCGTCCGTCCGTCCGTCTGTCCGTCCGTCCGTCATCACGATAACTCAAAAAGCAAAGGAGCTAGGATTATGAAATTTTCACAAATTCGTTTTTATGCAAAAAACGGAATCGAGTTTGAAATTCAGCCATTTTGGTCCACGGGTTCGAGTACCTGCCATACAACTTCTAATTTTATATGAGCATTACTCTATACCTATGGAAGCTGCGTGTCTGAAATTTTGCCAAAAGTAGTTTAGTATAATGGCCAAAGTTACTGCAAAATTTGGTTGGTCTACTGCAAAGGGTTCGAGTAGCTGCCATACAACTCCTTCTTTTATATGAGCTTTACACTACACCTGATGAAGCTGGATGTCTGAAATTTTGCAAAAAATAGTTTAGTGTAATGGCCAAAGTTACTGCAAAATTTAGTTGGTCTACTGCTGAGGGTTCGAGTAGCTGCCATACAACTCCTTCTTTTATATGAGGATTACACTACACCAAATGAAGCTGGGTGTCTGAAATTTTGACAAAAATAGTTTAGTGTAATGGCCAAGGTTACTGCAAAATTTGGTTGGTCTACTGCAAAGGGTTCGAGTAGCTGCCATACAACTCCTTCTTTTATATGAGCATTACTCTACACCTAATAAAGCTGAATGTTTGAAATTTTGCCAAAAGTAATTAACCGGATGATATAATGTATATGTTACGGTCATACGGGTATCCCAGAGTTGACACAGTCTACTCTACTACACTCTTCCTCGTTTACCTTTATTGTATCCCTCCTGTGGTTGAAAATCTATTCGATTACAAGCAAATTTGATTCCATGGAAAATCCATTAACGAAATGAAAAACAGAGACGAATTTTTCCATTTATTTTTCTCTTGTTTTTGTTGCTGTGATAAATGGAAAATGGAAAATAAAGAAGAAAGGAATGTTAAGTTGATCCGCAGTACTTAAAGGATAATAATTTGTGGCGTAGCAATTAAATTTTAATGACGTTCTGCAAATAAATATGAACAAAGAGGCGGTAATGAGAGACAATACAAGGATCCGCCGGAGAAACCTAGTAATATATTTTTCATAGTTAAGGATGAAATATTTGAAATATCAATAAATATTGCTTTTTAATGTCCAGATAGCATCTTACGAACTGTTTGGAGAAACATAAAAGATATAGATAGCAAACTAAAAAAAGTAGGACTGGAATTCGATTGATTGAGGAATACCTGGAAATCCCCTCAAATTTGACAAAATATAAAATTCTCAAAAAAGTACGTGAAACCATTTCTACTCTTTAGAACTGAAAGCTGTCTAGTCACTAGCAAAATTTCGCAGAAGTTAATGGTCTTCAAGCTAGTGCATATAATAGGAAAATAGGAAATAAGAAAATCTTTTGAAATACAGATGAAAAGGAGGAAATACAGTTATTCTGCGCTTTAATAATTAAAAGAAAATAATTTAAGACACAACACTTTAATTCAATAGAGGAATGAGTTTCTAGGAAATGGTATTTACAAGTTTTAATATGATTTTCAAACCTCTTCGTCAATTTTCATTATACCCGTATGACTATATAGTCCAAGGGTATAATAAATTTGCCATTACGTTTGTGACGCAGAGAAGGAGGGGGGGTAGATATAGACTCAAGTGTATGGATCGGATCAGAATCGAAAAATAAATCGATTTAGCGATGTATGTCCGTCCGTCCGTCCGTCCGTCCGTCATCACGATAACTCAAAAAGTAAAGGAGCTAGGATTATGAAATTTTCACAAATTCGTTTTTATGCAAAAAACGGAATCGAGTTTTAAATTCAGCCATTTTGGTCCACGGGTTCGAGTACCTGCCATACAACTTCTAATTTTATATGAGCATTACTCTATACCTATGGAAGCTGCGTGTCTGAAATTTTGCCAAAAGTAGTTTAATATAATGGCCAAAGTTACTGCAAAATTTGGTTGGTCTACTGCAGAGGGTTTGAGTAGCTGCCATACAACTCCTTCTTTTATATGAGCTTTACACTACACCTGATGAAGCTGGGTGTCTGAAATTTTGCAAAAAATAGTTTAGTGTAATGGCCAAAGTTACTGCAAAATTTGGTTGGTCTACTGCAAAGGGTTCGAGTAGCTGCCATACAACTCCTTCTTTTATATGAGCATTACTCTACACCTAATAAAGCTGAATGTTTGAAATTTTGCCAAAAGTAATTAACCGGATGATATAATGTATATGTTACGGTCATACGGGTATCCCAGAGTTGACACAGTCTACTCTACTACACTCTTCCTCGTTTTTTACTTAAGACCACCTTCTAAACGTTAAACAAATGAATACCCAAAGTTGCAATTTCTGAATTACGAATATTTAAAAAATAATAATATAAAAGGTGAATTCCGCGTTAAAAAGGAAAACTTCTCCATCCATAGAACTAAAGGATTCTATCACAGTGAAAATAAAACGTATGCAATACACCATTAGATTATCTTAATACCTTATCTTATCTATAACATTGCACCCATGACTTAACAATAAAACGTGACTACTCTTAATATTGTTTTTACTCTTATTTAAATTAGAGATTGAAGGAAGTTGTAATTCATATAGTAGAATTTGTACTATACAAGTGTCTTGAAGAATGAAAAAGAATCATACGACATAATTTGACTTTCATATATTGTTTTAAATTTTCGTAACATCTTTTAACTTTGTATTTAATTTCTTTTTTATTTAAATAATTCTTATATTATTTTCTTTTTTATTACATTCTCTCTATTTTTGTAATCTTGACAATTACACCACTTTTAATTGCTTTCATTTATTCTTAAGTTTTAAATAAACTTGTCTGTTGTTAAATAATAGAAAGGGGAACAGAATGGAACAAAACATGTAGAATGGGGCAGACATAAAAATATTGTCTTAATGTGGCTTTTATAGTTCATTCGTTCAAGTTTTTATTAATTTTGTAATATAATTATTTTGTGTAACACTTTAATAATTGATTGTTCTATTAAAAGTGAGATAGAAGCTTCTTCTTATTTGACTATAATATTTTGTGGTGCTCTAATAAGAGAGTTAATGCATATGAATAGGAAAATAGATTTTTAATCTAAAATTCTGTCTATATTTTCATCTAGAACCCTTCAGTTCCTTTCCTTGTTTGTTTTTCTTCATCTAAATAGTATCATGAACCATCTTGTAATTATGAATCATGGCTACCAATGATAAGCTAAGATTTTGAATTTTTTTTGAAGAGCTTTATAATCTTCCCTTTTGTTTATTCATCGATTCATAGTTCCAGTCTTGGATTTGTCATCTATCGCAACCAATGATGAGCGAACATTTTAAGCTTATAGTTATTTTAATTTAAACTATGATTAGTCTTGTTTGTAAGCATCAACTATTGCAACAAATGATACGCCAAAATTTTGAATTTAGAATAATTTCAGAATAGTTTCAGTCCATTCTTTTGTTTGGCTTTATCGAAACAGTGCCATAATCCGTCTTGTAATTATCAACTACCAAAGTTCAGAATAGCTTCAGACCCTCCCTTCCCAAGCGAATAAAAACGAATATTTAAAACTGTTGGTTAAGTTTCATCTAAGTTTCAGTATACGACATCTTGTTACCATTATCTGCTTCTATGATGAGCGAATTGCGGTTATGTGATAATTTAAAACCTGCTATATATCATCAATCTAATCTAATTACACACTTAACATCGTTTGATAGGATACATGAAAAAAGTTTAATATTTTATATTTAAAGATTGCGGTGTATGTTCCCTTCCATCTAGAACAAAGAATGTATTCTTATACATATAACGCGTTTATAACGGTAAATCCTGCTTTCCTATATAATTCTATTTTAGATATCCGTTATTCGAATTTTTGAACAATTAATATTCTTCAAATATACTTTTTTCATTTTGATAAGGAGTTCCTCTTCATTGTAAGATAAGGGAATTTGGATTCATTTGGATTATACGTTGATAAGTTCCAAAACTAATCTTCTATGGCACCTTGTGCAAAATATAGCTATGTTCAAGAATCTTTGCAAAGAACTTAATTCCAACTAAAATAATTATTAATTACATAAATACAAATTAAACAATTTGATGTAAAAAGTAATTATTAAAGTAATTATGACACACATTACTACTTTACTACATCCCGAGATCTTTATTAACGGTAATATAAAAAGAGATTTATGAGAACATTTCATTTGTAATGATTACGATTCACCATTTTTTACCTATTAAATTTATTTTTAAAATTCTCATTTATAAATTCAACTCCCAGAGAAACTCATAAACTAAAAATCAAATTTTATTACATTCATAATTTTCCTCGTTTTAATATCAATAAAAAAAAACAGACTTCAAACAATTCCCTCTCTGGTCAACTAATCAAAGATCAAAAAGACATTATCGTTTAATATATCTCTATGTGCCTGCTGGAAAGGTCGAAATGATAAAAAAATCATAACAAACAAACAAACAAAGAGACATAAACCAGGTGAATTCAAAAAGAATATACAATATAACTCGCAGTTGGATGGAATGCTATTAAAAACTATTAAAAACGTAAGATAACGTTGTTTAATGTTTTATTAATATGGTGATCATAAATTCTAATGATTTTTGAGAGTTTATTAAATAAAGATACATATACAACAATTTAATATAGATGCTGGTTAGTATATAAGTGGATATTGATTATATATTCAACTAATAGTATTTTTCCAAATCAATTTTGAGTTGAGAATGCTCTGATGGTTCCAATAAAATGTCGTCGCAGAACAATAATGAAGATTCCACAAGGGATTGCAATTGTTTGTCAAATTCTGGGAGGTTTTTTTGTGTATAATCAGAATGGAAGAATATATGACCACAAAAGAAATCTTATTCTATTCATCACTAATACTACCACGCCTTTTTTATTTTTTCTTCAGATCTTCTGGACAACATATGTTTTACTTTGTGGTAGGTTTCAATATTAAATCGGTGCATTTAAATCTATTATCATTGTGCATTTTTTTTGTCACTTAAAAGAATTCAAATTTTAAATATCACTTATGACAAAACACACACTTAATACTTTAGTGTATGGATTAAAAAAATAATTTTTAAGAATATACAAGAGTAGTGTGCTTTAGAATTGGAATTTATTTTAAGAATGAAATCGAAGAACAAACAAACAAAAAATATCTTCAGATTCATAAAATGGTTTGAAGGTCAAAGAATTGGTTGTTTTTTTAAGGAATACCAAAAAAAACAAACGGAGACAAAGATTTGATCTGGTTTTTATATTATATCGTTTTTCAAATCTGGTGGCATTTTTCTTTTGCGTTGTTTTTAATTTGTAGAAATTAGAGAAGTTAAAAAAATATAAATGGGTTGGTTATTCAATTTCAAGTAATTTGGTTAAGATACAATGACTGAAATTCTTATTAATGGCATTTTTAAAAAAAAAAAGAAATAAAAATAAATTTGGAATTTTTTTTTTAATTTTTGGAGAAGTATGGTTTAAGAATTTATTTTGGTAATATAAAGTCACAAATGAAAAACAAATTGAATATAAACGGCTGAACTTCATTTTGATAAAGCTACTTTAGCAGAATTTTGATTCAGAGATTTTCACTCTTATCGTTTCATTCCAGAGCATCTAGATTCTAATTCGTCTGGGATAAAAATGAAATTTTACTAATCCATCCTATTGATCTCAATTAATATTAATGCAGTCCCTCAAAGTTTAAAACATTTAAATTGCCTTAACTTAAGCTCTTTTTTTAAAGTTTTGTCGATTTCGTTTGCTACTTTACAACTCCTGCAGCAGATGTTGTAAGCAATTCCAAAATTCCCGGTAGCCTGTGATAGTTGCCCCTAATCTGACGATATTAAATCAATTCATTTTATCTCCTTTTGTTGTAGGTAGGCCAAAACGTTCAAGGTATGGTGTGATTACTAAAGTTACTCCATCTGAGTTGTTATTTTGCTGTATACAATAAAATAATTCATTTTTTCACCGCATCAATTGGACAACCAACCATCACAGCAGAGTTTGTTTTTAGATTGGCTCTTTTATTTGCTCGTTTACTTGCTCTTTTGTTGCCTTCGATATTGCTATGCCACGGCATTCACACGAAAGATATGTTGAGGCGAGCTCTTCCTGATCCTGCTTTGCAAGCTTCGAGATTGTAATAGTCACCTTAATAGAGGATTGACTGTCGGTATAGATGGCGATATTGATAATTTACGTGGTATTTTGATTCAAGACTCAACCACCTGGTAGATAATAGCTGTGTCACTTAATCCATATATGCCTCAAATTATATTCTCATTAATTCATTTTTTTTTTTGAGAATAGCAAATAGATATTGGATTTGATCTTTTCACAAAATCTAGGTATGTCCTCATTAATATAAAAATCTTAAACCGTTGGCTATTCCTGTCTTAAAGTATTTGTTAAGTGCAAGTTCTGAAATGTAATAAGACTTTCGACAATTGCCTCAAAATAATGGTAAGTATCTTAATACCATAAAACTAACATTATAAAAAATATGTAACTAAAACAGATTTCAGCATACATTTTATAGTTTAACTTCAAACTAAATGTGAATAATAAAAAATTTTAAAAACAAATAAAATAATTTTCTATAGAGTTTAAATTTTGTAGTTTACAAATTAAATTGTTAAAAGTTACATCGCATCTTTTAATAAAATATATTCTGAGGTTATAATTAGTTTAAGTAATTTTTCCTCTAGGTTTTAACAATTGTATAAAATAAAATTTAAAACTAAAATAAAAATAAAACTTTTTTAAACTCAATTAAACTTTCTTATTCTTATTTTTTTTTTAATGAAACCCTGCGGATTAATTTCCCATTAAAAGTATGTTGCTTGGGTAAATACAGTAAAAGTAAATTCAACACTATGTATCTAGGTGATAAGTAAGAGTAGTTGCACTATATATTTATGTACTTTAATAGCTATGTGTGTAAGTTTGTTCACTGACACATTAAAAATTTTCTCAATAGACAAAAAACTCAAGCACTAAATACAAATTGCATTTCAACTTTTAAAACAATAAATTTTTATACCCATACGAACGTAGGATAAAGGGTATAATAAATTTGACATTAAGTTTGGATATTGTAATGGCGGAGGGTCTTAGATATAGACTCAAGAATATGGATCGGATCTGAATCGAATAGTATATCGATCTAGATATGAGTGTCCGTCTTTTGGTTTGTCGTCAGCACGACAACTCAAAAACTTGACAAGCTAGGACTACCAAAACTGTCTTATCTATTGAAATCCCGCCAATTTGTTCAACCATTCTGGTGTAGATGCCAAACAATTTCTTTTTTTGTAAGATCATTACGCTACATTTAATGAAGCTGGATGTCTGAAAGTTTTCCAAAAATAGGTTTAAACAGCTGCCAGACACCTTCTTGTTTAATATGAGAATAACTTTTTTATACATTAAGCTGAGTATTTGAAATTTTGTCAAAAAGGAGCTATCCTTAATGACAAACGATTGCATAAAATATGGTAGGGCTAGTACAAGAGGCTCGAAGAGCTGCTACACAACTTACATTTTCTTTAAAACATAACTCGAAATTTAATAATTTTGCCAAAAGTATTTAAACAGCTGGTGATATAATGTCCATAATACGTTCATGCGGGTATCCTATAGTTGACTCAGTCTACTCTACACTGTTTCTCATTTTTCTGCTAGAATATAATATTAAAAATTTTTTTAATTTGAAAAGAGATCTAAATAGAACTAAAGGAAGACAGAGAGCAAAAATATAATAGAAAAAAACAGGATAATTTATCTCAGGTGAAAATGAATTAAACATTAAATTTTGCGGTATTTTTTCCAGGGAAATTTCGAACATAAGCTTTAGATAACACTTATCTTTAAGTTTATTCTTCTAGACCAATAGAATATGGAAATTATTCCACTATCAATGGGTTGGGGAGTACTCTGATTTAAATGTATGGCAATACAATACTCTGGATCCGCTCAAATAAAGGTAGTTAAGGTGGTGTCAAGCTGAAAAAATAAAACGATATTATTAAAGAAGTGAAATGAATTTAGACAACGAAAGAAGATGAAAAGAAAGAGATATTTTCTAATTTTTGAATAGAATATAGTTTTTCTTTTATAGTGATTTAAAACTTTTATAATATTTTTATTAGTTTAAGGGGGGTTTTTTTTTCGTATTACGCTATGCGTTTATAATTGAAAAATATCGTTAAAAATAAAAGTGTTAGAAAAAAAGTGTTTATAAAATATGAAGGTAATTACTCTGAATTGTCTTAAAAATATTATAAGAATTTAATTTAAAGTTTATTTCTTCAAGTTCTTTAAAAATTTTCTTTAAAAGAAGTTTTTAAGTTTGATTAAAATTTCAAACATTCTGTTATATTGTACTAAAGAACCTAAGTTGGATACTTGTAGATTTATTGCAACTTGAATGTAGTGTAGTACGTCATCTAGAAATGCTAGTATAAGCATATTTATCTAAAAGTGATACGTTTAGTTTTTAGTCGTGTCGAGCGAACCACAAGACTTTCTGCTGATTAAACTTATCCTCAAATATACCTGGTTTCCAAAAACTATAAAGAAAACAAAATGAAATGAATTCAAATTCTGAAATGAATTCAAAAATGAAAACAAATGAATTCAAATTCAATCGCATTCAAATCTACGATACATCGCAAACACATTTCACTTGATATTCATAGAATTTTAAAGAGCACCTAGCTGCGAACCTAGAGTCTAGTGATTATTGATGCATTGTCAGAACTATAATATTGAAAATAAAACAACTGTAAAAAAAAATTAATATGAAAGATCTTTTGTCATTTAATTAAGTAGTTTTTAATCAAACGATTTTGGGAAAAATTTTAATCTGTTTATTACAACTCACAGATGATGTATATAATTTTTTATATAAAGAGTTTGTTAGATAAAAAATTTATTTGGTGTTGTCTAGGTAGTTCAAAACTAGTTTTACCTACTGAGGACTCGAATAGTGTTGGATGGTCAAAACACTTCAAACTGACTTTCTTTTAGAAGTAAAAAAAAGAATGCTGGAGTTGGGAGAGATCATGTCTTAAAACATTCGTAAATAAATGAATTTGGATTGAGTACGAAATCTCAAAGACAAAATCCCATAAAACGAAGTCCCCAAAACAAAATTCCCAAAACCAAAATCCCCAAAACCAAAATCCCCAAAACCGAAATTCCAAAAACTAAAATCCGCAGAGCACAAAATTTTGCATTTAAAACTGACAACCGATAAGCAAATTAATAGAAACATGATTTTGTATCTTCTTATAAAGCTTTTAATAAAATGTCGGGCCCCTCCCATATTTAATATTCTGGAAAAAGGGCAATCCTAGTTTTGATTCTACTCTAAAATCTCTCCAAATACAGAATCTCATTTATACAGCTAAATAAATATTCCGGAAAAGGTTAAATCTTTATTTTCTCAAAAACGCAAAATGTCGAATGGCTTCTTATTTAAATTTTAATAAAATGTTTGCAAAAAAAAAAAAAATAAGGTCCCCAAATTTGAACTTAGAAAAAAAATTCAATTTTGAAATTTTCCTATTTTTGGCATTTGTGGCATCAAAGACGGTTTTGGTTTTGGGGATTTTGTTTTTGAGAATTTTGACTTAGTCGGGATTTTGTCACCGGGGATTTCGCGGAGTTTATACCGATCCCGATGAATTTATTCTTATTGTTTATTGAACCCAATTATTAATAATACACTGACCGTAACATATAGACACAGTTTCAGCAAACGAATTAAAATAAACTGCAATGTTAAAAAATGCCTTATATAAGCTAAGAGTTAATTGATATTGTATAGACTTGTTTATCTTCTTATTAAAACTGTTCCAGATTTAACTTAGGATATACCGAACTTAATAATTTAATACGAGAACTTGAATACAAATGTACAGTTTGATATTGGTGCTAGGATTAATAAGCTATAAACTTTTGGAGGAACTTAATACAAATAAATAGTTTTGATTTTGAGGATAGAAATTAGAAGAGAAAACTTTGAATTTCCAGATTGAAGAATATTAAAGAATTAAACTTTAGGAAATATTAAGATTATCATTTATTCATCGAACGTCTCTATATAGTTTTTAATGTAAAAAATGGTTTCATAAGAAGATCTCATATTTCCACAAGCTTATAGAATGTTTATTTAATTTGAACAAATTCTGAGAATAAACTAAGTTCTGTTAATCTTCCTTTAGTTCCTAGTTATATAATCATAAAATTTATTACCATCTAAATCCTTTGGGAGTACTTTACTTTTTAAGGTGAATATAATTGATTTTAATTGAATTTATTTAAAAAATAAACTCTCATTGTCCATTACTTAATCCTTTTTTTATGTTGTCTTTCATTTATTTCACTTCATCCTTTTCCAATGTCCTTCGTTTTTTTTTTGTCCTCTAATGTTTCTGCCATTTAAAATTTAATTTAAAGGATTGAAGTTTAAAAAAAAAAAATAAAATAAAATAAATATTACCGTCAATTAATGACAAAAATCTGACATTTTCATTGTTGTTTTTGTTGTTTATGGGGATGAATGAAATGAAAACACAATTTGAACACTTTGTTTGCTTAATTAAAAGTTTAAGTATTGAATTGAACCCAATATTTTGGTACTGTGTTTTATTGTTATTTTTTTTAAAATGACAGAATCCTTTTTTTTTTTACTGTTGTAATTGAATGAAAATTCTTTAAGTACTTTGGGTTCAAGGTAATTTATGTGTTATTTTAGTAAAATTTATTTTCAGTTTTTATAACATTTTTTTTTAATTTAGAAGGAAAATCGGGATCTGTAAAATTTTTATATTATTTTTAAATTCCTTTTTTATTTTGTGTACGCTGTCAATAAAACTTGTTCAGGTTTTATTGTTCAATTTTTGTTTTTTTTATTTTTTTTTAAAAGGAATTTTGCTTTAATTTTCTTTTTAAATAGTAATTATTTTAATTTAAAATAATTAAATTTTCTTCATCCCTTTTTTTTACTGCAGAATTTTATAGTTTTATTTCCTCGTAATTTGAAATTCTGTAAAAACTTTAGCACCAAATTCCCGTTTTTTGTGTTCAGAAGGATTTTAATAACAGTAATGGAAAGCTTTAATGATTAATTTCCCTATATTAACAGGTTTTTATTTTAAACTTTAATTACCTGACAAGCTGGAGATTGTAGGGCATATTGGCGCTTCCATTGCAAATAAAATTAATTTATAGGTCCATTAAAGGAAACAAATGATAAAATAGCGGTGCTAAAGACTTTTTATATCCAAATCAGTTACGGTGTATTAAAATTGCTACTACGTTTGTGATGCATTAATTTAGACAAATCGTCTATTTTGAGACTTACTATATAATATAGATACACAGACTCAAGTATTAGAATCAGATCAGCATCGAAAAGTAAATTTACTTATCTATGTATGTCCAGTCGTCCGACTGTCTGTCAGGAAGATAACACAAAAGTTGAAATAGCCAATGTTTTTAAAACTATTTGAAGGTGTTCAATAAAGGATTTTAAATAGTTAAGATTTCGGCAATTTTTCGGCTTAGACCTTTTTCCATAAAAATATTAATTTCATTTGAAAATTTGATTTAATCCCATATTTCCCCTTGGTCGTGTGAGATTTCAACTCACTAAAAGAACCTCCCTCCATAGCTAAAGTAATGGAATAAGCACCCTAGCTGCTTGCGCAGTATAATGGCTGAAAAGTAGCGACAAGACATAAATATAAATGTCTATCAAGAGTTGAAAGTTAAACTTCCTTCTTGAATTTTTCTAAATTATATGTATTGGAAGTAATGTGTTCTACAATTTAGAGGTGCGACTTAAAAAAGAATTCTTAAATTTCAGAGTTCTTGTTCTAAAAAGTTCTACTGTATATGAATGTGATTGACCTGCTAATCATGTTTTACGGCGGTAGGTTTGATTTTTGGCATATTATTTTGGATTTCTTCTGAAGTATTACCTATTAGATATTAATAAAATAGACATTCTCCTACATTACGGCGGGAACTTACAGACAATAAGTCATTTATGTCGTTTATATCATTGATAATACGAACAGCTCTTTTGTATCTTATCGAGATATTGAAGAGTGCTGCTTGGTGCTGCAGCGAATATGTGAGAATAATTGATTAAAATTGGGTTCAAAGTAGAATGCTCGGAATATGCTTCTAATACGTATTTATGTGTTTAAAACGAAAATTAAAACAAGTGTTGGTTTCTATCAAAAGTATTCGAGAATTTCGAATTAATCACATGATATTTCCTATAATTTCTGAGTATTATTTTCTATCAAAGAGATAGAAGCCACTTTAAGGCAGTTAATCAAAGTATACTTGGTTACCATAAAAAACTGAAAACTTGTCATTATCTTTCAAACTTTCTTTGTATAATTTGCCGATTCTAATTTTCAGTATAGGTGATTCTTACTTAAAGCAATCATGTGATGTTTTTCATCTCTATTACGATTTTATATGAATGGTATAAATGGAGTTTGGTTAAATGAGATAATTAACTATGAAAGATATATAGTGTCTGTAAACTGCTAATTGACTAATTGACTAGCAGTTTACTGTACTTGAGTTTCCAATTTCTATTACTTTAGTAAATATAGTTAAGATTCTAACTTCATGTAAAACTACCGAGTGATACTGCCTCGGTGACTTTTTAAATTTCTAATTCTACTGGCTACTTTAAATACTATTCATTCATATCAAATCCTAATACACTTACGCATATTGAGCATTGTTCAAAACTGTAGGTCAGCAAACATATATATATATATACATATATGATTCGAAATTCTCAAATTGTGTGAAATACTTGAACTAAATGATGATATCAATTTTCCAATTCTTTTTAAAGTTCAAAATCGATTCTTGTTTAAAAGCTAATTTAAAACTTTTAATACAAGTAAAGCCTTGAAAAATATGAAAAAAAAGTAATCTTTTAAATTCAATGATATCCATTGTGTAAAACAAAGACTGTATAAAAGTTCATGGTGGATACTATTATCTTTTATAACAAAAGAATTCGTGTATCAAATAAAATAAAAAAAGAAAAGGAAAAAAAAACGGCAGGATAACACTTCCTTTCTCGTAATATCAAGTTATATAAAAGTTCTTTTGTTTCTATTTTTTTCATTTAGTACACGAAAAAAACTAAAACAAGTGTATAATAGAAAAGCTGTGTAACAAACGTTGGATGAAGATTTTTTTGTTTTTATCTAAAAAGTCCATTTAATTCATGTTGGATCTTTTCATATATATACAATAAATAAATTTTCCCTTGTGTAGGTACTGTAATAATCTTTTTTTCTAAAAAAAAACATTTTATTACAATATGCGCTCACTTAAGTAGATTTTTTTGTTCATCAATTTAAACACTGAATAGAAGTGACTTCATAAATTTTTTTATTGAAAAATTTCTAATAGTTTTGGAGTGATACGAAAGCGTCTCAGCAGTACTGATAACAACCAGTTTAATATCTATAATATTATATTTATAAAATTTTCCACTAAAAACATTTGTGAGTTAGGGCACGTTCATTTTGGAGCTGCGATAAGTGATAAGTGCGTCGATAAGAGCATAGCGTAGAAATTTGTATTCATGATTTAAAAATAGGGTTTTATATTGGAGCATCACTTTGATCATCGATAAACCATAAAACTTTTTTGAGTTATGCACGCATCGACGCTCTTATCAGTTATCGCAGCTCCACAATAAACCCTTATAAAAAAAATTTTTAATAGTGTTGGAGGTTACAGGAGGGATTTGTCCATCAGCAATGCTCTTTTTTATTAATTTGATATTAATTCAATTTTCTGCTAAAATAATCTGCGAGTTTATTGATATGATAACTGGAGAGAGGATCTGATAATTTCTATGAATCTCGTTCTCGATCATAACCGATGACCACTTTCAGATTAAAAAATTATTATTACTTGGCAAAGTCAATCCTCACTAAGCTTCATTGTATTCTATTGACTTAAGTATGACTGATGAGTTAACCCAGTCCTTAATAGGTGAAAAAATAATTTGATGATACAGTTTTGTGTACATTTTTAGTTGAACACATTTTCATGCCAACATTTTCAATTTTTTGACTCAGCTCAGTAGTCATCCTCAATTATTTATTTTGGTTTCACATGTATTATATTTATGGGTGTTAAAAGTGCAAACAGTAGGTGCAAACAGTAGATGGAGAGAAAGGTGCCTATGTTGCATCTAAAGTCAATCCAATCTCTATGAGGAATATAAAATACGATGAAGCCAATTCTATTCGGATTTTGTCAGATAAGGACCAAGTCTGCTGACCCATTAAATTCTTGTATTTAAAATTTAAAAATCCCTAAATTTTTCTAAAGATTGTATAAACTAACATACTTCTAATACCAAAAGGGTTTTGAAAACAATAGTGTATTTTATTGATTTAGTGTCCAAATAAAATTTCCCTTTAAAGACTTTTAAAGAAAGCACTAAAATAATAGAGTAGGAAGTGCAAAAAAAATGGATTACTTGAATTTTTTTCTTTCAATTGAAACTATTCATGGTCATCGATATGGTGAATGGTATTTTTTCTTTGTTATTTGCATCTGAAGTGAATAAACTCATGAATATTGAATATTAATATTAATATATAACCATATTGAAAATATTGAATTTTAATAACCATCATATTTTCTGTATATAGAAACAAAATATCATCATAAAAGGAAAATAAAACAACTGAAAATGATTTTTAAATCAAGGTTTTTCAAGTTTGAAGTTACATTTGTAGGTTAGGTGTTAGCTATCTTTAGGGTTACAATGGTATTTTTTTGATTATTTGTCCATTAATGCAAAGCTCTACATATGCACTTATTGAACTGACTCGAAAAGTTAATATTATAGACCAATTATTCTAAAAGAAAAATATAGTGCCTTACGCATTTTGTAATCCAGTCATCAGTAGATAACCTTTTCTCAATGTATATGAAAATGTACTTATCAACAGAAATCATCATATGTATTGATCGGCTCATTCGGTCCAAAAAATTTCCAGTCGCGGCTCTATTATTTGTTTATAAATATAAATATCAATTTCAGAGCGAAAATCGTTCACAAGTGAATTTTTAACTTATTTAAATGTTGTGATAACAAATAGATATACTTCTACAACTATGTAACTAAAATTTTCAACAATATCCTACTTTAGATTTAAAAAAAATTAAATACCAATCTACTCACTCTTTAAGATATTTTATGCTCCTTGGGATGTATTATAATTAAATTTCATTGTGGTATTTAATATATTTCCTATAAAAACAACTTAAACTGTTACTCTTTACTTATTTAGTATTTCATGTAAACACACGTGTTCTTTTTAAGGAAATCTCACCAAATTTACGCGAACATATTTGCAAGTAAAAACAAGAAATTAAGGCCTAAAGTTATTGGCAAAACGCAACAAACCATATAGAAAAAGATTATTTATTTTACTTTTGGAAAAAAATAACAAATCGCTCCATTCTTTTAATTTTAATGCAAAATTGTATCGAATTTATTCAATTTTACAATAAGATTCAATTTCCAAACATAGAAAACAATTGGTATATGCGTTTCTTTAAAATGATTCTGATCAGAGACTTAAAGGCGACGACAAAGAACATAAGAAACAAAGCATCAACCAAAGTAACAATATTAATACGATTAACAGCTTCATTGTTACATGTATTATACAGTTTCTTTTTGTATTACGACTACAAGTGAATGCATTTTAAAACTTAAGAAATGACGAATTGATTTTGATTGAAACTATTGTTCATAAGGAGGCGTTGGAATTTGTGATGCCCATCTTATAATCAGTGGAAATAAAAATTAATATGAAGATTGAAATACTTTATATATTGAATTTAGGCGTTATGTTACCTGTCATGAAATTGTTAAGTGAATCAGTTTAAAAAAATTCCTAATATTGCATACAGTCTCCATATAAAATTCTCATGAATATTTACGAATATTAAATACTTTAAATTCTATTAATTACTGTCGTATCACGTATGCGTTTATTGACATTTATACATCTGTTATTTTGTAGCTTTTGCCAGCCGCTTATATGAAATATAACAAGCGGTATGTATTTCGGATAAAAAATTGGACTTAGAAATTTTTGCATATTTGCATTATTTCGGTGTTCTGAAGTCCATGAAGCGTGGTGTGTGATGTCCGTCTGTGTATCTATGTAGATGTGTGTCTGTGTTGATGTGTGTCTGTAAACAAATGTAAAGACTAAACGGCTGAGTGGAATGTCTTCAAATTTCATATATAAGATTTTGATGTTATTGTCTTCAATTGATACGCTTTTAGAGAAAATTGAGTAACCTTAAGGTGCATTTCGCTAAGGTAGTTCTTTGATTTTTTAAGAATATTTTGTACATCCAAAAAAGTACCTACATAAATAGTAAAATAGTACGTTGCTTTAAATTAAAGTTTTGTAATATAAAAAAAAAAAATTTATAATTATTAAACGTTAGTTGCTTTGATAAAAATGATTACGTAGGTAATAACTAGTAAAAAATTTTTGACAGATGTTTTAAATTTTGATTTTCCTGTAAGATCGGTAGGTTTTGTAGTGGACACAACATATTTTTTTTTGATGTATTATATTAAAAGCTATAACTAATATTTATTAAATACTAAAAAAACATTTTGTTTAATTACCTCTATTTAATTTATGTTTAATGGTTTAATTAACTACAAATCAAGTATAAATTTTTGAAGTATAACTTGAAGTTGAGATTTTTTGAAATGCGTCAACTTATATGCGTCTTTAGATACAGCTCTAAAATTTGAACACAAAAAATGCGTAATGAATTTTAATATACGATTTTATTCAGTTTTCATTACAATTGTGACGGCGACAATTGAATTTTAATTTGTTTGAAAATTTTTTTTCATCTGTTTTACTTCAATTCTATCTGTCCAATGCCGCCAACTTTATGTTGAAATGTAAAAAACATTCGAAAAAAAAAAATTTAGGTTATATTTGTTTTTTTCGAGTTGAATTTTTTATGATTTATGAGAATGCATATTTTAAGGTAATAAAATCAAATCGAGTTATTGAAGTAATGTTAATATATAATTGAAAGAAGATTTTGGTTTATAAGATTATATGTTTCTTAGAACTTGTTTTCTACAAAAAAAATTCAATTATTTGTGGAAGAAGGTGTTTACAATTGTAAAGGAATATTAATTTTATTGCTTTAAAATCTTTGGATTTCCGTCTTTTGGATTTTTTTCTAAAAATAAATAGATTTTTTGATTTATTACGTTCTGCCATTTCGCTTTGATCAATCATACATTTTTAAATGTAATTGACCGTTGGAAAGAATTTTTAAATTTTATGTTGGATCATTTTTCCATTAATTATTTCACATACTTATTTTTTGCTCAAAAGTACGCATTTTGCTTCAATAACATAGGTATAGTACACACTATTATATTAAACTTCTAAAATATTTTAACATTGGTTCCTAAATGATGCCAAAGACCAGTTCTTATCTAAGTAAGTGAGAAAGCAATGCAGGCTTTTAATTTATTTTAAACTTACAGCTTATTCTGGTTTGAAAAAAAAATAGTTGCTCGAAATCTCTTATTGCTGTGCCAGTTTCCTAAAAGTTTTTTCTACTAAAAACACCTTTCTCATCAGCCATAGCCAAATTTGTAGACAATCCACACATCCATCCTTCACCAGCTGATCTTTTATTATTATATTTCCTAATACCTTCAGGATAACGGAAAGTAGGTGTATAAGAACTGAGTTGGAAAGGTTAGTTGAAAATTTTTTCCGAACTAATGCCCCTTAAAATATGCAATTTTTGCATATTCATATTTTTCTATTATTTTCTTCTTCTCAACAAAATGTGATTAACTTTTTAGATACTTTTTTTTGTACATATATAAACATAAAAAAATACTTTTCAAAAATCGAGTAATTATTTTAATATCACAAAACAAAATTCATTAAACAATGACTGGACATTTTTAATTTTAAATGTCAGTTCTTTATAAACTCAATTGCTCAATTATATACTAAGTTAGGTGGGTTTTTGACTGGGTGGGATTAATAGACATATCAAAAAAGAATTTTTTTTAATTAACGTCTCATATATTTTAATTAACAAGGAGGCGTTATTATTATCTTCTTGAGTTTTAATTTATATTATATTGTTAATTATAAAACGAGCTGTGGGGTCTTGTCAAAAATTGTTGATCTGGTTTGGTTATATTGTGTGGTTTGATTTGGTAATTTGGTTAGTTGAAATTTTATTTAAATATATATTGAGACAATTTGTTGAACTCCAGATTACCATTTCTTCAAAAAAACGAGGAAGATTATAGTTGCCCTTGTCAACTTTTAGATACCCGTGCTTACCCACTAACCGTTATTTATTTTCCACATGCTATTATAAATATTACAAAAAAAATATAAGAAAGTAAAATAGTTAAAAAAATTTAGCTTATTATCCCATAATTTTTGCTTAAAAAAAATTAAATAAAAAAAAAAAAAATTAAATTTTTAATTCATTATACCATAATTTTTGCTTAAAAACAAAAAAAAAAAACTATAAAAAAAAATAACCATAAAAAAAAAATAGCCCACCCCAAAAGTTGGCCCGAGCGATGTCCAACTTTGCCAACTAACTTGCCCTATTACTTTACCTGCCCAGTTTTAATTTTAACCTCGTAGCTTCATTAGATTCACAGTTATCGAATTGACAACTTTGTATGGCAGCTGCACTAAATGGGGTCGCAACATTTTGAAACTCCATATTAGTGCTCGATTCATTATATAACTAACAGTGTGTAATTTTCATCCTCATAGTATACTCAGTTTCCAAGAAATTCATATTGGTGCAAAGAAGTTGTATGGCAGCCCCCCGCAAATGAAGCCGTAAAATTTTGAAACTTCATATAAGTGCTTGATTCATTATAAAACTAACCGTGTGTAATTTTCGTCTTTCTAGTATAATTACTTTTGAAGAAATTTATATTGGTTTAAATAAGTTGTGTGACAGCTCCCCGAAACCTTGGTCTGGTCTTAACCAAAAAGAATAGGGAACCTTAAAAATGTCCAAAAAATGTTTTGTGTGAATTTCAAAACTCTAGCTCTAATTTTTCAATTCTATCTCTTTTAATTAATTTTTAATTCACGAATATATTAAACCTAAGCAAAGTAAGCATCATATAATCATATTGATAAAATGATTCATTCAAAATATTACACATATACATATTATATGAATATACATATATAAATTATTTATGAAGCCATTTACTTAAAAAAAATCTTTGTCTTCTTTTTTGCTTATCTTAAATAAACTACGCATCATTTAAATTATATGAAATTCTAACTCGTAATCGTACAAAAAAAAAATAAACAAAAAATCAAAAAAACAAAAACAAACAAAATTCATATAATTTCATGTTACAAGGTGCATATCTATATTTCAAATTTTTGTATGAAAATATTGGAGTTAAAAAAGTTAGCTGTTCGAGAGCTACCCGAAGTTTTGGTCCGATCTTAACCAAAAAAAATAGGGAACCTAGAAATTGATTGAAAAAGATTTTGTGAAAATTTCAAAACTGTAGCTCTTTTAGTTTTTGAGTTATCGTGCTGACACACAGACGGACGGACGGACGGACGGACGGACGGACGGACGGACGGACGGACGGACAGACACACATAGCTAGATCGACTAATTTTTCGATTCTGAGCCGATACGTACCCTTGACACTATATCTAGCTCGTCTAGATCGATGCGTTACAAACGGAGGAGCAAATCTAATATACCCGATGTCATATATATATGCACGGGTATAATTAAGGAGATATTTTTTTCTTCTACTACAGATTGTTAATAACGTTTTAAATCACGTTAAATCAAAATTATTTTTCTTACAATTTCATAAAATTCATTCAGTTCATAACAAACACAAAAACCTAATTTTTCTTAAAGGCCTCGATAAATTAGTATATATATAATATATGATGCAAATAAATAAATAAAATTATTTAAATGCTAATAAAATTGACAGTTGAAGCGGACAACCCGTCGCAAGGCTTAAGTACTAGAATGGTAAATTTAGCGTTATGTCCATAATAATAATAATAAAAATAATAATAAAACAAAAAAACTTTAATAATAAAATTTAGTTTTTCAAATTTAAGCAATACAAGGATCAAGTAATGAACTTAACTGTGGAATAGAACTTTTATTCTATTACATGCCCTTTAAAGACTTTTAATGATTGAGTCCTAATCAAAACCGGGAAATAGATTGTAATCAAAAAAACTAAATTTGACTTTAGGATTACAGGAATTGATTACTTTTTTGAAGTTAGGGAACGAAAATTGCCCAATAAATCTTATCTTTTTAAAAAGGCTTTGTGAAGGGTTGAACATATTTTCTGTGCAAAACATGGTCTTACATTATTTAGAAGATACGAAGAATTTATCTGATGACTAAATACCCTTAGTTATCAAATCATTAGACTTCTATTGTTCAAATAAAGCTCTATTTAGTTTCCGGGGATCATTAAACTGAAATTTTTCCAAAATTACAAAAAAAATTCTAAAACTTAATAATCTGCTATATAACAACTGTCAAAAATTATTCTTATAAAATAAAATTTATTTCTGACATATATATTAATATATATGAGAACTTAATGAAATGTCATAATTACTTAACCCTTTCAACATGTAAAACGAAAAAACCAATTTTTTTTATTTAAACGGTAAAAGTATCAAAATTTACTATATCTTCAAACTAGTATGTATATGTATATTTAAAAATCTTGAAATAATTTGTATTTATATACATATATAATATTATATATGTGTTTATAATACAGCAAAAAATATATCGTCCCCATATAATAATCATATCAAATTTCTAAGAATAGAAATAATATTTTAAGAAATTTGTGAAGTTCCGTTATTTTTTTTTTTTTTTTGGATTTTGTAAAGTTTATTTTCAGTCTTTTTGGTTCATTTCGGAAAAATTCTAAAGCAACAATACAAATTTTTCTTTTTGGTTTTCCCAAAAAAAGTTTTTTTTTTTTTTTGAAATGCGTTTTCTTTTACTGCATCCCATAAACTTTCTGTTTTATAATATAATTTTCTTATTTTTGGTTAATTTTTTTTTTTTTATTTGTCAAAGAGTGCATAATTTGTGGTGCTTTTGTTGAAAGTTTTATGTTGAAACTATATGCTGCCAGACAACAAATTCCATTAATTTAAAAAAAAAAAATAAAAAAAAAAACAAATGAAAAATAAGTTTATGTAAAAAGAAAATCTTTTAGTTAAAAAATTAGTAATCAGTGTTGTACAGCTTACGCTTTATTGGGTCTTTATGCAAATTAGATATGAACAAAAATGCGAACAGTTCTTGTGAAAGAAAAAGACAAAACATTTTTGAACGAACAGTCTTTTAAATAAACAGTTCAGAAATACTATTATTTATTTTAGAATAATGTGGTTCAGCCTTAAGAAAACTATATTCATATTTAACTCATCTAGGAAACTTGGTTTTTAAAAGTAAAATTTCGTTTAAACTAAATCTCATTTGTAAATTGGAATCGAACCGTTTTGTTTGTTAATTTTGCTGCTTCCAATTTTTTCAATTTTGCTGCTAATGATGTTGCATATTATAATATGTCGCTGCATCCCATAGCATTACATTAGATTAGTTGATTTCCATAATTTGTTCCTCTTGCAATCTTATATGACCGCGTCGGAAGATTTTTCTAATCGATGTTGCATATCATAACATGTACGCTGCATCCCATTGCATCACATTTGATTAGTTGAGTCACATAGTTTTTCTCCCCTTGTAATTTATGGGGCTGTTAAGCGTTTAAAGGATCTTCAATATAAAAAACAAAAGAAACTTCAAAAGCCTTAATTTATAATAAACCCAAAAATAATATTACTTTAGGTTTATAAACGGAAACGTTAAATACCTAATATAATTCTAAGCAATTAGGAGCCATATATGAGCATTAAAAATTATAAAATTACTCTACGAAATTTCTCTTACTAAAAATTTTGTATAATAAATTTGCATGCATTTTACAAAAAATGACAATCAACATTGTAATCGGGCCATAAGAATTTTATTTTACATATAAAATTATAATTTCTTTTTGTGGAATTTTATAAAACTTTTCATTACAAGTGTAACAAATTGTATGAAAATTAGCAAAAAGGACTTTTCGTGTTGTATTTTTATATATTTTTGTTGTTGTTGTAAAATAACTTTAAATAACTGTCAACTTTTTGTGTTAATTATGTTGTGGTGAAAAAGAAAAAAATTTTTTTTTGTTTTTGAATTGTTTGGGGACTTATTTTTACAAACCGCAAAATGAAAAAAAAATTTCACCATAATTTAGTTATGGTATGGTGAAAACTTTTAAATGAAAACTTAAACTTTTATTTTTTTTATTAAAGAAAAAAATCATTTTAATCCCTGACAAAAAAGATTTACTTCTTAATTTGATAATGGATTTTGGAAGCTTAAAAAAAAAAATAAAAAAAAGGAGAAAAGTTTTACTTGTCAGAATTCAAAAAATAAAAAATAAATAACTTTTGACAGTAGAACAGAATTGTCACTATCATATTATTACTATAATTATATTAAATATAATATATATGTACCTAAGTATAGTTCGTTAAATGTGTCATGTAAAATTTAATATGCAATTAGACATATAATAGACAATTATACACTAAGTTTTTGATTGGAAAATTAAACTATTTGTTGGAAGTTTCATGCATAGCTATTTATTACTCATTATAAGATATTATTTAATCTAATTAAATTAAAATGTTTAAGTAAAAATAAGTAAAAATAGTTTTAAGTTAATAATCAAATATTTAGTAAAATTTATTTTGGGTAATGCAGTAGGTTCGAATAGTTGCCATAAAACTTCATCTTTTATACAGGATGGCGCAAAACGACCGACCGATATGGTTTGAATGTTTAATAACTTTTTAAATTTATTTATATTTTTTTTTTTTTATTCAGAATTTTGTGAAGAAAACTTAGGGAATTGGAAATGGAACACTACACGACCGAACAGCGATCAAAAATTACGAAAAGTTATGAAAAATATAAAAAATCTAAGACTTTTCTACATAATTACACATATTTTCTACATTTTTTCTACATTTTATTTTGTTCATAACTGATTAGGCTTTGAGTTTTTGTATTTAAAATTTTGCCAAAAGTAATTAACCGGATGATATAATGTCGATATTACGGTCATACGGGTATCCTAGAGTTGACACAATCTCCTCTACTAGACTCTCCTCTACTCCTCAACTACACTTTTTCTCGTTTCTTTTTGTTAACTTAAAAAAAAAAATTTTACAAGTAGATGGAAAGATTTTTCAGAGAAACATATTCAAGCTCTTGAAGAGGTTTGAATGATTGAATGAGACATGCGCTCAACAAGCTGCAAAATTTGGTGTTAAGAGTGGTTATAGCAACCTCCATTATAACAAAAACATATAAAAAATTCTCAAATTAAGTTTTTATTGGAAACAAGTAATATAACACAATAAATTTGTCTCCTCCTAGCAGTTTATTATTAAGTTATTGGGGAATATATTGTTTGTAAATTCTCAGACGTTTATTTTCATGATTGAAGACCAATTTATTTATTTAATATTAGTATCAGGTAATATTAAACATTGCCTGATATTATAATAGTCCTTTGCCTATTTGGCATTTAGACTTCTTAAATTAAATACTTTCTATGCAAATAATTTTAAGAGAATTTTAAATTTTTGACTATGAATACATTCGACTTTCCCAACCATAAATTTTTTTACTCCAACCTGAAGTTCTCTAGTATAATTCTCGTTTGTGACATTCTAAATAAGAAATAATAGTTTTATGATCTATTTCCTGAAATTTAATAATTCAATTTTCTAATTATAAATCGTAATAAAATTTCTGCAAAATTAATTATATTAATAACTCTATGTAAAGCTGCACTAAGATTTTACAATTTCATTAGAATAAACAAACTACATTAGAATTTTAGGATTCGTTAAAGCATCATTTTATTTTATAATTGTTAATTATATTTTAAGAAATATTTGAATTATTAAATTTTGACATACAAAAAAATGTCTTAATATTTAATTTAAATTCAAATCTTAATACGATTATAAATCCCCCAAAATTCTATTAATTTTTTTTAAATCCAACACATAACCGTTTGTTTATCCTATGTTAGTACTAAAGAAAGATCTTCTGAGGATTTTTAAAATTTATATGCATTATGTACGATTGCTCCATAACTTTTGAATTTTTAGTCAAATAAAGCATAAAACGAAATTTAAATCCATTAAATATTTCAATATAATTATTCCCATAAGAAAAATTAATAATATTAAAAAATAAAAATTTTATTAGCCTATCAAGCCCATTAATTTAATTATTATACATTTTTAAAAAAATTAAATAAAAAAAGTCCAAAATCCACTTTTATGGCGTCAAGATTAAATTAAATTTGTTGTTAATCTTTTTAATAACCATAAGCAACCAAAAATAAGCGTATCAAATAAAGTCTTCATATTTGTGTCTATAAAATGTATAAAAAATTCCATTTTGTAATAATTATAAGAATTTTTGAAATATTTCAGACGCGTTTTTTTCCACTTGTTGAAGTAAAAAAATTTTGTAACATATTGATAATTTTTTTCAAGTCCCTTAAGTTATCTTTTCATTTTATGAAATAATCAGAATAATAATATTAAAACATCATTGCTTTATTAATGAGTGTATGGATTTTAAAATCTTCAAAAGACATTTAGTTATATTTAACTCAAATGTATAACTTATTTTGAAGATGATTAAATATGAATATTGCTAAATTGTTGAAACTTTTTAAGCAATTTATGTGATATCTGAGCCCTATTGAACCTACACTAATCACCAATGAAATAATTATTTTTTTGATAAGTGATTTTTGTAACTAATCAAACTTCTCAATCAAATACCTCATTTAGTCCGTAAATTTAAAATATGCTAGGTGTTTCGAATGACTAAGGATTATACTATTTGCTAAGTTCTACAATACTAAGAATCAGAACTTAGATTAAAAAAGTCGGAAAAATTTTATCCAAAATTGATATTAATAATGTTGCAGATTCTGGATTTGCTAAAGATAATTATGATCATAATCATGATCATGATGATGACAAAACTAGTCAACGAAACAAAACAATCAGAAGCTCCCGTCTTAATAACCCAGTGCAGCACGTAGCACAGTTCAATTGAAAATCTTAAGATTCAAAAGTAGGCTGTTTGTATTATTAATGATATTAACGGGTTGGGTATTTTTATACCCGTGCATACATATATGAACATCGGGTATATTAAAATTACTCCTCCGTTTGTAACGCATCGAAATATAAGAGCTAGATATAGTGTCAAGGGTACGTATCGAATTAGCATCGAAAAGTGAATCGATCTAGCTATGTGTGTCCGTCCGTCCGTCCAATTTGAGGTTCCCTATTGTTCCCTATTGAGACAATTTGTAGGTTCCCTATTGTTTTTGGTTAAAATCGGAGAAAGGCTTCGGGTAGCTGCCATACAAATGTTTCTATATTTTATCAGTATTTAAAAAATTAATAACGAAATAGAAACCAAATATAAAAACAAACAAATTGTTGTCTAATTATTAATCGATTCATGGTGTAGTGGTTAGGACATGTTACTTGTAGCAAAAATGTCTCGGTTCGAATTCAGGCTAAGGAAAATTTTTTTTTTTTTTAAATTCATTTTTTTTTATCTATTTTTTTTTTAATAAAATATATGTATTTAATTTATGTTTGAAAAAATTTTATTTTATAGAAAATTTGACAGAAGACTCTCATTTATATTAAAAATTATTAATTTTTTTTTAATATTTCTATAAAAAAATTCAAAACTGTTATTTAAAACAAACAATTGATACCATAGCAACTACAATTATTTAAAAAAAAGATTGAGACGAACATAAAGTCGATGGCTTAGTGGTTAGGACGTCGACATTTTAATTGAAAATGGTGGGTTCGAATCTCGTTGAGAGCATATTTTTTTTTTAAATTCATCTTTTTTTTTAATTCATTTTTTTTTTATTAATTTTTTTTATAATTAAATATAAAAAAAAGAAATATTTTGAATTTTCTGTCAAACAGTTCAATTGCAATATAAGAATTTTTTATACATTTAATACACGCACGGGTATCTAAAAGTTGACAAGGGCAACTATAATCTTCCTCGTTTTTTTATTAATATATATTTTCAATATTGAAGAACTTCCAATAGTCGGGGTTGTCGCCCCAAACCCTTGCTAAACAAATTATTGAAACCCTGATTTTCTAACCATCTCTAAAATATCTACTAACTCAGAATCTCCCATAAACATATTTATAAATATTTTGAAATAAGCAATAACACTACTTTTAAATTCAACTCTAAAATTCCTCCTAATTCAGCAAATGTAAAAAATTAACTTTTATGCATAAACATGTATATATATACATTAATACATTCTGTAAAAGGCGTATAACAATGATTTTGTAAGCAACTCTAAAATCCAACCTGATTCAAAATCGCTCATATCCATAGACATCCATTTATAAATATTCTGGAAAAAAATTAATGTTGGTATTTTAGAATTTTGGAATTTTGAATTTTAATTTAATTTGGGATTTTTTTTCTTTTGGCATTTCGTGGGATATTTCCGGATATTAACATCACAAATACTTTACGTTTAAGTTACCACCGCAATCTAGGATCTGTTTATCTATTCTATAAATATCTACGAGGTAAAACTCCAGAAGAAATTAAAAATATTATATCAAAAATTCAAATCTACCGAAGTAGACTTGTCCAGTACCTTAATCTAATTTATGCACTGTAGAGTTTTTCCGAACCAGAAAAAATATAGGAATATTTTATAAGTTGCTCCCCGAAATTGTGGAACAGTTATACTGATAATACATATTTTGATTAGAGTCAATCCCAGCTTCCTCCCTAGATTTTTCTCCCCAAATGTATGGCTCTTTTCCTTTTAAGCTAATAATGATATTTTTCATACCACAGCTTTATTTTCTTCAGTGAAATTTTGTATAAAAGTAGATTTTAGAAACTAAATATGCTTCGATAAATCCGTTCTCATTCTGTTATTAGAATTCTGATTCTGTTAGTAGAAGCTCTAACTTTAAAAAAAATTATATAAACCAATGCTAAAAATTTTAATTTAAATGATTGGAATTTAAAAAGAACAGTTTCTTTTAATACAATATATAAATTAAGTTTTTTTTTCTTTTAAATTGTATTTTACACCCATTAAAATTAATTTTTATTAATGGAATATCAAATAAGAAAGAAAGAAAGAGATGAAAATATATAAATATATTAATTGTCATTATGACATTAAGGTGTATAATTAAATTATATATTTATACTATTTTGTGGTTCTCAAATCTCTGTATCAACACTAATGATATATTATACAGACAATTTAAAATTTTTTAAATAAATTTAAAGAATGAAAGAACAAACATTGAATACCAAACCAAATTTAATTAATTCATCCATAACTTTAAGTTATTTTTTCTTAATTATGGTAATTTTTCTTTATTTTTTGGATTTTAAAATTTTAGAATTTTCATTTTTTATTTAGTATTGGAAATTAATGATGGAAAATGAGAAGGGGAAATTAAGTGTATTAGAATTTAGACGATGGATTTGTAGGAATTAAATATAAACAGCAACCACGGAATAAAGCTATGGCCAGCCGATTTTTATTAATAATATGCGCCAGCTTATATCAAAATTATCAAGTTAATTAGAAACTCTGTCGAGTTTAAGATTTGTTTGTTATTTAAAAAAAGTGAGGTTGGAAGTCAAACTGTGTTTTCAAACTGTCATTTTTATGCAATAGTTGCTCTAGCTTACGCAATTTTATAACACGTGCTTGTGAGTTCTTTTAAAAAGCTTGTATTTGATGTACTTACTTAGCGCTAATTCTCAATTGTTGGTTTCAGTTTAATTAATGGTAACTTTAGTACAAATTGAGTTGCTTGGAAGTTATTCATTAATTAAAACATTACAGTGCTTTTGAAATCTAATAACCGACTTCAAAATTCAAATGAACTTGACAGAAATAATGAACTTCCGATTTAACTTTTAAACTTTAAACAATGACTTAACATAAGACCATATGAATTTAAATTCTTCAAAAATCCCGTTAATCTCTTGTACTAAGTATTTTTAAGTTTATAAAAAAATTAAGATCTTTCCTATTATTAGATTATATGATTTTATTATTTTTTTATTTAAGAATTCAAAAAATCACAATCCCAATGCACACAAATTAAGAATAAATTCTATGATAATTTGGTTGCAGATAAATTTACTATAGAGCAGCATCATGTTGTTAAAATTATAATAATATTTTGGATGACAAGATTTATATTCGATTTAGTTGATTCACATTTGTTTAATTACCACGCAATTTAGTTGTATTTTATTTGTGAAATGTGTGGAAATGTGAATGATGGTATTGTCACTCTTCCGTTACATTTTTCAAAAGCATTTGGTTTTTTTAAAATAAATTTTGAAATAAATATTAAATTGTTTTTTTTGAAAATTTTGTTGAATATTTTGAAAAGTTTGTCTGCTGTTTGTCTATTGGCAACGATGATGACACAAAGAACTAAAACTTCTAATTTATTTGTTTATTTTAAAAAGGAACGTCATCTGAGTTTTTTTTTTTTAAGCGCTAACTGTGCAACTGTTAGGCTAATAAGCCTTTATACCATAGGCACATGTTGGAACAGAGGATCATATTATATTCATATTATTGGAATTGACTTTAATGAATTCCACATACAATTTAAACATGAGATAGTACTAGGCCTTATAACATGTAGAAACGTCTTAGATTTTCAATAGATACAATTCTATTTTTTGTTTATAATATCATATTTTGAATTAGAATTATATGGTATTCTATACCTGTGAGTTATATTATTCAATTTAATTACTTGTTTATATTGTTATATTAATGAATTTTATTAAAGATATATAATTATTGATTAAGCCATTAATTTGAACCCAATGACGAATGGTAGCTGAGTCGAGTCGAAAACCAGAAAGGTTTTTTAACTTTTACTGGGATTCGAACCCGTCCCTTTCACACGAAAGGTCGCCACTTTACCACTGTGCTACTCAGCCGTTGGTATTTGAATGAAAATTTCGTCTTATGACGAAAATCGTGCATTTATTCAAATAGATATGATATAATACTAAATAAGCATGTCTCTGATAGGAAAGTTGAGCTTTAGGAGATTTACAATGAGAAAAGTTACAACTCCAAGAAACTGTTTATAATTAATTGCCTTATGAACTTAAATATTCTTTTAAGACATTTACTTATGCGTGTATTAAAAATTTAAAAGAAATAAAGATTATTAAAGTCAATATTTTGTACAGTGATTTATTTGATCTAATAAACAGATGAAACAGTTTTTAATTTCAAAAAAACTTTTCAAAAATTAAGTATTTTTATATAAAGTATTCCAAAAACAAAGCAATCAGCTGTCATTTTATATCAGATATCCAAATTACTGTACATCCATTAGAATAACGTGAAGTTCAGTTATGTTTACTATAGATAATCATCATTGAATAGATTTTGAAAAGGTTACATTATTTATTTTAAAAACAATGAACCACAGGTACATTTAGATATAATTAATAATTTGATGCACCATGCTGAGATATTATTTTAATTTTGAATTTATTTTATCAAAATTAAGAAAAGTGTTTTGTTGTATAAAATTAATAACTTATGTTTAATATTTTAATAGAGGCGTTGCTCCACATTTAACAGTCTAAAACATTCAAGTTTAAAATAAAAAAAAAGTAATGAAAATCGGATTTTTTAAAAAGCATATTTCCAAAATTAAACAATTTTCATTTCAAAATAATATCCTAAAACTTTTCATTGAATTATGAACATAAACACAAATTGAAATTTTCGTATAAGCAAAAATTGTGAAAAATCATGAGACACTTCAGGAAACTTATCATTAGCAATAACTGTTATTACATGCCAAAATATAATGCAAGAGGTTTAATTTTCGTATGCTTCATTTAAAAAATTTTGAAAGGTATTTTATTTACAAGTATTTCAAGTTAGGGCGTTTTAAGAACCCTGAAAGCTCCTAAACGGTGGATAGCGCAAAAATGTTTTCTTAAGTGAACTAGGCACTCACAAATGCTAGTTAACAATTTAAAACCTATTAAAGGTATTACGTATCAAAAATTTAGTTTTGTATAACGGTAAATTATATCTTTTTATATAGCCCATCTTCAAACCCCTGAAAGCTCCTAAACGGTTGATGGCGCACAAATATTTTTTTTAGTGCCTGATTCCTGTCAATTGCATATTAATTATTTAAAGCGTTTAATATTTGATATTTCATTGCTTTTTTTTAAGTGGTTATGAAGGTTTGTTAAAACTTAGACGAACTTCCGGACAGAAGAAACTATATAGGCTCATTTTATTTAAAATTTTTATCAAAATATGCTAAAAAGAATGGTATTTAAAAGTAATGAACTTGAGAATTAGTTTTTACATATTCTAAACATGATTTTTAAAATAAGGTTAATCAGGTTACAATTTATTTATGAGGTGAATTTTGTTGTTAATAATTTTTTAAAGTTAGTTATTTACCTAATTGTGTCTTAAATTTTAATTAGTTGACTGTTAAATAATGTTTTAAACTTTATATTATTAATTAGTTCAATCTATGATATATACTTTCGAGAAATAAAAGAATGTAAAAAAAATATGTATAATAGGGTTTATAATTTATATTTCTAGAATTTGAATATAAAAATATTAACAATGTGTATTTAATTTAAGTGGTAAATAAGTTCTTTTTAAATTTTTTTTAATCACACTGAAAATTATAAATCGGGATTTTGTTAATTAGTCGTTTTTAAGTAAAATACTTGTCGGGGACTTATAGTTAGAAACTGAAAAATAAAACTTACAGGTAATGTGAAGATTCAAAGCACTCCTTTTATTTGAAAGAACGAGGATTTAATTTGTTAACAAGTTATCCCTGGTATTCCTCGTAACAAGATTCGGTTTTTTCAGATATGTGAATTCTAAAATCTATGAAATTTTGTTGTGGGAGATATAAGTCTATATATATTTTCTTTTAATGGAATATGGTTGCATAAACGTGACGTGCGCATGTCAAACGAATTCTGTGTTGCGCCATCTGCAAATTTTAACTGTATAGGGATAACCATTAGTTGTCCTCCTTGGTTTTCCTCGGGAAACTTTCAGTGGAGGCATTAATTGTTTTATTTCTTTAGAACAGGTGTTAGAACCTATAAAATATCTATAAAACATGGTTAGTTACTAAACTGTATGGCGATAGCTGAACGGAATGATCGTTTAGGTGACTTTGGGATTGTTTACAAGACGAACATCTCTATTTTGTACTTTGTCGAGATATACCAAGGGCATTTAAGAATGTTGTAGCATTAAACTAAACTTGTTTTCCTTTCTAAACACAATCAAAACTTTATTAATTACTCATATACTCTTATTTTAGATTCATTTACATAAATTTGCATTTTTACACTGAAGTCGTCAACTTGTTGTAAATCTAGTGTTCAAATTTATTTTTAAATTAAACTTTAGATTTACAACAAAGATCAATGCTGCCACTCTTTATATAACCAAAATTTTATTTGTAATTGAATATAATAAATTAAAAAAATTTTTTTTTATTGATTTACTACGTAAACCTCTACAACCTGGACAGCAATTTAAATCAGGTTTTTTTTTTAAAAATTTTCTTCTCTTCTGTATTTTCTTGAGTTCACAGCATTTAAAAGTTTGTGCAAATGTTAAATTTTCTGTGAAATTCATATTAGGATTAAAGCAAGAAGTTGCCAGTTCGTTGAATAAATTCGTTCTTCGCGTTAAAGAAGCGTAACATTTTTGAGCTTCATGGCAATTGAATGAATTATTAAAAAGTTTACGCTTAATTTTATGTTCTTGTCCAGTTGCTATCGCACCATAATATTGAATTGCCATAAAAACTATTTCAATTAAAATGTTTTTAGTTTTTTTATTTAAAATCAAATTTCTTTTAGAGTTTCAAATGTTACTAACCATTTATTAAAGATAGAATTACGATAATTACATTTAGAAAATTTGTACAATTCATTACGAAAAAAAATTTTTACTTAATTATTTTGAAATTTAAATTAAAACTAAAAACATTAAAATTTGACAATTTTTCAAATTTTAATTTTTTTTTTTGAAGTATAACGAATTATTTTGAAGTTTTGCAATTATATTAATGAATATGTTGTAGTGTGACCATCCTTTTAGGAGTTGTATGGGGTCAGAAATTTTTAAAAACTTGTAACTTGAATATCTATCTATATTTTTTTTGAGTAATGCAAATACTAAAACTGACAGCTTAATATCATTGAATTAATTGAACTTTGTTTTTAATTTTTTGAAAGCAAAATAAAGTAAAATTAATAAATTAAATAAAAATGCGTAATTTTTAAATTATTGAAACTTTGTTAAACTTCAAATAAAATGCATCCTTCATTGCCATATCATCATTAAAGTAGCTGGATAAGCCAAAATGTTTTTGTCAAAATGTGTGACAAACTAGTTTTTAGTACGTAAGTTGATAGTTTCGGTTCATATATGATAGGTATTATATCTAATATGAACCGCTATATATCATATATTATAAAATTTCAACGTTTTTTATCCAAAAAAAAAAATGCCTTTTTCATCTTCAAAGAATAATATGTACCATTAAGTATAAATATTTTTAGAAAGCTGGCAACACCAAGTATTTATTCTTCAGATAAAGTCATATGGTCTTCATGTTTCACATTTCATTATAAAGGGACGATCTCTTTTTCAACGCCAAAATGATGCGTTTTGCATTTCAGAAGGGTATATTGCAGATATTTAGGACCTTAACCTAGTACTTGAAAAATTCAATTTATTCAACTTTCAAAACACTTTTATTAAGAAATTAAATAAATTTTATAACAAAAAATACTAAAAAATATAATGGCTTAAAAAATTTTCTCTCTCTTGAAGCTCTATTACATAAGTCTCTTGAACAGATACGACAATCTACATAATAATTTTTTTTAATATCTTCTTTTGCTTTATGAACACAATATAAATAATGAAATCCACAACATTTGTAGATTTTTTTATCAGATGATTTTTTTTCAGTTAATACAACTTTAAGGCATGTAAGTTTTTCTGTAGAACAATTGTATAAATTTTTGAAAATTGTTTTATTCATAAATGAATGACATTTTTGAGCCTCTTCTCTTGTACAATAATTTGGCGTTAGATCTTCCATGGTATCAGAATAACCACTAAAACAACGTACTGCTTTTGAAGCTATGAAAATAACTGGAAAAATTAATATTTTCAATATTATATGGAAGTTGAACTTACTCGGCAAAGCTGAAATTAAAATTATTAAATACAGAAATAAAATCATTTTTTAACAAAGATTTAAAAAAAATTCTGTATTTAGATTTGAGTTTTAAATTTATTTATTAACGATTTGATTTTTTCAATTTTTTTGATTTCGATATTGAAAATTATAAAAAAAAAAAATATATGTATTTATTTTTGAAACGTATATATAAAAATAAAAAAAAAAAATTTTAAAAAAGACAATATTTTCACAGATTTGCTGAGAAGAATACAGAAAAATTTAGAAGTGTTAATTCTTCAACTGTTGTGGGCTAATAAGTCCGTCTATAATTTAGATTCACTTTGAAACAGAAGGAAATTATCATATTTTTATTATTAAGATGAAGTCCCAATGAACGCTTTGTATGCCTTGCATGCTACTAACGCTTTGACGTCTGCAATAAAATACATTATTTTATATGTAACTAGACCCAATACACAAAGCGAGCAAAGCGAATAATGTCTTTTTTTTTCAAAATTTTGAATTGAAAAATTTTCAATTACTCGCTTTTTACATTTTTTTATTTCAAAATTTTTTTACATGTAGTGCACAAACGATGTTGTCATTTTGTCTACGTATATAAAAACAAATACTTAGATATCTATAATAGGAAATAAAAAATATTTTCTACAAACAAATTTATCATATAATAGTAACTACTTGTAAACAACCTTATGAAATACGTAAAAATGTCTGTTTTGAAGTTTTCATTGGGTTATGAATGCTTTGCTTGCTTTTCTGCTTCTGAAAAAATAAGCAAGCGAAGCAAGCAAAGCGTTTTTTGGATTTTCACCTTTAGAATTGATCTTAATGAATTCCATAAAATTTAGGGCTTAACCTAAATCAAATGACGTACTATTTTTATATGCCAATACGTCAATAAGTCAAAATATTTCGGAATATATAAGCTCGTACATTATTTAATTTTTATTTTCATATTATTTTGAATTTTTTTGAAAAAAAAGCATTATTAAAAAAAAAAATTTATTTAAAAACATCAATTTAGCAGCATCAAAAAAAAAACGAAATTGTCATAAGCTTAGCTAATATTTTAAATTCTTAAAATCTGAAGTACAGTATACATCGCCTGTTTTTCCGTTGTTATTTAAAAATATTTTGACAGAAATTATGCGTCGTGTGCGTTAATGTAAGTCGACTCTTTAAATATGATGTAGTATTAGGTCGTATAGTATCCAGAACGTTTTAATTTTCTGTAGATAAACCAATTCTATTTGTTATATATTGTAATAACTTTGTATTTGAATTGTAAAGTATATCTATATCAGCGAGTTATATTATTTAATTAAATTCTTTGTTTATATTTTGTATTTGTTTATTTTTTTATTAAAGAATAATAAATTATTTCCTTTTTAAAACAGGTTCATCAATTATTTCTTATTGCATTAATTTGAACTGAATTAATTGACAAATTCCACCTATACTTGGATTCGAATCCGCTGCGCCACTTAGCTCTTGATTCTTAAATTACTTTCTTCTTTTTGATGATTCTGCAATTTCAAGTGTCAGATAATTCTTTGCAAAATTTATACAGTTGAGTTGCATCGATCAACATTAGAATTTTTCTGAAGATTTGTTCTAAGTTGCATGAAGCCAATTTTGTTTATATACCCAATATCAATAAGTGGGGTTTCTTTGAAAATTTCTTGACGAGCTTTTTAAGTTTGGGATGTGATATGAGGTTCGAGAATTTTATGCCCCTTTTATGGCACTTTTGTTAGGAACATTATCCGAAACTTGAATATAGGTTGTACAAAGTCCTCGTCTATTCCGGCCTTGCTAATAACTAGCTTAAGAGCGTTTGTTCATTTCATGGATTTCATAAATTCATTTGATGAATATTATAAAATATTGCAGAATCATTAAAGTTTGCTAGATCAAATGTAAAAAAAAAGTAGTGTACAATATTACAATATAAAAATAAAACCAAGTTGAAGGTTTACATAAGTATACTGTATTGTATATTAAATGTGCATTAATTTATTTAATGGATTCACTTATGAGTGCCTGACTATAAAAATTTTTTTATAGAAACTTTCCTGACATTTATCATTCCATATATGGATAGTTTAAAGTTAACTGTTTTAAATACATTGCACTTTCTTTTTTCTTCTGTTTAATTTTGTTAAATTATTCTTCTATTACCTTATTTAGAGGTACTGGTTGTTGCATTTTTGACAATGACTTTATATTTATATACATTACTTATGGGGAATCATTAGTGGGAATATATGGAGAGGCAGAAAAAAGCAATTCACATTTTTCACAAGAAAGAAATTTTTTTAAGTTTTGTAATATTGTGATTCTGTTGTATGTTGTACTGCTAAGTAAAACAGTTCCTTAGTAGTTGATACTATAAGTTAAAAACTATATTTTTTTCTTCAATTGATGTCATTTGGGTTTCGTTTGAATTATTAATTCATGTTTAAATATACTAAAGGCAGAGCAGAGTTATTTTCAGAGCCCAGTTCTTTTCTTACGCTAAAAAATTTTAATTCAATCATTTCTGATATGAAAAATTCTAGTATGATTTAGAAATAAACAAAGAAGAGTGTAACCATTAAACCATTTCAACACTAGGATACCTGCATTAATGTATCATAAGCTTTATATCACCCGATTAATTATTTTTCCCAAAATTTCAAATACAAAACTTATTAGATTCGAATATAAGTTGCATGGTAGCTATTCTAACCTCTTGCACAGGACCAACTTTATTTTGTGCTGACGTGTACATTAAATTTAATTACATTAGCCAAAATTTCAGATATTTAGCTTCATTAAATGATGCACGAATTAAAACAAAAGTTGTATGGCAATTTGTAGGTATTCGAACTCACTTTAATAGAAACTAACTGCAGTATAGACTAATTACTTTTGGCAAGATTTCAGGCTTTAAAAATAAGTTGTATAGCAACTACTGGAGCCCGTTAAGTAAACTACCTGAATTTCAATGGCATGGTGGCTCTTATATTTAAATATACATGTGAAATTTCAGAATCCATTCAACTTTAGTTTTTGAGCTGTTGTGCGGACAGATAGACGGAAGGGCGGACTTACACAGCTTGATCGAATTACTTTTCTATCCTGATCCGATCCAAATCTTTTGAATTTTAAACGGTATGGCAAATTCAGTATTTAGTAACCTTTGATACTACATTTATATTTTTAAACATTTATTAAAACGATCGTAATAATTTGCAATCTGTACAGAAATATTAATTTGTAGATAAGATAAGAAAAATGTTGGAACGTAAATATAATATTAAGTACAATTATTTAAAAATTGTCGGTTGTCGATAACACAAGCTAATTTTTGTTTACGTAGGTGATAATTCTCAGAATTATTCATATTTTATTTGAAGGTGGCTTTTATTTGATTAGATGATTAACATTGCAATATACTCAGTATTATTAGGCGGATTATTATTATTGAGGCGGAATAAATACTTTTGATAATGTTGTAGATACGTATTTAAATTAGATATGAATGATTAGGATTAGCTATTTTGATAATATGATATAATTTTGTAGTTTTATGTTTTGCTTATGAGTAAGTGATTTAATGCTGGTAGACAATAATTCGTTAAATTTAAAATATTGATTTTTGATGTTTTTGCATTGTTATTGCGTTGTGAAGTGTCGTGTAATTTTAAATTCAACAGAAAGTCTCTCGCCAATAAAAAAGTAGCTGTATGCACGCGGTATAATAATAATTTTTCCTATCCTACATGTCTGGGTTTGGTATTTTTCCTTGTCTGCATTATTACTTACCTGCATTTTAATTTGCCTGTATTTGATTTGACTGCAACCTCCTCCAAAGAAATTATTGAAACCTTGATTTTGACTCAATCCCTCCGGCTACCAGTTCCCGTTGTGGAAATTCAACAATTTTTTAAACAGCCGTATAGCTTTCAGGCTAGATTGAAAAATATAGAATTGTATGGAAGTGGATTCCATAATTTTACAATATATCCGTACTATAAATAGTACAATCAGAGTTTGGAGATAAAAATTCTGCCTTTATAACGAGAGTAAAAGTACAAATTTTATAGTTAAAACTTAAATGTTTTATTTATGATACTTCTCGAAACTATTTCTTTTTTTACCCAACATCTGTAAAATAGATTAATATGCCCCAACTTTATTACGGTATTTGTATACACCAAACGGAAGTAATCTAGATATAGAAACTATATATAATTCAGCTTAGTGTCACCCTCAGGGTCGATTTAGCAATGTCCGTCCATCTGTAAAAACGATAACACGAAAAATAATGATTCTATCTTGATGGGAATTTATAATTGAGGTTACTAATGATAAAAGTATAAAGGGGATTGCAATTGGAAGAAATCGAAAAAGGGGTTCGGATTCTAGAAACTTTTGTTCAAAACAAACCCAAACGAACATAACTCCGAAACCAATAAAGACAAAACGTTCAAATTTTTTTACAAAGGTGTTCCTTATTCTTTTCGTGTTCCTAAAATTTGAGATCCAAACCCCAAACTATAAGAGTTCTATAGAGTTCTACCAAAACATAAGAGTTTATCTTCGAAATTAATAAAGATATAACTTGAAATACAGATAGAACCTTCAAATTTTTTACAAGGGTGTTTTTTCCTACTCTTCTTCAATAACACTTTCAATTGCCTCTTCAATGCCTTAAAATAGTGAACACTAAAATTCATGATCTAAAATACCTATAAAAAATTTTATATACATATTATCCGATTGTACTTATAATACACTAAATTTTATTTCAAACACTATACAGATTTAAAAAAGGATTTTGCCTCTAGTTGTTTCCTATTAAGATTCTGCCGTGATGTTTTAAAAATATTTTATATTCCTTAAATTATAGGTAATTAGAAAGTATACTGTTTGAATTCTTATTATATATTTGTAATTTCTTATTTTTTTTTATAAATTTTTGTGATTAATAATAAAAAAAAAACCAATTTATTTAATACTAAAAGAAATAAATATTTTTTTAAAGCAATTTTTCAAGCAATTAAAATTACATATAAACATTACCTGGAAATTACCTGAAATGCATCTATTAAAAGGTAAAATAAAATTATCAATTTTGTTCAAAATTATTCAAAATTTTTTAAAAATATTTAAATATAACATAGTTATGCCAAAATATTTGTATGTCGAGTTTAGGTTTTTGTATTTGTATGCCTTAATTATTGTCTTAAGATTTACATCTGACTCCAACAAACCTAGGTTTTATAATATATTTATCGAATCTAAAATAAATTTTTATTTAAACTTATGATGTACAGTGTTAAAGGTTCTCAGTTAAGGTAGTAATAATAATATACTTATCAAAATTTTGCCGCCAACTATATTACATCGAGATACTTTAATCCCAATTCTATTTAGATCCGCCATTTCCTGGCAAGTATAGTTATACTGTTTTATATAAAATTGGTACATTAATAACGGTGAAAAATATCAACATTTTCAGTCCTAGTTAATCTTCAACTATGAGGGATAATATTATGTTTAGATTTGATTATGAAAGCTCATAACCTCAACTAGCGCCCGACACTGAAACGACACTTATTTTCTATGCTGGATAGGAACGAAGATACTGTTATTTCAACGAAAATACTTTAGAGGCCGTTATCTCGGAAACCGTTAGACATCCTAACATCCTCCCACCTTTCAGAAAAATTTTTTGTTCGCAATATACCTACTCTTCATTTCACCTGCACTTCGTGAATTCTAAATTCCGGGCACTCTGAATAACAAGTATACATGTGTCATAAAGTTTGTGAAATTAATATAAAAGCTGGAGGCAATAAACGAATAACTAGGTATTAGCTTTAAATTTTAACAAATTAAAATACTAAAATTGTTATCAGCTAATTAAAAAAACTTAAAGTCACAATTTAAAAATGTTAATATTTTCTTTACCGTAACTGCAGTTCCAAAATATTATGATTATACAAGATGAATTGTATAAATGCATATATATATATAATAACAAATAATATAAATTTATCAATTCATACCCTTGTACTATTAAAGACAAATAATATTTCAACATACTCGACATACATTCAACTTCAAATTACTTTCACATATACAAATATATGTAAGTATATACATATAATTAATTTTCTGTCCTATTTAAAATATTCTCCAATGCAAGTTATATGCATTGGAGAATATATAAATCTGAGTAAATTCTTCAATTTCCACTCTTCTCCGAAGTAATTTCCATTTCACACATTAATCTTTTACCAACACAATATAATATCACATACCTAACATATAATTTCAAAAAGGATTCTACAGGGTGGCGCAAAACGACCGATATTGTTTAAATATTTAATAAATTTTTTAAATTTATTTATATTTTTTATTATTATTTCAAAATTTTTGTGAAGAAAACTTGGGGAATTGGAAGTGGAACAGTAGGTACACAATAGAACAGCGATCAAAAATTACGAATAGTTATGAAAAATATAAAAAATCTAAAACGTTTCTACATGTTAATTGTATAAAAAGGTTTAGAATTTTGATAACTCTTGAAATATATTTCGTTAATAAAAATAAAATAAAAAAGTTATTAAGCACTCAAACCATAACAATCGTTTTGCGCCACCCTGTATATAATATAATATGTTGGTAAACATATGTCTTATGTACTAATCTATAAAACAAAAATGTATTTTATCTTGTCTACATCTTGATGTTCTATATTTAATTTTTATTTAATACAAATCTTTCTATACATTTCTATTTTACTAACACATAAACACTTTATATAATAGGACTTACATCCCCAAATACAATATCCGTATAGATAAAACTGTCATTAAAAAAACAGGAAGAGATAAAAGTCACACGAAAAAAAAATCTTTATTTTGTTGTCAAATTTAATTGTATACATGTATGTGCATATGTTTCAATATGTATTGACATATTAACACAAAATACAAAAAAGATTTAAAAAAAAAACAACACTTTTGTAGGTAAAATAAAATTGAAAACTAAAAAATTTTAATACCCTACTTCAGAGATATAGATAGATACTTCAGAAATGAATAGCTATATATAATATGTATATATTATATAAATATGTAAATTAAACAAAAACAGTTAACCCAATTTCCTTAAATCCCATTTTGAAGGATAACACTATTAAATAAATAAATAAAACTAAAGTGCATTTAAAAATTAAAAAAAAACCTAATATTCAATACAATAAGAAAAAATTTTAATTAAAAGCTCAGAAAACGTAGTAAATGTGTTCATGAATTCTTTAAGTACATTTTAAATTATTTTTTTTGCTTCAAAATAACTGTATTGTAAAAATGTTAGGTTATGGTAGAAATGGAATTAAAATGGAGAATTAAAATATATTTGAAATGATTAACCCAAATTTTAAATCTTTTAAATCAATTGGTTCTAATTTGAATCAAACTTTTCTAGTAATTTGAATCAAAGGGATGCCCTTTACACGATGTTAGACATCATTATTACTAAAAATGTTTATACCATTTTGCCTTACGCTTAATCTAACCCGCTTCAAAGATAAGCCAAGGCTTCATAAGTTTAAAAAAAAAACAAACTTGTAAGTCCCATTTTTAAGTCCAAAATATACCTACTTTAAATAAGGTTAGGGTTGAACAAAAAGTCCTCAAGAAACAAGTTTCAAAAAAATAATGAAAAAAAGTCCCCAAAATATACTTATTACAAAAGTCTCCAAATGAAAGGAAAAAAGTCTCAAAAATAAGAATCTCAATCCAAATTAAAAAGTCACTGTAGCTACTTAATCAGAGTTCCAATAATTTGTTCAGAGGGGAGCTTGGGGTTGGTAAAACTCATTCTTTGGAAAAGTTATTGCATTTTACAGAATAATTTCGGGTTTTTTCTATCCCAAACCCCTACTAGGAAGAAAGCCCCTAAAGTTGCATAAATTTTTCGGAGAATCTTTAATTTTCAATTTTGGAAATTTTTTCCTTGGGGACTTTTTTCATGGGTTTAGACAACGAAATTTTTTCTGAGAAAACTTATGACTGTTATCAGGGACCAATCTGATAATCAAACTACCAAAATTTTAAAACTCTAGCAATCAAATTATAACTTGCAATATAATTTTTTTGACTTTCGTCAATTTTAAGGGAGTCCTTGCAAATTAAGAAGAACTGTTAACACATGTTAAAATATATATACTGTACGTAAGAGCTTTAACATTAGGAAATCTCTAGCACGTTAAATGTGGCTTAGAAATTAATTTAATCATTTGATAAATTCATATAAACAAAGTCCACATTTATTTGAACCGCGATACGGAGTGATAAATTAATTAGGTACTTATATAAATTATTTTGTACTTATTGAAGACTTAAACTCTGATATTTTATATTAATATAATACTTTTATAAGTACAAAATACGTACAATATTTATTTAGTAATAATCTTATAAAACAGCTAACACAGTCGCGCTATCAACAGCTTAGTGAGATAATTAAAATTTAAGTTTTTATTTTTTTATTTATTTTTTAAAATTTAATATTTTTTCAAAATCCTCATCCGTTTGAAATAATGGACATTTTTCTATATATAATTTTGTATCTTTACAAGCTGGATTTTCTTTAGACCAATATTTTGCCGGACAACTCTCTAAATATCTTATGTTTGAGCAATAAGTTAACATAAAAGCGTTTGGTGAACAGGTTGCATTAATTAAAAATTCTGGTGTTTCTTTTATAAATTCTTCGAAAACTTCATCCACTAAAATATTTAAATATATATAGTAATAACATTTATTTATGAAATATATATAAGGTTAACTTTTTTCATATTTCAACTTACTTTGTGATAAACAGTATGATACAGCAGCTTTGTATAGAATTGCTAAATTTGTAACATTATTAGCTTCAGCAATTTCAAATGTTCCTCTTGTTATTTCATCTATATCAAAAGTACCATTTTTGAGATAATTCGTTTCATTGAAATAGCATTCAAAGTGACACTAAAATTAATAATATAATTAAATTAATTAATAATAAAATTAAAATATTCGAAAAACCTACAAAAGCTGTGTTTATATGTTCTATAGTGAGATCCTCGAAATCTGGTATTGCTGTTAAATTAAATCTATCCATGCATATTTCATCACTATCTTCATCATCCGAAGCAAAAAATATACCGTTATTACAGCATGTGTCATCCTATTAGGCAAATGAAAAAAGATATATCTGTTATACAAATTTTTCAAAAGATAAAATAACTGTTCACAATAAAAAACCACAAACTAACATTGATTAAATCTGGAGAGTTATCGCAGTCACCATCCCATTCACTGACAGCTGAACTCTAAAACAAAATTACAAACCAAATATTAACATATTTCATAGTAAAAATTTAATTTAAAATCTAATAAAATAAAAAAAATAAAATACCATACCAAAATTCCCAAAAAATAGAATAATGTCAGATAGTAGAATTTCATTTTAGAAACGTCTTATTTACAGATAAATATTAAGAAGTTGAAGACAAATTTCGCGTCGAACTGATTTCTTCAATGAAAATTATTAAAATCAATAAAATTATAACAAGTAGTACGTTTAAATATAATTTTTTATTTCATTACATTTAGCATAAATGACTAAAATAAATTCATTTAATCGTTTTAAATAGTGTATAATAATTTCAAAAACCGGTATTTAAAAAATTTCAAAAATAATATTACCTATATTAATAATTAAATGAAAAATACCCAGATATAAGTGTCATATTCCATTTGAATTATCATACATTTGACTTTGAATAATTTTTTAATAAATATATGAAAATTGTTAAGTTGTAGAAAATAATTGTACATTAATAAAAATAAGGGTGGGATTTTGATTGTGATCGTGATTATTTATAGTAAATATTTCCAGTTTTTTTTTACAGTATAATATGTAATTTTAATTGTAATACATTCTTCAAGCTGGTCACTTTGAAATTAATTGCTTGAATATAAATAATTTAAATTGAAAATTACTTCCACCTTTTCATAATGGAATTTCCTACTTAATAATGGACTATCTTTTAAATATTCGAGTTTTTTTTTATTTAAAAATGTTTGGTTTTACCCTTAACTGCGTCAGTCTTGATTACCAGGTCTTTATCTATTATAATGTTATATTGATTATTAACCCAGCTTCAGCCAAGGTTTAAAAAAATTTTTTATGAATTAAGATTTTATTTTATTTTTGTTTGTTTGCTGTTTCTTTTTACTTAATTTTATAGAGTAGAGTAACATTGTATTAGTATCTTTAAAATTTTTTATTCATTAAACACCATATTGCCATAGCAACAAGAGAAATAACAACTAACAAATCAAGCAAAATACAAAATACTTGAAAAATTGTTGAATATTGAGCGACAGACTACTATTCAAATTGAATTTGTATAAACTGTAGCTGTCGATTATATGAATTTGAATGAAACATAAGATTAGTAGCGGTCCTTAGTAGTAACTATTATATAAATTTTATATGTTTTCCAAACATTTTGTGGTAACTTTCCCTATAGTTTAAACCCTAATAGCTTGCAGGTTAGTTTGCTAATCGGATTGTTGATCTGGGAAGCCCAATCGGGTCTGTAGCTAATTAACAAATATCTGTTTTTGGACCCTCTTCTGAGAATATTTTTAAACAATTTTATAAGATTCTTGAGGCATAAAATATATGTGATTAAAGAAATATCAAATATTGGAATGTTCCAGAGAAATTCTTCTAACCCTTCAAAAGTTGTATTTGAGATTTCTTTCTAATTATTTTTAATAGTTAGGTCTTGATTTAACTAAGGAACGCATATTTCAACATAATTGCAGATCATCATGATTTCTATGAAAAAATTTCCATTTAGTTTAGTTTTTAAAATTCATAGGATCTTAAATATTCTGGAGCTATTAGTTCCTTACTTTAACGCCACTACAAAAAAAAAATAAAAACAAACATAATATAAAAATTTACTATAAAATAATTAATAATAGTATATTACTTATTTCAAAAAATTAATATTTTATTTTAATAGCATTTTTTAAAATTGACACTTATTTATATATGGTTGTACAGTTTTACAAGTTGAATTTTTTTCCAAACTATATCTTGGTGGACAACCTTTAAAAAATTGCAATACAGCACAATCATTTAAAACGAATGCTTTTGGTGAACAATATTGACTCATATAACGTTTATGAATTGGATTATTTTCAATACGTTTTAAAATATCATCCACTAAAATATAAAAAAAATATATTTATAAATAATAATACTTATTATATTTTGTTATGTATTAATATTTACTGTCATCTGAACATTTTTGTACGAAATGTCTAAAAAGAACTCCCAAACCAGGATAATTAGTAAAATTACCCAAACCATATGTTACTTTATCAACATTGATAGTTCCATTAACAATCCAATCATTTGCTTGAAATAAACAGTCATGAAAACACTAAAAAAACAAAAAATTAAAAATTAAATTTAAATAATTTCAATAAATACAAATAAATTAAAAAATACCCTACCACAGCTAATTCTGCACTTTCTGCTGTAGTTGTATAATCTTTTTTATAATTAAATGCTTCTAAACATTTTGAACTTCCGAAATAATTATAATCAAAATTAAAAATAGCTTCTTGTTCACAACAATTGCCATTCTATAATATAAAATATAATAAAATATTTTATATTTTAAATAAAAAAATTAAAACAAAAGAAAACAACTAACATTTATTTCTTCTGGTGGATCATTACAGTCTCCGTTCCATTCTGCAACTGAGAATTCCTAAAAAATTTAAAATAAAATTTATTTTAATATCAAAAAATTGCATAATATTAGGAGCAAAATCAAATTTTTTAAAACGATATTATTGAGAATGCGTTTACTATAGTATTATTATTATATTAAATGATTATATATTAAAAATTAATTTATAATCCAATTAAACGAAAATAAATTCTGAAAAAAATTTGTTTATTTAATTATTTATGAACAATCTTCCACTAAATAATGTAACTGATAAGCCAGTGGTTCCACCTTTCCATTTCAGGTATCACAGGTATATATTTTATATTACGAATTAAAGTTATTATGATATGAATTATATTATTTTATTATATATGATCTGCCTAGGGTTTGAACCCGAGATTCTTCGATTAAAAGGCCGACTTCCTAACTACTACGTCATTGAGCGGATGAAAAAATTTTCTTAAAAACTTAGCTTTAAAGCACAAACGTTTGACATTTTTGTATGTAGAAAAATGTTTTGAATAAAAATACTTACAAAAACTACCAAACAGCAAAGTGTTAGGTATAAGATCTTCATTACAGATTTTATTTTATTATATTTTATTAATTTTTATTAACAGTTAATAGAAATTCACTTTTAAATTCGCTTTTAAATTCACTCACAAGTTTGATTTAATATCTTAGGTTAACACAATGTCATCCAACGGAATCAGAGCACTTTTCATGAATAATTCAGTATAAATACGATCACGAATAAATATACTGCTTTAACACAATAATTTGTTTTTGTTTCATTATTATTATTTTTTAAATATTTCAGGTTTCTTAACACACGTTTTTTTCTAATATTTAGGTTTTCACTATGTTCGTCCGTCCGTCTGTCTACAGAACTGTTACATTCTATTCAAATTTTAAACGAAAGTTTATTTAAAAACAAAAAAGTAATTCTTATCTAACTACATATTTATTTAGTGTTACCCGGGACTAAAGGCCCAGCCATAGAAAGTGGAATAAAAACATGTTTTTAAATTTTTATAACTTGTGGTATAAAAAACTAGATTTTCTAAACCAGATTTTCTAATTCCAAATATTTTAAAAAAAAAAAGAGAGAATTTCTAAAAACAAAATTTAACCAATATGATTTACTTAACCGAAAATACGGAACGCTCCCATTTTATTTGACTAAATCTGTAAGCCTCTCCTTAGTGGTTTAAGTAGAAATGTGAAATTTTGATAGAAATTATGATGGATCTTTAAGAACAGATATTGGCTTTGATTTTATTTCGGGCTAAAAAAATTTTACAAAAAATTTACCGATTTTAATTAAAAAAGTAGTTAGTTACATTCCTGAAATTTTTTCACTTTTTTTTTTTAATGTGAAACTATAAACCACTGATATTTACCTATTACTTTGTCTTCTTCTTCAGTATTTTAATTATTACTTTTACAATATAACCAGTTTCTTGACTTTTAAAATAGAATATAGCTAATACATAGTTATTTTAAGATTTTGTTTTGATGCTTCTCTTGAAATGAGTCAACTGATAATAAGAATTCAATATATATTACGATTATGGGAATCCCATAATATCACGAAATGAAGTTCAAACTAAAATTAAATTAAATATTTCCATCTACTTATAAGATTATTTTGGAATTAAATGTTTTCTTTAGAGCATATCAATAGTCTCAAAAACAAGATATTTGAATTCTAATTAACCCTTAAGTGATGAAAAAAACCATTTCAATTTTCAAGCCCGTATAGCTCCTAAACAGGGGCTTGACAAAAAAATTTTGTTAACCAACTCCTACTAATTTTTAAAGATCTAACTGTTTTCAAAATTTCAAGACGCTAGCTTGAACTGTTTAGAAGATATGTGTGGTAAAAAATTTTGCAAAAATTGAATTCTGTATAATGGTAAATTTTAGTATCGTATAGCAACCCTTAACATTTGCCTTTTAAAAATTTATAAATTTTATAAGACCAGCTATCTTTTGCCGTTTTCAGATTGAAAATACACCTAACAGAACTTTTGTTATAACAATTTAAATATAGGGCTTTTTCCAACTTTGGGATTTTTTGAAAATGTGCTAAAAAAGGTGAGATGATCTTTATTTGCTTTAATACAATGTTAATTATGATAATGTTTTTTAGGGGGCCTAAGTGGGTAAGTATTTGGCTTAATAACCGAGTGGGTGCGCGTTCGATTCCCATACGAATCATGAATTTTTAAAATATATGACACAAAACAAATAAATAATATTACTAATAAAATTAATAAATAGTATAATCTGTCAAGCCTGAAAAGGAAAGAATGCTTCACTGCCTTATCTCATTCTATGAGGTAAGGGGCTGTTTATAAATAAATAAATAAATTAGGTGTTAGGAGTTGGGTGTAATATCGATCTAATATTCAAAAATTATCATTTATCAAGATTGATGATAGAGCTTAATAATCTTATAATTGAGATTAAGGTCGAACTTTCATTTTGATTTGCAAGTATTATGGTTAAGTACCTATAATTTTGTTTATTAAAATTCGCAGAAACTTTTGTTCAAAAAAATATGCGATTTAAAAAATAACTTACAATTTTAGTTATAAATGAATATTAAAATTTTAATATAATTTTCGGTGACGTGAAATAACGCCATGCTAAGCAAAACCATAATGGTTTTATTTCGCTATTAAATGTGAAATAAACCCATATCGCACATTTTTTCGCGTATGGCTTTGTTTCCAATTCAAATGCGAAATAAAACCGTATCATTTTCTAAAATTTTACGAAATAAAACCATATAGTAAAATTGAAACCAATTCTAGTAAACAAAGTGAAAAAAAAATTAGAAATTGATAAATAAGTGTAATCTCACACACGCACATGTAATAAATATTCTGTAAATATTCCCAATTTTGAATCTTAATCTAAATCCCCCCTAATTCAGAATATCACATATACATATACATATATCAATATTCTGGAAAAAGCATATAACATTAATTTTGAATCGAATTCTAAAACTCCCTCCTAACTATTTCAATGGCAAAGTGATTAAAATAGTGGAAGCTGCCGCTTCCCAACTCCCGCTTAACATATATTGAAACACTGATATTATACTGAAATACTGAATTTGTAACCAATATTGTTAAAACAACGGGAGGGTTCAATTAGGAGGGTTTTTGGAGTTGGATTCAAAATCAGCATTGCCACTTTTGCAGAATATTTGATACCTACATATTGAATTTTATAATTATTTTTGTTTAGAAAATTAAATTGCTATTATTTTCATAAATAAAATCACATTTTTAAAAAGGAAATAAAGCCATATGGCTTATATGGCTTTATTTCGCAATTATATGCGAAAAAGAACCAAACGTGAAAAAATTTACGATTAATCGATAGTTTCATTCAATAGCGAAATAAAGCAATTTTGGCTTTATTTCACGGCACCATAATTATCACATGATGTATGAACTAAAAGTTTAATTATAAGATTAATTTGTGACGTTTATTGTTAAATTGCGTTATGTAATTGCGAAATCAAAATAATTTGCTAGCTTTTAGATGCAGCCATACTTATTTATTTGTACATTTGAAGCTTAATGTAAATATAAATAAGTTTTAAGTGGAAAAAATTTGTAAGGTTAACTTATATTAGTTATATTTCTATTTCAAATTATTTTTAGTTCGCAATTAATTAGAATAAGAAATTGTATTAATCGTTTATTCCAACCTGATAATCTATATAATATATAAAAGCGAATGTTTGTTTGTTTGTATTTAAAGTATAGATTCCTAAACTGCTCAGTTGATTATCATGAAAATTTGTATAATAAAGGTTTTTGGAAATAAAGGTTCTAGGCTAAATTATAATTAATATTATGTATTCTATAATTAATATTATAAATTAGCTCCAAGGAACTGTCAAATTGTGGTTTGTGTGCATGTATTTTGACTTTTTTGTTCTAAAATAAAAACTGTTTAACAGATCGACTTCAAATTTCGATTAACAGACTTGAAATTTGTTAACCCATATCCTGCAAACGATTGGTCAAAAAAAGATTTTTGGGGTAAAAACACCCAATTTTGGGAGGGACTCTTTTGATCCAAAGGAAAATTTAAATGAAATTTTGTAGAATTATAAATTTGCGTAGTACTGCTTTGATAAAAAAGAAAGTCTTCCGTTAACCAATTGAGGCACAACAACATTTTAGATTTTCTTTCACTATACTCTAAATTGAAAACAGTTACGCCGATTGACTTTGTATACATGTTGCTTTTGACAATGGAGATGACTGTATTAATAGATTTGGAATCTGTTTACCCATATCGGGCCGACGATATGGGTCAGAAATAAATTTTGGAATAAATTACGTCCTATTTTGCGTAATACTGTTTTGATCCAAAGGAAAGTTAAATAAAATTTTGTTTAACTGTCATTTATTATTTGTACAGTTTTACTGTTAATTTTATTTATTTATTTAAAAACAATCCTCTACCATATACACTGGCTTTTCGATTCAGGTTCAGCTTTCCTTCTCAGGTGTGGCAGGTACATATTATACATTACAATAAAATCTAATATGATATAAATTATAATTTATATTTTTTTAATTAGATATGATTCGACCAGGGTTCAAACCCGGGACCCTTCAATTGAAAAGCCGATGTCCTAACCATTATGCCACCGGTTGGATAAGAGTTAATACTTTCCAATAACATCAACTTTAATTAAAAAATTCGATTTAACAAAATCTATCGAAGCGCAGAATATTTGTGTTATTTGCAATTACAAGCCACAAATAATTTGACCATAAAATCTTTATAAAATTCTTTAAAACAACACTACAGTAAAAATATTTATTTTGATTAGAACACTTTTAAATTATCACAACAATTCATTTGGTTCCAATAATTAAGTATCTCCTAATAATTAAGATAATCATTTGACCTAAAAACCCTTATTGAATATACATATATATTATAGTTTATTATTTTGTATTTATAGATGAGTATAATATTACAGATGTTAAAATACTTAAATAAATATACTTACTTATGTATAAATATTTTGAAAATTTCACAAAATCTTTGAACTGTAATTAATATTATTGAGAGTTTTGTTCTACATGCATAAATATATTGAAAATATGTTCTACTAAAATAACAAAGAAGTACTTGTTTCCGTCCCAATAAAATCATGATATCTTTTGAATGCAGAGAACATTATATTGAAAATTTACAAAGTAATTATATATAACGTGTTTTCTTATATTAATGATATCTTTTTTACATAACAACACGTTGTATGACCAATTTGGACATCAGATATCATAGAATTTGTTCAACTAAAGAACTGATGTAATTAAGTTCACAAGAATGCAATGAAATTGAACAAAAACAAAGAATGAAGAAAGCTAAGGTTTTTAAAAAAGTACAATTTCCTAAATTAAACACCCATTATAGAACTGGATATAGTGTTATGCTAGAAGCAAATCTATTAATATGTGTAGAAATATAATGCTAGAGCTTCAATGTTAACGTTTAACCTTGGAAAAATATACACAAGTGCCTTAGTTACTGGTTTTAAAAAGAGAAACTTTTTAATTTTTAAGTCCCCTTTAATAGCCCTTGAATAGAGGAACTCCGAAATTTTCTTGGTAAAATATTATAAAATAATTTTTTATTTCAATTTTAAGAAGGACATTTAAAATTAAGAAAAAGCTTTAACTTATGAAAAAGCTTTAACATATAAATATTTGGGCTTCAATTATTGTGTATTACTTCAAAAAACTTTGGACTTGTATCCTTTTCCTAAAAAGTTGGCGTCATTTAAAAACTTTTCTTGAATAACTGAAAAAAAATTTCTAATCAATGATAATTTCAAGTTTCTAATTTAAGCTGGTATGAGGATATGAGCAGCCGAAAATTTTTCATGAATTTCGCTTTGAATACCGGTTAATTACTTAATACCGTATGTTGACTCTATATATATAATTTTACATGTATTTATTATTAGAAAGCAGCTACCTTTTACTGCTCAGATTGAAATATACCTTATAGAAAGAACTCTTGTTATAACAATTTAAATAACTGGCTTTTCCAGACTTTCAGGTGCTGGAACTCCGTGAGGAATGGTGCAACAGAAAATATTTCATTTTAAATTTTTAAAAAGACTCGAAAAAATTTTTGAAAAATAATTATTCTTTACAAATCTCCATGGTTACCAAATATATATTCAAATATACAAATATATAATACAAGCAAAATAAATAATATTACTTATAAATTGATAGAAGATATGAGAGAGGGTGCACAACGGGTTGCAAGTCCTACGTGCTAGGATTTTACATGCTACTCCCCATTTCCAAACAACAACAACGGTAATTTAAAACTCTTTATGGCAACACTGTAAATTTATTTTACACACATTTTTAAAGCTTAAAAAATTAGCTGTCGATGAACGTTTTCTTGCAATATCATTCCATACTTAAAAGTGCATTGTCTCATTTTAAACAGTTGATGCAGCGTAGTTTGTGTCTACACGGATAGACAGACGGATAGACGTAAAGAATTAAAAATATATTTAAAATTACTTAAAAAATGTTTTAAGAACGAAAAAATTCCAAACATTATTATTGAGTATATCAGTGAAAATATAAAGATAAATTTAATAGACTGCAATTGATCCGATATTACGTAAAGTGGATTGTGTAATGTAATGTTTTTTATTTTCTTACTCTTGATAATTTTTGTCCTCAATAAAAACAAAAATCTCTGCATGCGTCCAATAATTTTATGGACATTTTGTGTTTTTTTTTCTTTGTATGCACATATATGGGTTACAAAAAACATATCCGCCAACAATTTAATAAGTTATCATTAAGTACAAACATAATGCAATGCAATAATAATAAAAATAAAAAACTAAAACCATAAAAATGACCAGACCACTTTGTAACAATGACAACAAATTGTTATATGTAGGTATGTACATATGTTGAAAAGACACAAAAAGGTTAAAATTCACTTGAAATAACATCAAGTGAAGTTCCAGACATTACATATGAGACAATACTTGGGAATCAAAGTGGAAATTTTTTTTTGAGAAAAAAGAAAAACAAGTGAAAATTTTTGAAGAAATTTTTGTGATTTGATACATGGGATCTTTTAAGTGCGGACATAATTTGACTTTTTTTTATGTCTTGAACGACTCATCTTAAGAAGGGAATCATCTTCCAAATCACAATTTGAAATTAAATTTTGGAAAACTAATGGTAATAATTATTAGTATTTTTAACAACAATTGTACCAAAATGGTTAAATTAGAACTCATTAAAATTTTAATATATTTAGTGTAAAGTAAAGCCTGAACCTAGGGGCTTATAACTATATATTCAATGTCCATCCCAATGGCAATCTGGAAAAGCTGACTGACAATTGTTTCCCTACTGAGTTTTGACACAAAGAAGAGTTACTTGAAAAATAAAGTTTCTCGATATGATTCCAAAATTTCATTAATCTGGTTTGAAAGTTTGCAATTTCCACATATGATCTGTATAAAAAACAGTAGTGTTTTCTGCTTTTTAACTAGAATCTTATCCCAAATATGGATGAAATCTGGGCTAGAAGGTTTGTACTTATCAAGAGTGTTGAAAAATGTGCTATATTTAATGTAGATAGCAATTCCTCTTTTGGGTACGAAGTGTGAAACAAGTTGGTAGCAATTAATTTTAAAATTATGATTTTGCCCACTGATTTGTGTATCACCAAAGGCTAGAGTCGTTGGTTTTGTAAAATCCATATGACTTTCCTCGGCATGAAAACTCGCTTCCAAGCCGAGAACATTACAAAAATTAACACGAAAGCTGGCAATTAAATTCATATTACAGTAGTAAACTAACCTGCCTTTAAAATTATACAAGACTTCTTTTCAATTGAGTGATCTACCTGGGGGGCTGACTGTTGAATTAAACTGACTAATGGCTGACTTGTTTAAAGTCTGATATTGTATGTTAAATCTTCTTACATGTTTTATTGTGTATTACATTATATTTTAACAAATCTATTAAGATTTTTCCATTACTTGTAAACCAGTAGTAATTTCACCCTTTCATCATCTTTATGTAAAAGCAAAATTATCAAAAATCTTTTGATTAAAATTTAATAATTTATACATGAATCAATAAATTACATAAAGACTCCTTCTTATATTGGTCTTAAGTGAAAATAAACATTGGAAATTTTGAATTGAAAATACTTACCTTTTAAAACTTGGGTAACTCATGGTATCATACTCATAAACAGTAAAGTACAACAGTATAACAAAAACAATTTTATAAAATAGAAAGTAATTTTACCATATATTCAACCATCAAATTACCAGTTTATGTTTTTGTTGCAGTAATCAAACATCCAAAAATGGTGTAATTACATTCATGATTGCATTTATAATTTTATTTTAAATTATCTTAAAACTTATCTAAAATAACTGAAGCTTATTCACAAAAAATTTTAAAAGGAAAGTAATTACAGTTATTTTTCAACACCCAAAAATATTTTACATATCCAATAACCTTTCTCAAGGGTTTGAGATGTTTTTTTAAATTCACATTTATTAGATTGCAATAAATTTATTACAATCAAACAAATTTTTGGAATATCTTATAAATTAATTTTACTATTATATCTGGGAGATTAAATTCAGTGTTGAAATTATGTAAGGTTGGATTGAAATATTGAAGCATCATCGGCAACAATACAAACATTTGACGAAGGGACAAGAAAATTTATTCGATACTCCATAGAAAATGAGTCTTTTATTGTATGTGAACTTTCATTATGTCATCTGACAAAATTTCAACTTTTTCTTTCAAATGGAAATACCGAGCGGAGATTTGGATGGAGGTTTAGAGTCAGTCAAAGAAATTGTGATTTCCTTCAGAAATAACTCTTGATTACTTTTGTATGGAAACCTGCAAGCATTGACCCAGTTGACCAATGGTTTGTAATGTAAGTATGTATACGTAGGATTCTGAATTAGAAGGGATTTAACAGTAGGTTACAAAATCAGAGCTTCAAAAATTTATTTAGTCAAAAATTCTTTACTATTTGGAATTGAATTAAAATCAACAATTTTTCCTGTTGTTGACGTTTTAGAATCGAAATTTGATTTAATCGCTTTCATTTAGAATCACTAAATTGTTTATGTTTCTATTTTTACGACCAACCTTTTTGAATTGACATTTTGAGAATTGACATTTTGAAAATCGACAGTTTTTCATTTTGAAAGTCGACATTTTTGAGAATTGTTATTTTAAAAATGGACATAACCTAAGCAGACCCATTATAATTCAATCACCATTTTTCAAATAAAGTTTTTAATAATTTTTGGATGCATCCATTCATAACTCTGACATCCATTTTTATCAAAACAACAACCAATAATAGTTAAGTTTTTGATAAGTATAATGAAAAGTAACGATGCTAATTGAGATCTTAAATTATTAATACAAATTTTTCCAATCCCTAAATCAGTTTTTATCCCCGTATGTCTATAGTTCGAAAGGATATAATAAATTTGCCATTTCGTTTGGGATACAGAGAAGGATAGATATAGACTCAAAGGTATGGATCGGATCCGAATTAAAAAGTAAGTTGATCTAGTTATGTATATTGGTCCCTCTACTCTTCCGCACGATAACTCACAAAATAAAGAAGTTATAGGATTCCGAATTTTTCGCAAATTCATTTTTATACAACAGTGGTCTTCGCTATTGTAATTCAGCGAGTTTGCTTCAAGGGTTCGAGTAGCTGCCATACAACTTCTTTTTTTACATTAAATACGGGTATCCCAGAGTTGACACACTCCTCCTCGGTTTTTGTCTATTCCATATTTCCATATTGCATATTAATTTACAAGTACTTGTTATTCGACTAATATATTAACTTCTGAATGTATTTACATGTATACATGTGAATAAATATAAATACAAGTACATGTGATACAAAGTCACGATGATGCCAAAAATATTTTTATGAAATTGTTTCCTAGTTTATGATGAATTGTTGTTTCTTTTGGGTATATGATACGGTGAATTATCAACCCCTAAGGCGAATTGTGTTTTTTTTTTTTTTATTTCAAGAAGTAAAATATAATTTTTGACAGTTTTTTTTTTTGTGTGTTTTGTTGTCTTGTATTTTCTTTGTCAACTTATTTTGGTGATGGTAGTGGTAGTTTTGGTGTTTCAATTGATTGAAATTGCCATTGGTACAAAAAAAATAAGAAATAAATAGAAAAAAAAACAAAAATTAAAATGTTATTTTTAAAATTGGCAATTTATTAGCTATGCAAGCATAAGTGGTTCTTACAGTAATTTAAAAACAGACAGAGATGGATTTTTTAATGTCATTATGCTAGACTGGTAATAAATTTAAACCAAAAATAGTTGGTATTGACATAAGAGTTATTGAAGAATTTTGGAATGAAAACTGAAGATAATAAATGTTATGTAATTTTTATAAAATTAATGTAATTTAATAATTTTGTTTTTTTCCAATTTTTAAAAGACGTGGATTAGGTTGGAAATTTTAAAAATTATTCTGGAATTTGTTTCTAGAAATGAGACTAAGTGGCTTTCATAATAACGTAATCTAGTAAATTTAATAACATTTGTCGCTTGAGGAATTACTCTTGAAACTTTCACTACCTTTAATAGTGAGCCTCCACCAATTTCCCTTCTGTTTTACCGTATCTTACTATCCGCAGGAAACAGGGATTCCACAATATCATCACGAAGACTAAAATAGAAGGTGGACATTAAAAGATCCATCATCTTGCTAACTTGCTTTTCGGATTTTTAAATATGTCAATTAACTATTTATACCAGAGCTTTCAGATCATCATTATCATTATGTTTTAATAAAAAAATATGCAGCTTCTAATCAAGATCTCGATTATTATAAGTTTGGAAGTAAAGTTGACCTTTTTTCGACAAACTTACAAATACGATTTATCTTGCCACGCTTTTATATTTTTGATATTCTTTTTAGGGATTCTATTATCCTAGGGTAATCCCTAAAATATTTAAATATAACACTTACAATCTCTAAAATCTCTAAAAAAAACTAAAATTAAAACCTGTAGAGAACTTTTTTTACTTAACCTGATCTGCTTCAAAACTTCAAAAAATTAAAACTAAACGTTAATCGGGGTTGATAATCTCCTGTTTTTTTAGTGCTAAAAATAGAAACTTCTTGTCATTATGATGGATGAATGAACAAAATTATCTAAATTGAATTTATTTGGTTCTGTTGGATAGAGGGATATTTTTCATAAGTTTTTGTTTACAAAAATAATGAAATGGTTTTTTATTAATGTTGAAAAAAAAACTAATCCTCGGATGATGAATTTGTTATGGCTAATAATTGTTTTTTATTATGTTTTACATTTATATTAAAAAATTTGTTGCATGGACATACGAGGGTCCAGTTTTTTCATTATTACTTTTCAAATTTTTGTTTTATTCTGAAGAATTTTTGTTGAGTGGATATGATTTGTATTTTGATTAAATTTTATATGTCATTGAACTTGTTTTGGGTACAACTATAGTTACATATATTTTTTCATTTTGAATAACTTTATTGTTCCTTTCAATTTCATCCCTAAAGTTAGTAATTCTTATGTATATATGAATTACTAACTTTAGTAATTCACATGTGTAATAACCCTCCAAATTTTCTTCACCCCCTATCATCCAAAATTCCCAAATAAACACCCATAATCCCAAAAGCGTTCCATATTCCTATTCCTATAACCAAACAGTACATTTGTATCGAAAATAACACCCCGGGGTATTATTTCTTAAAGCTTGGTTCAAAAAGGGTGTAATTTTGGTGTATTAAAGTCCCATACTATCCAAGGAAACATCGCACAGTTTCAACGGGTAGTTTTGGGCGCTGCATTCCTTCTTAAGTTAAACTGGTCAATGATCCTACAAGCTAATAATAATTTAATTCCGTACTGCCAGGATTTCGGACGTGAAGCTGTGAAAACATACTTAAGATTGTTCTTGAAAGTTAATAATTAAAAATAAGGGTTAGGAGGACAACTGACTTTTTCTAACATATGTTCAGAAGGGAAGCCATTGCATTAATTATACACTTATATTTGATTATAGTGATTTCAACATGCAATTACAACGTGGGATAGTACTTAGCCTTATAACATATAGAATGCTGCAGATTGCAATTAGATACAGTTCTAAATTTCAAATATTAATTAAGTAATAATTTTTATTTTTCAGTTTAAATGTGTTTTTGTACTGTGAGTTGAATATTTTAAATTAAATTACTTATTTATATTTTGCAGAATCTATATTGTTTGTTCTGAAATTTATGACAGAAACTGTTAGACAACAAATGATAACACAAAATATTTGAATCTTCGACTGTTATTAAAGCAAAATAACACTACATATAAACATGTAAAAATATTCTTTTCGAAATTAACTTACAAAGGGTTGAACTTACTTTAAACTCTGGGCGAACTAATTTTCTCATAATCAAATAAAAAGTAAACTAATCCAAACCAAATATGGATAAGTTTCAACAGCAGAAGTTATCACCCAATTTTTAAAATACATCTCGAAAACAATAGCTTTCATCAAAATTCAATTTGCGTTCATTACTAATTAAGCTTTCAAATGTAATTTCATTAATAGTGGATTTTGAAAGTTTGTAAAACTCCCAAATGCTCTTTCTAGGAAGCTCAAGAAACTTGGTATATTTTCTTTTCTTAAACTTAAGAAAAATGTATGCATACCTTCCACTATCAAAAATTGATTAGTAATCTTCCATAAGTTACATATCAAATATGCCTCATTTCTTTTTTCTTGAATTCACAACAAAATACATGTTACAATAACATCCTGTTGAATTTGATGCTATTGTTGTACAGAAGCCAAAATGTTGTTGCTGTTTCAATAGCTATTGAATCATTTATGCATTGTATTGGATTTCAATCATCACCTGTATGTTAATTTAATTTCTCCCGCCCCTAAAAGGTAATCAATTGAATTGAATTCACGTATGTTTTATATAAAAAGTAAATAATTGTGCAATGAAATAAAGCCATGCGAAATAATACCCCGGGGTGTTATTTTTTATAGTAATTGAGAAAAACCCCGAAGTGTTATTTATCATTGAATGGGATATAACATCTCGGCGTCTTTTTGTCTCTCTCAATTTAATCTTCGACTTCTTAAGAAATAAAGCCCCTGGATATTATTTCTTTTTCAGATCCGAACTCTTAAGAAATAAAGCCCCGGAGTGTACCCTTAAATAAAGCCCCTTAGAGCTAAGTTCAAAGACAGAGTAGTTCTTTCCCTTTTCCAGAATTTTGAATGCAACATAAAATTTCCACTAATTCAGAATCTTACCTACACATATATATGTATAAATAATCTGGAAAAGGGGAATTCTCTGATTTCGAAAAAATTCTAAAATTTTTTTGCTATTTAAAAAAAGACATAAGAAATGACTTTGGGGTGTTATTAATCTTTAATTTTTGAAGTCATGAGAAACAATAACTCGGGGCTTTATTACTTCACAATTTAAAAGAGAAATAACACCCCGGGGGTGTACCTATATCTTGAATTTTGCGATATTATTAATTATGAGAAATTAGGCACTGGGGTATTTAATGTGAAATTACATCTCGAACAATACCCCCATTCAATGTGAAATATCAGCCAGAATGCTTTATTTCGCATGAACTTATTTAATGACACCTTACATAATATTTCAATATATGGAACATTCACTTAAAGATGAATTTAAGTCTTTCTTATTTTCTTTCACACATAAAATATATGGTTTTTGCAATCAACTTTGAACCAAACCAGTTTCATATCCTTGAACTTGGTAATTTTGTAAAATATTATATAGTAATATATTATGTATTTACAATAATATGTTGTTGTAAAACGGTACCGTATTGAATTCTTTGGTCACCTATACTTTAAGTAGAATGAAACCCCTTTCAGATTAACTTAAAAAAAAATTGAAGGGAACGTATAAACTTAAATTTAAAAGAATAAATATAATATTAAATTTCCGTTGTAAATTCCCTGTAGATAATTTTAATAGTAAATTGCAAAACATTTTCCAGTCTGTTGATGGTTTTTGCCACAATATATGAAAATGTACGAACTATATGTTTCTCATGCATTTTGGTATTATATTACAAATGCTCAAATAAATTCATAAAACTACAAATATTGTAAGAGTACAAAAAAAGAGAAAAATTAAGAATGTAACGATAAGTAAAGAAACTTAAAAGCACCTCAGGAATTTAAAAAAAAAAAAGTTGAAAAAGAAAATCGTTTAGAAAAGTTTGCACTTTACTTGTCGTATTATATATTGCACGATATAAGACTTATGACTTTAATCATTTAAACAACAAAACATTTTTAGTTTTTGTTGTCATTTTACTTAAATAAATGTTTATATATTATTACACAAAATATAAATGGTTATTTAGAGTTGCAGACATTTTCTTCTACATATTTCTTAATTTGCATTAAGGGCAATTTCTTTAGGCGAATGTAAATATCAGATGTGTTAAATTTTCTCGTAGGGATTCAAATGTCTATAAAGTGGTTTGAATGTTAACGGAAAGTTGAAAGATGTCTAAATTTAAAATTTGTGATAATATTTAAGGTAGAATATTCCGCTGATCTTAATAAAACAATAGCCAAATCTTAAATTTTTCAAACCCGATCCTATTAAATCTTTTCCGCATCTGCAGCCTTCATATGAATTTTGTACATTAGCATGAAAGGTTCCAACATCAAGTTTTTTTTGAAACCAAAGAATTTTAGTTTTAGTATCACACTCATCAAAGATAAGCTAGGTAGCGTAAATGCGTCGTTTTCGATTTTTTCACTGTCCCTCGTCGAAACAACGTTGTTAAATACTCCCTCAAACTTAATGCAGATACCCAGGTTTTCTGTGACAATGTCGAATTACGTATAAATATTAATATTACCAGGATTTTTTCCTAATAGCACCTAAGAACTTATAGACATTGTTCTGCACTCCTAAGCGAAAGTACTGCTTTTCTACTAAAATTAATAGGAATGGTGGGAAAAGATACATTACTTCTACACAAATACATTGAATAGTTATTCTACTTTCTTCCAGTACTTTTTCAGTACTTTTTCAGTGGTGAATGGAAGTTGTTCTTTTCAGTACTTTTTCAATATTTTTTAAGCTGTGAATTAAAGTAGGTTTCTCAGTGCTGTTTCAGTATCTTTTCCAATATGAATTTTACTAATTATTAAAAATTACTTAAAAAACGAAACAATTTAGGAACCTATTTAGTATTTTCTTTTATTTAAAATTATTTCACGGATAAATTGTTATTATTATTAAAGTTTCGCCATTTAAGTTTTAACTCTAATTATATTTAATTACTAATGGTGGAATAAAGTATCACTGTATTAAGTATAAAAATCGCGATATAGAGAGTGATTGTAATATATTTTTGTTTCATTAATTTCACGGAACTTCAGTACTGATTCAGTACTTTTTCTTCAGTTTTTTAAATCTTTATGTGAATATGCAAGTTTTGTGTGATGGTTTTGAATTAAGTTAATGTATTTAATTTTCTGTACATAGAATTAATTTATGAAGTTCGAAATCTTTAAATTCCAATTCAACACTTTAAGTTGAAAGAAAAAAACATATCCAAAAACGGTAACACTTTTTTTTTTCAAAGTTCGCAATTCAAATACATAATACATCTTATTATAAACATTCTTATTAAAATGAATAAGAGTCACACCTGTGCAATAGTAAAACTTCATAAATTGGTTCTAAATGAGATATTATTTTAGTATTTACATAATATATTAGTCAATTTACAAACAAATTTGTTTCATTATTAATTATGGATGTCACAGGAAATGGAATTAGTAATTTCATATATGACGAGGAAGAGTGTTGTAGAGTAGACTGTGTCAACTCTGGGATACCCGTATGACCGTAACATATACATTATATCATCCGGTTAATTACTTTTGGCTTTATTAAGTGTAGTGGAATACTCATATAAAATAAAGAGTTGTATGTCAGCTACTCGAACCCTCTGTCGTAGACGAACCAAATTTTGCAGAAACTTTGGCCATTACACTAAACAATTTTTGGCAAAAATTCAGACACCCAGCTACATTAGGTGGAGAGTAATGCTCATATAACATAAGAAGTTGTATGGCAGCTACCCGAACCCACTCCACTAGACCAACCAAATTTTGCAGAAACTTTGGCCATAAAACTAAACTACTTTTGGCAAAATTTCAGACACGCAGCTGTAATAGGTACAGAGTAATGCTCATATAAAAAAAGAAGTTGTATGGCAGCTACCCGAACCCATGGACCAAAATGGCTGGATTTAAATAGCGATGACGGCTATTGCAAAAAAACGAATTTGCGAAAATTTCAAGATCCTAGCTCCTTTAGTTTTTGAGTTATCGTGCGGACGGACGGACGGACAGACGGACAGACGGACAGACGGACGGACGGACGGACATACATAGCTAAATCGTTTTATTTTTCGATTCTGATCCGATCCATACACTTGGGTATATATCTACCCCCCTCCTTCTCTGCGTCACAAACGTAATGGCAAATTTATTATACCCTTTGACTATATAGTCATACGGGTATAAAAATAGGAAACTAATAGAATAAACAAAATTAAAAACATTTTTTTTAGTTTAGGCTAAAAAGAAATAGGGTTTTGTCTGAGACAAATTTTAAAAGGTGTTCTTACAAAATAGTTATGTCATCTGTGACATTTTTTAAATAAGAGTATTCTAATTTTACTTTATTCAAATATTTGTTTCAGATAATTGAAAAATGTCATTTTGTAAAAAATTTAAAAGTTTAAATTTATTAAATTAAAATCTATCTGATAATGACACCTAATATTAATGAATTATAAACAACTCTAACTGTGTCTGGGATCATAAAATCTGATATAAAAATGAAATTATTAAGAACAAATTTTTAAATTTTGAAACTAAAATATAATTTTGACAAATATATAGAAATATATTTCGAACTTGACTTTAAGAATAATTTTAAAAAACAAAAAACTCAACAAAAGTTAGAAAAAAAATTTCAAAAATCACAATAAATTAGTAACGGTATAAAATATTTAAAACGTCACTTTATTTTTTTTTCTACAAATCATGTGATAAACTGATTGTTTGTTTTTCATAAGATGTGTGTTCAATATTTCATCTTTACCGCATTTAATATTTTTTTCAGTACCTACATATTTAAGTCATTTGTTCCGTTTTTATTTAATTGATTTATTTAAAACATTTGCATTTCAAATTGTTTTGTTTTTTAGAATAAAGAAAAAACGAGGAAGAGAATACAGAGTAGACTTTGACAGCTTTTAATAATTTTTAAATTAAACGAAATTTTATTTTTTGAACATAAAACTTAACAACTTTTGGCAAAATTTCAAACACCCATTTTTATTAAAATTTAAAGTTCTACTCATATAAAAAAATCTGTTGCAACTGTTCGAACCTCTGACGGAAAGCAAATTATAAAAATTCAATATAAAAGATGAACTATTGTATAAAAAAATATTAGTAAAAATTTTAAAACTCGTACTAAATCGACTCAATCGACTTTGATTCTGATGCAATTTATGTACTTGAGTCTATGTCTATGTCCTTTAAAGTTTCACAAACGTAATGGTAAATTTAGTATACCCTTAAAACTACATTCATACAAGTATAACCTATTTGAGGCAATATTAAATTATGATATATAGAGATATAAACTATTGTTGATTTACAATAGCGTCATAGATATTTGTTAATAATTTTAAAAACGAGTTAAAGTCTTCCCTAGGAACTGGCTTGAAAAAATAAATTATCATAGTTTTTACTACTCAGATTCGATTCAATTACGCTTTAGAAAAAAAAACTGTGTTTGTTTAAGTAACGACGACTGCGAGGACTAATCACACTAGTCACACCGAAAGCTCTAGTTCAACTGCAGAATTGTGCAACACAGAACAACTAAAGACAACTTGAAGAAGAACTGCTGGATATTAAAATAAATTCAACTCAACTTAAATTGTCAATATGAGTAAACGCGTTATTCGCTTTTTTAATAATTGGGTATTTAGGATTACAGGATGTGTTCAGTGGATAACAGGGTGATTGATGCAAAAGAACATCGCTTTAAAAAGTGGTATTAATTTAATTTTTAGAAAACTATCTTAAATGTTAAAGAGCTGTTCAATTTAAAAAAACCATTTTATTAAACGACTTATGCAATTTCCATAAATTTGAATTACAAACTTAATTTTTAAAATTATTTACAAAAGATCTTTATCGATTTTGTTATTCGCGTTTTTATTACATTGTTCGCACTTTTTTTTTGCAATTTAATGCAACAAGTTTTTTTAATTTTATTTTATTTTTAACAATATGTAAATAAAAACTATCTGATGTATGCAAATTAATCCAACCGTTATTTTATTTGTTGCAATAAAATCAACAATTTAATATTATACACAAATACTGTAACAAATTGCTGTAACAAATAAAGTTCATTAAAAATCAAAAAACGAGCAGCCGAACAAATATCAATTGGTTCTAGATGTAAAAAAGATAAAATTAAATGTTATTAAATTATAGTTTCGTTTATAATATGGAATGCTTATAACAAACGAAATTGTTGGCGAAGTGATTGTAGCTCCGACCCAGATGAAACCAATACTAGAACCAGAAAATTATAGTCGCCTCCTTTAAAAGTTTTTTTCGACCATCATATCAGATATTATTTGTCATTGGGTTCAAATTAACGGAATAAAGAACTTAAATCGGAGGATATTTAAAATATATTTTAATTCATAGGTATAACTCACAGATATCTTATTACTTATACCTTTAGAGTAATAAGTATAATTTAAATCCCCTCGGTTCGATAAGTAAATTTCCACTTACTTATCTCTCTAAAACAGTTGCATTTTTACTGGATAACAGTTGGATATTTACAATCTAAAACAGTTGAATATTTGCCTATAGCTGAAAGGAATAACTATTTATTTTAATAATATTATTGTGTAAACAATTAAAGTTAGTTGAACTTAAAATGAAAATACTAATACATATATATATATCGTTTGTGATGTTAATTAAATTTCAATTTTCCGTAAATATTTTAATACTTATACAACTGTTATCAAAATCGTGATTTAAAATTAAGTGATTAAATAATATTAATTAAAAAATATACTCAAAATTAAATGTTTTATTTAAATGTATAAATGCTTTATTTATTTTTGAGTATTAAGTCGGAAATTGTTATTTATTTTTTGTAGATTAATTTTCAATATCATGTAGAGTTCGCATTTACACGAAAATGAATTCGAGTTGATCATGTAAATGATAAGTAAAACAAGCTTGTATAAGTATGGATGTATGAAAATATATGAAACACGTGAATTTGCTTGTGCAAAGCGTACTTAATTTATTTTTTCTTATCAGAATGGTGGAGGTGAGATGGAGGTGTAAAATTTTACATGTAATCAGGAAATAAATAAAAAAAATATGGAAATACTCAACAACCTTGATTTGGTGTTTTCAATGTAATAATAATTACATTAATTGTTTTATTTATATGAAACATGATACGTTCAATGATCTGCAACAGTAGTATTTAATAAAACAGTGTTGGTTATGAATTATTGAATTGATTAAAGTTTGTATTAACTGGTCAAGAATAGTGGTGATTGAGTGATCAAGAATAGTTGTATTAGAATGGTTAAAAAATTTAGCAAAACAAAAACGAAGTTAAGCGATTACTTGCGTTTAAAATGTTACAATGATGGCGGGGTATAAAACAAATTCCACTAAAATAACTAACCATCGTCTTAGGTACTATGACGCTGCTAATATATCTAATTTTTATGAAGGTGGATCGTAATTTCTTCACAATGCTGTTTTATATACATACTTCGATTGGTAATTCGATTTGGAATTGAATATTGCTACATATGTTTCCTTGAAGATCAAGTTTTGTAAATTTAAGTTGAAGCTGATCAACAGATGCCACGCGAAAAGAACCTCAGAAAAAAAAGAAGGGACCGCAAACATTTAGTTTGAATTTTTGCAAATCATTCTCGGTAATTGAACGATTGCCATAAGTTTTTTTTTTAAAAAAGAGGAAATACAGTTATTTCTTTTATAACGGTATTTCCTGTATAAATTTTGAAGTATTACTCCATAAGTAAATTTCTTTACATTTAGAAATGTTTGATAAGTTTATTTGGGTATTAACGACATGTATAAAATTATTTACTTATCATTAAATAATAAATAGAAGCGATTTTTTGCAGTGTTTATTAAATTATTTTTAACATTTATTATCTTTTAACCCAATTGACTTTTTAGTACATTTTATTTCACTCCATTTGAACTTTTTGCCATTGAACTTTAACTTAAAATATGTATAGGTAAATATTTATATTTAAAAGTTACATTATCACTAGGACCTTTTAACAGGAATATGTGAATAGAATACTTTTTTCCAAACATTATTTAAATATTACAACCCTAGAATAATAATAAGAACAAACAATATAGTATGGACGGTATTATTTTCTATAAAATTGTTTTTTTTTATTTCAATTTAAGATGGGGTTGAAAGGTTGATACAATTTAAAAAAATGTTTGTTTGAAAATCTATAAAAGTGTTGCCAAACTAAAAGGGGGGAAATATATAAAGGTATTCAAGCTAAATTAACGAGAGAACAAATTAGAAAATGAATCGAACTTTTTCATACAAATTTATGAGTCAAAGTTCAGTTTTATTTGAAAAAATAAAATTTGAGTTCAAGCTCAGTTTTATGCAGTTGACTCAATATCTCTTCTATCTTTCCGCAAACTATGTCTATTAAGACCAGTTCTTAGTGTCGTTTTTTATTAAAATTGTTCTACAAAACTGCTGTTCAGTGACTCCTATTCTTCTACTTTTTTGCTTAATAGCCTTAGTAGCTTACTAATTGTGTTAGCTTATACTTCTATTGGTCAAACTTAATTTGAAAACATTTTCTACAATTTATAAAATGAATGTCTTTTGTTTAACAACGTCGAAGTTAGCAAATTCGGCCTAAGATTGTGTACGAACTAAACTGGCATATTTAAGCTCTTCAAACACAAATTTCTCTAATTACCTAATAAATCTCTATCAGAAATCTTAGACCTATAGGGTGAATCTGTAAATTAGCAAGAAACACTCACTTCACTCATAACTTTACAAATATTGGGGAAATTTTTCTATTTCAGGGATATCTTATTCGTGTAACTTTTGAGCAATATCAATTGAACAAAAATTCTTATAGATGTGCTGAAATCAGTTATGAAAACTCATTGGTTGTACTTCCTGTTTTCAATAACGGGAAACGGAAAATTCTTTTCCAACTTAACTAGTGTACCATTTCCTTCCAATTTGATATCGGATAGGCTGCAAGGGCAGATTATTATACTAAAGAAATTCAGAAATCGGTTTAAAATCGTAATGGATACTCATTTAGAGTGATAACTGCTAAACATCCAGACCCATCTACTCTAGCTGTTATTTCTGTTGAAATTGCATTATGAGAACAAAACAATCAGCCAGGCGGCAGCACTGACCTGCCTACAAAAAAAAAATAATAAACTAACAAAAGCAAATAACATGTGAAATCCATTTGTAACCTTTCTTTGTTTTTAAAATTTTTACAGACAATAAAAAGAACTCAATGAATAGTTAAAATAGGATATTAAAAATTTAAATCTATAATTTTTTTATTTTCAAACATACCTACAAATATTTATCACCCTCATACACTTTTATATATTTACGTATATATGTTCTATAACCAAATAATATCCATCCCTTTAGTTTTAATGTATTGTTATTGATGCTAATACATATTATGAAGAGATGTTAATATAGTGATGGAATTTTTAATAGTATATAATATATATATATATATATATATATAAATATTCATAAGGGTTTAATCATATATGTAAATCTATACCATTATAATATGCACATATGCCTGTATAATGTATATATGGAAATGGACATTTATTATTAAAATAAATTTTCTTTTTAAATATTGTATGGTGACCTTAATCCTATTTAAAGCCATTATCATATTTGTGCCCTTTTAACTCAACAGAGAGTTCTTTTATTTATTTTTAGTTTATATATTATATATATATATATATATATATATATATATATATACATATATATTTTGTCTATTATTCAGATATTTAACACTTTTACTTTCATTTTGTTAAATAAAATGTGTAGTAGAGTCATACTGTTAAAATATACTAAGCGTTTTAAGTGAATTCGATAAATAATTAATAAATAGATAAAAGATAAGTTAAACAAGCCAAAAACTTCACTAAGTGTTATAGACACACACTACATCTTCAAATAACGGTCAAACAATTGAGTATGTTAATAACTTCTGCTACCTTGGCAGTATTTTATCAACCAATGGTGGAGTGCAAGAACACATGGATAACCGACTCAAGAAGGCTAGAGTAGCGTTTGAAAGATTGCAACCAATATGGAGACCCAACAAATTTTTTGAAACATCAAGTTGCAGATTTTTTGGGCATGCTATTACATTGTAAACGCGATGCTTTTTACATCTAAATGAAATAATAATGTATGGAAGTGAGAGCTGGCTAACTTAGTACTACAAACGACATGTTATTCCGGCCTAGAACAATCAGGAATAGAGATTTATGGAACCTACCAATATTCCATCATATAAGGTAAAAGAAATGAAAGTGGACGAGAACATTCTGCAAAAATACAAAAAATTCAAAGGTAGAATGACTCTTGAATGGAACACGCAAGACTCCTGAAGACGTGGTCTGCCAAGAATCACCTGGCGCAGATCAATTATTATGGAACTTAACTGGGAGAGTGGAAAAACAACAGCACTAACACAGTTCAATGAAAATGTCTAGTGAGGTCTTCTGCTCCCAAGGAGTAAGGGAAAAAAAAGTGTTATAAAAGCACTTTCAAAGATAGTATTTTAGATGAGTTGTTGTTATCCGTTGTTGTTATGAGTTGTACATATACATTTGATACTTGATTAATATTTTATGTAAAGCGTTGGTTTTATATCATCTGTTCTCAACCTGAAGGGGTTAGAAATTTCTTCAAATATTTCAATAAATCATAAATGAACTGAAATTTCATTTTTGGAACATCTTCACATCCTCACACAGTTTTTATTTACAATAATAGAGTCAACAAAATATCTTTTATTTTAATTCCCCATATTTTTTTTGTCCGGTGCAAATAGTAGTCTGGGATTGACTTAACTGGCCAATAATAATTGTTTAAAACAAAAAAAGATCTTTATTTGAATAGAGATTACACATGGAAATAATAGAAAAAATTTATAGGTCTGGTGTGAAATTAAATTTATAGAAAAAAAAGAATATATTATCAAAAAAATTTCTTTAAATTGAATCCCCTCGTTTTTGTAGTCTACTAAATCACCAGAGTCCAATTCATGTGTGTAGATATACTATTTGTATATGCAAATGAGGAACAAAAAGTATTATGGACTGTATTTCGGTACCTATATATTAGCATAATCTTAATTTTTAACATTTATTATAAAAGGAAATAAATCTCACTGGACTATTCAAAGATTACACACACACACACACAAATTTAAAATGAGTTCTTTGAATTTTATTATAAACTTAATCATCATAATCATTCTGTATAATAATCAAGGATTATCTTAAATTTTCAATAGGACCAGTTTTAAGGACCCTTTCATTCATTGTTAAATAAAGCAGAAATTTTAAATCTTATTTCAAACATTGTTACCATTCTTTTATTTAAAGATTTATTGTTATTTGGAGTTGGGACAGTTGGGATTTTTGTTAAATTTGGAATTGGATAATGATGAACCTTTTGAAATTTCTAATGGATAAAGGAAACTTTTAGTTTATTTGCATGTTAATTGAAAATAAGATATATAGAACCTAAGTTTCAAAATTTTTGCTTAATTTGCAAAAATGTTTCTGTAGACAATGAATAAACAAAAGATTCAATTATTTAATGGGCTAGATTTTGATTGATAATAAAAGCAATAATTGAAATTGATTGATAATAAAAGCAATAATTGAAATTGATTAGTTTAATGAAATTTTAAGAATGTTTTAATTAATAGAAAGAAAACAAATCAATTTTTGGAATATATCAATTTTTTTGTTTATAAAATAGGTAGGTAAAATTTTTTCCAATATATGATACGAGTATTTTTGCATGTACTTCTTCAAAATTTAATGAAGCTGAAGTAGAAGAACGTGAAGTTATTTTAAAAACGAAGATATAAATCCAAGATAGATTTTTTTTTTTTTCCTAGGGGAGGAAAAAACCTTCAAAAGGCACCTGAAATCCTAATCCCCCAGGTAGTGTGAGATTTTTGCTACACTAAATCAACCTCCCCCCGTAGCCAAAATAATGATATAAGCAGCCCAGCTGCTTGCGCAATATTTTGGCTGAAAAGTTATTACAAGTCATAAAAATAAATGACTTTTAAGGGTTGAATGGGCATAAGTTGACTTCCTTCTTAAGTTTTTGCGGATCAAATGGATTGGGAAACTCATATGGGGGTAATGTGTTCCACAATTTGGAGGTGCAACTCAGAAAAGAGTTCCCAAATTTCAGAGTTCTTGTTCTGAAAAGTTCTACTAAATATGGATGTGATTGAGCTGGTAACCGTGTGTTACGGCGGTAGGGTTTGATTTTAGGCATAATGTTTTTAATTTCTATTGAAGTATTGCCTAGAAGATATTTATCAAAAAGACAAGCAGCTCCTGATTGTATAAGCTTTTCTTCTTGCATAATGAGCTTTGTATTATGAAGTCTGTAAAATATGTTAATGGTTCTTGTAACATCTGTTTATTTTATATTGAAGTCTCCCGATCCCGTGGTCCAATTTTCCCCATCTGCGAAGTCATTCTTTCTTTTGACAACAAAACAATTCATACCAAATTTCATTAAAATCGGTTAAGATGTTGATGAATTACTACACCTTAGCATTTTTTTTTTTTTTTTTTTCTTTATTTATAATATAAATTTAAATATACATACATAACTTAGCTTTTCAGTACATAGTAAATAGATTGAGACCTATGCCTAAGGCAGTGCGGTCATATAATTTTTTGTAAGAATTATTTAACAATAGAATTGTTATTTATAACTCCCGAAACTCCTGGAATATCTAAAGTCCATGATACTAGAATTAATTTATGGAAGCAGCTTTTCATTGGTACCCACCAATAGTTTTTGTATCTAATTTGAACTCAATCAAATTTCAACTTTTTTTAGGAAGAACGAATTTTTTTTTTTTTCCACCGAGGAACTTATAACTTTTTCTTCTATAGTATATAAAACTGTTGAAAAGCTAAATTAAAGACCAATTAAGAGACAATTGCAATATTACAGGACTTTTGAGACAATTCATAATGTAAAAAACTGTGATGGCTCAAAATATTCTGATCCGCCTGCACATTTACCGTATTCTTAAGATTTGGTGCTATCCCCGATATTTTTTTGTTTAATAACTTCAAAAATGGATTTGTAAAAAGAGATTTTTGTTGAATACTGAGGTTTCCAATAAATATACCTTTCGTTGTTTAAATAATAATCGCTTCGTTAAATCTGAATGCATGTGACTTCTGTCTTTACAAAGTAAGAAGACGCGCAGTAATTTGTTTTATATAACCTGTATTTATATTTGGTTTCAGTTTTTGACATCAATGCTATGTTTCCATAAAGTTGAAGAATAACATATGCTCATGTGTTTTGAATATGTAAAAGAGTTTTATCCAACAAAATATGGGTTCCTTCTAAGCTGTTAATCAACTTCCTTTTCTAAAATCAGTGGTTCCAAGTATATATAATGAAGATATGCTGTTTGCTCTAAAATCTCTTTGGTTTTGGCTTAAAACTTTACCTTAAATTTAATGAATATTTGTAGAAATTCTCGCAACATATTTTTTGTTTTTGACTTCAGTAATTTGTACAATATTCAGTACTTCAGTATCTTTTGATTTAGATTTAAGGAAGTTGTATAGTACCCAATACTTCAATGCAAATCAGCGTACCCAGAGAAGGCATTGACAAATGGATAACTAGCATGCATGATAAAATGGTTTGGGTCTGAAATCTTAAATATTGTTCAGTATATTAAAGAAAATGATTGTAGCTAGTGAACGATAAATCTATTTAATTATTGTATAAATTCCAAAGTTCATCTTGATGAAAAACTGAAGTATTTTTCATACATAATCTATATATAAAAGCGAAAGTTTGTTTATTTGTTTGTTTGTTTGTATGTTTGTTTGTTTGTTTGTAGCGAATAGACTCCTAAACTGCCCAGCCGATTTTCATGAAAATTTGTATATAGGGGTTTTTGGGTACGGAAAGAAATCGTGGCCCAAAAATTTTGCTCTAACGGACCGCCAAGTTGGGGCTGTGGTGCAAGTATTTAAACTTCTTTGTTCTAAAATGAAAACGGTTTGACCGATTGACTTCAAATTTTGTATACGTGTTGCTCTTTGAGAATTGAGTAGACACTATTAACAGTTTTGGAATTTGTTAACCCATATCGGGCCGACGGGTGGTCAAAAAAAATTTTGGATCCAAATTTTGTCCGATTTTACGAAATTCTGCTTTGGCTTAAAAGAAAGCCCCAAAAAAATTTTGTTGAGTTCCATTAACCCATTGCGGCCCAACAGTTTTTTAAAGGTTTTTTCAATACTTTACTCTAAATTCGAAACGGTTTAACCAATTGACTTCAAATTTTGTATACGTGATGCTCCTTGAGAATTGAGTTGACAATATAAACAATTTTGGAATTTGTTAACCCATGTTGAGCCGACGGGTGGTAAAAAAAAATTTTGGGTCCAAATTTTGTCCGATTTTACGAAATTCTGCTTTGGCTTTAAAGAAAGCCCCAAAAAAAATTTTATTGTATTGCATTAACCCATTGGGGCCCAACAGCTTTTTATAGGTTTTTTCAATACTTAACTCTAAATTAAAAACGGTTTGACCGATTTTCTTCAAATTTTGTATACGTGGAGCTCCTTGAGAATTGAGTTGACACTATTAACAGTTTTGGAATTTGTTAACCCATGTCGGCCCGACGGTTGGTCAAAATAATTTTGGAAGCTAATATTGTCAAAATTTGCGAAGTACTGCTTTGACTAAAAAGAAAGCCTCAAAAAAATTTTTTTGAGTGATTTGGAAGCAAATTACGTCTAATTTTGCGCAATACTGCTTTGCCCAAAGAGAAAGTGTAGTTCCGTTAACCCAGTGGGGCACAGTGGCTTTTAATAGATTTTTGCATTACTTAACTCTAAATTAGAAATGATTTGACCGGTTGACCTCAAATTTTATATGTGTGAAGCAACTTGAAAATGGAGTTGAGACTGTTAACAGTCGGTCCTACGATTGGTCAAAAAAATTTTTTTGGAAGTAAATTACGTCAAATTTTTGGAAAGTAGTTTGTACTGCTTTGAATTACAGAAAGTTTCAAAAAATCCTAGGATAATCCTAGAAAAATCGTTTTAAAAAGATTGCTTCCATACATTTTAAAATTTACATGTGTAAACCGTGTGTAATTTTTGTGTTAACTTTTTGCAGTAACATCAACTTCAATTAAACGTCCATTGAGAGGCGCAGCAACGCGCACCGGGTACTAGCTAGTTTATCTATAAAAATAATCAATATGCCAATAAGAGAATAGGTTTTTTTGAGGTTTTGAAGTTCTGAAATATGTAATACAAGAACTTTAAACACTTAAATAGGGTAATTCAAAAATTTACTTAAAAAAATTCATAAATTTTAATTTGAAATTAACCAATATTGGCAATTGACATATTTCTTTGGTTTTATCTTTAAAATTTTCTTCATATCTCAGGTATATCAAGGGAAAAAAAATAATAAAATGTTGCAAAATATATTTTATATCATAAATAAATATGCTCTAAATAAAAGTGTAAATATTACATTTTTATTAAAAGAATTTAGTAAATAAATAAAAAATTAAAAGATAGCATAAATTGCAATTGCGTCGATTACATTTTTTCAAGAATAAAAAAATGATTCTTAAATTAAAAATAATTCATCTGATCGATAGCTCAGTGGTAATGCGGCGGCTTTTCAATCGAAAAATCTCGGGTTCGAACCCTGGTCAGATCATATCTAATAAAAAAAATATAGTCTATATTCATCATCATTGTCCTGCAACCCCATATCCGTGGGGCATAGGGCGGAACAGTGTATATTACAATAATTTAATAATAAGTCCAAATGACAAATCGGCGAAGGATTAATATTATCGGGCAATATTTACTATTGTTTTAGAAGTTTTTCCAACTGGGTCAGAAACTTCTATACAATTTACTTTTTTTTTAGCTTATAAAATTGGATGTCTTAAAAGTTGCCAAACTTAGTATAAATATTGATGTCCAACGTGTTCACAGAAATTTGTGCATCTTACATAAGATTTAAACCAAATTATATTTTTTGAATACCAACCTAGGTACCTACTTAGATTCTAATTTTTTGAACTTGAACTAAAGTTTTGAGAATTTTATCAATTACCCGATCTCTTAAACTTCAAAATTGCGAAAAGATTTCAACAACTATTTTATTCAAAATTTGTGACATAAAAATATGACTGAGATAAAATATCATGTCGTTTGTATGAAAATTAAAATATTTGATTTCTTTACATCTATCTCCTGTCAATATAATAATATCTTGTCTCATGAGATATTGTTAATATTTTTTATTATGTCATGCTACAAAATCACATTCGTATGTAGGTACTACAATTACAATTGCATCGATATGCTGATATACTCGTATCGTAGTATACAAATAAGAACTCCGCTATAATCCTATTTACCATCAACTATTAAAACACTTTTATTTTCTCTCTCTCTGTTGTGTCTCTCTCATTTCAAAAAATAATTCGTTTCAGAGAGAAGAAAATCGGGAACTAAAGGAAATCTAAAAAATAATATTCCGTAAATTTTATATCTACTTTTCCAATACATTTAAATTGTTTGATTGTATTAGTTTTGTGAAAAACTTGATAGAAGATAGATAAAAAAATATTTTGAAAATTTAATCTAATATAAGTGTTTTATAACTGTTGTTATTGTGTTATTATTGTGTTGTTTTTGTTTCATATTGATAAAGCAAAGAAATTTGATAATATTATTATGTTTTCATTTATTTTTCGTTTCATTTCCATTTAGTTTCATTTTAACTGTTGTATGGATAACATGTGCTGATTGTACTCTGTTTGTGTACTTTGTATTGTAGTCTCATAACTGAAGTATAGACGAAATTTTTTTTTTTTTTTTTTGTTATTATTTTGAAAAATATCTGCAACAAATTTTTTTTATAAATATTTTGTAGTGAAAAGGGTTGGTAAAAGATAAGGATAAAAAGTGTGTTATTATGTACACATTCAACGTGGTATGGTTTTTATGGCTTTAAAAGAATAAATACAAAAATCTTTGTATGTACAAGGTGTTTCACAAGTTAGAGAAAAATGAAATGAAAGAAAATTTAATACTTGACAAATTTAAGTTTTTCTTTAATGTAGATGAGAATTGGGGCTGGTTCACCTCTAACTTCTTCTAAAGGTTTCATTGGAACAGTATAAAGCGTTTTACAACAAGTGATGAAAAAAACAAAGGGTTTTAAAAAAGGAAAAATAGATATTTTTTTTCAATTTCAAGAAAGTCTTATAAAATTGAGAAAGGACCAAAATGTTTATGTATTATAGGTATATTTTAAAAAATTTTGGAAATGTGTTCAAGATGTTTTAAAATTAAAAAATATCAGTTTTTGACATCTGATAACCTGTGGGCGTCACAAAACAATTTTTTTTAAATGACTAATACTATCTGGAAAGGATCTAACTTTCCCTAGTATCAAGCTACTAGCTTAAACCGTTTATAAGATCTGAGAGGTAAAAAATTTTGCAAAAGTTAAGTTTAACATAACGGTAAATTATTTTAAAGTACCGTAGCAAAGCAACCCTATATGTTTATTTTACACATATATATTAAGTTTCTCTTACAGACTTATTTGTTAAGTCTTTTACCGTTTTCAAGTTAAAATTTCCTTATAGGGCTTCTGTTATAACAATTTAAATATAGGGTTTTTTGGAACTTTGGTGGTTAAAGCTTCGTAAGGGGTGGGGTTATTTTTAGAAAAATGTTATTCCAAAAAAATAATTTTTTTTTCGAAAAATATTCGTAAAGAAATTTCATTTCTTTATTTAAAACGGTTCTACGAAGTTAACCCCACCCCTTTTATATTGGCCAACAGTTTCTTTGCTTAGACTTTTATATTTATTTGCAAATACTATAGGGTCTAGTCATAATTAGGAGTTGCTTTTAAAAATAAAATATGAAATCACAAAACAATATTAGGGTTACATTAGGGTTACCTTCTTCAGTTGAAATAATACATGTATCGAATATTAAGATGTTCAGCAACTATCTGATCCCAAATCACTTATCGCAACATGCTCATTCCTGTTTTTCCAAAAATAACATTTTTATCACGTACCAAATGCTATGTAAATCCATCCTTATTTTCACAAAAGCAACATTTTAAAAAAATAATTTTACATTTAATAAATTTTTAACATGAAACACTCTGTATAGAATAATTCCAACTGATTAGATTAAATATTAAGTTTTTTTGTGGTGGAAAATATTTTGTATTTACTTTCTTTTCTGAAAGGTGGATGGAGGTGGAAAATGAAAACTTTTGAAAATTAGTTTTTCTTTAAATAGTGATAAAAGTATATTTTAGTTAAATAAATATGTCGTTTAGCATATTTTAATTTAATATTAATTTTTTTTTTTCATTTTATTTTTAATTAAAAAAAATTGATTTGGTGTATTTGAAAAGTGAGGCAATTAAAATTATTAAAAAAGTTTTTTGTACCTTTTTAAATTAGCTGTAATGTGTATCAATTTCATTTAAGATATTGTCAGCATTTTAATGTGTGTTACTTTATAAAAAATAAAGTTTAAGAAGTTATAATAATATTTACAACTATTTTCAATAAATTTAAAATTAATTTCTTTAGAAATATTTTAATAGTAAATATTAACTCGTAATTCACTTAGAATTGGGGATAATAGTAAAGAAGATAGAACTGAAAATAACTCTGAAGAAAAAAAAACTTGTATGAGGAACTGATCTTGAGTATGATCGCTGATCACATGGCTGATCTCGTGAATGAGGAGCAATTTACATACTCGAGATCAGCGATCTAATGGCACTTACAGCGATACTCAGCGACCTAACGATGCTAAAGATCAGCTCTTAGACAACTTAATTGCTTAAAAGTATTTAAGAGAGTTAGGGAGTCAGACGAGAGTTATAATTACAATAATACGACTGTGAAACGATTTCCTAGTTCATCAATTATAACGCCCTGATCAATCAGTAATCACTTCATTCGTGTTCCATAACGATATTCACTTTTTTATGCATTTAAAGCTTTAGGAGAATTTAATTAATATATGTGCTTAAATCATTTTTGATAGAGTTAGAGTTCTCTATCAAACATATGGCAGTCAAATAATACAAAGCTAAAAATATTTGAAACAAACGTCAAATCAGTACTTCTATACGGCTGTGAAACATGGAAGATATCCGCCATTATCACCAAAAAGTTGCAGACGTATATAAACCGTTGTCTACGCCGCATCTTAAGGGTTCGTTGGCCGCAAATCATTACCAACACACACCTGTGGCAGAAAACGAACCAAAAGATGATTGAGGTCGAGATCCGAGAGAGAAAATGGCGATGGATCGTGAAAGGTGTAGAGGATTTGTTGACGCCCTATGCCCCACCAGGGGTTCTAGGATCCAGTAAGTAAGTAAGTAAGTTAAATCATTATTTGTGTTTAAGCCATTCATGCACGGAAATTCACGTCACATTCATAAACTTAGTTACTTTATTTCTGCAATCCCAGTATTAGTATTTATAAATATTTGAATAACTATTTTACATCAGAGAAACTGCCACAGGTTTTATAATCTTAAAACTAATCTTGAATTATTATACCAAATACAATTATTCAAAAATTAATAACAAACCCGATTCTAATCAATCATATAAAGTTTGGAATATTTATCTTATTTTATAAACCAAACAATTTACCACGAAATGAAAAACTTAAATAATTTCATTTAATACGTACACATTAAATATATTATATTTTAATTAAAAGTAAAATAGAAGTTAAACATTTTAATAAATTCTTTACCTATATACTCGTAAATATTAATATAAACATTTTTTAATTTTAATTCACTCAGAATTAAAACAAACATATAATCTTAAAATATGCTTTAAGTTTTTACAAAAATTACTGATTATTTAATCTACAGTTCCCCAGAGTACAAGTAGAAACATTATAACTACTAGATAACTACACAATGTTCGCTCGTTAAAATATTGTAATATTAAAATATGACTTTGTGGTTTATAACAATGACACAATTTTGTTTCAAGGATAAAGAAGATTAAAGGATATTTAAAAGATTCATTAATATCCTGGCACTGTAAAGATATTAAAGCATAAACCAAGGTTTCTGATAAAAGAAAATCCACGAAAGAAACAGGAAATTTTTTATGGGTTAAAGCACTTTTAATTAAAAGCATGCAAACAAAAGATCAAAAGGAAGGAAGTACAGTTAGACACCCATTTAGAAAGCCAAAATAATATAAACTTAGGAAAGCAATACAGTAGCTTTGACAGGGAAGCCAATTATGAGTTCGTCCAAATAACATCCGGAAGCGAAGAGTAACAGAAGAGCTAACTTCAATTGAAAAAGCATGTGAGGAAGCGAACATGACTGCTTCAAACTGAGACATTTCTCCTGTTTCAATCAGATGAATATGCTTGGTAGATATCCTATGCATGCTACAGGAGTAGGAGTAACATAGAAAATAGGGAATGCAAAAAAAAAGGGCTATTAATTGAAAAAAGTGTGGTATTAGATTTACGAAAATGAACATCAACAGTTCTTAAGTATTTTCTAGTTAAATTATAATACCCTTCAGTGCTTAAACATATCTTCTCAAGTCGTGCAATTTGATAACATTAATTGTTTACTATCAGATCGAATGAAAGAAAGGCTACAATCAATGCGTAGTTGAGGAAAATGAAGCATTCATGTCTTAATAATTAAAATTAAATCAAACTTAGTTTCTTTTAACACCTGGAATAGCGAATTAATAGTGCCAAAGCTTAAACAGATATTCCAAAACCTTCGCATGCCAAGCATAATAAATCTATTAGAAAACAATAGCTGCAAAAAAGCTACAGTCGAGTACCCGATTAGTTGAACATAGGATTGGATACATTTTTATCCCACAATTATTATACAACCATATAAACAATTGGAAATTAATTCACAACTAGAACATTTCTAGAAAGAGGTCAAGGTCTATAAAAATCAGTAATGCAAATAAAAATTATGGAATCCATAAAATAATTATTTTTATAAATGTAAATGAGTGAACTTGTACAAAATACTTAAGTTGATCATTAATGTAAAACAAAAAAAATTATTTTAACATGCAAATACTTACCTATACTTTTTATTTATTTTCTCATATTTAAGATTTATTTTATGCTAAGGCAGAATACAAATTAAGAAAAAAATTTGCATAACAATAAACTATGTAAAACATCATGTGTATCATGTTTAAAAATCAAATTTATAAAATCTTTAATAATCAGCAAAATTTTTACGATATAATTGAGTGGTTGAGGCACTATGCATAAACTACAATATTAAATTTTAAATTGTTTGGTTTAATTCTTTGGTAAAATGTTGAAAGGTTTTAAGAATTTAGTCTCTTGGGTAGGACTTTGGGGTAGGACCCTGCGATACCGAAAAATATTGAAACTATATATTAGAACAATTATATATTATCGGTTCCAGCCAACTTCACTTTTAATAAAATAATATATAAAAGCAATAAGTAGTTGAACCCATGAACCAAAGCCGACGAAATCCTAATTGTCAATCTTGAACTTTAGAATTTTCTCCTCCCAGCATATGTCCATATACCTCACTTTTAGGAATATTTTTTCTATTAAGATAGTGACAGTTATTCTGTTGATCCTAAATTAGTATCACAATTTCTCAAATCATTTCATCCGGGACATCGAATACCCAATTCTGTACTGTGAAGGTTTTTATACTTTGGAAGCTAATTTTAATTAAATTTTTTATACTTTGGTAAGTTATAACGAAATGCATCATTTCCACACATAGGAATCCTCTCTTACAAAATGGTTCATTTTATAATTTGAAGCCTTTCAAATAGAATCTACACGGATTTATATTCAGTTCAGCTTACTATTCTCCATAAACATCTTACAAGTCCTCTAGCCTTTACCCAAACCTATGATTCAAAAAAGTCCCAGTGTTTAGGTAGCGGTTATAACAAAATGCATCATATAAGTACATATTACTAAGAACGTATTGACTCAAAAAAATGCATTTAATTAAAACCATATTATTCATTTCTTGAAAAACTTGAGTTTAAGGTATTAAATAGATTGATTCAAGGTATTATTCATGGTTGCAATCACTTCACATCACTTCATTGTGTAGTCACAATATAATTGGTCCTCAAAAAATTAATATCAAAAGTTGTACATTAAAATCTTCCAGAGTCCAGACTCTTCACCTCTAAAATTAACCATTTTCCTTTGTTAAATTTCCATAACTATTAACCTCACTGTTCACAAATCATTATGAATTGACACATAAATTGATTCAATCAAGCAGTCAATCATTCAATGCAAAAAGTTTAACAATAATTTTGAAAACAGGATACACAATTTAAGTACGTGTAAAATATTTTAGAAAAAAAAAAAACAAATAAAAATTCAACATATAAACACGCATATTTTTAAAAATGCATTTATGATCTAGCTGACCTTCTCATGGATATTTTTTGAAAATATAATGTGATTGGGTTCATTAAAAATTCATTCACAAAGTCTTGTGTTCCTTAAACAATAAAATTTCAATAATCCAAAAATTTAGTGACTTTTAAAAATTAAAACTCAAGAATTCCCAAACTGATTCACTACTCTTTTTTCCTTTTTAATAAATTCTATAGCGAACTTTAACCCCTTAACTTCATTTCGATGCATACGTAAGGTATAATGGAATCATTGAGTCATTTTTACGTGGAGTCATTCTGAAATGTATTTTAATATTATTCATATTGAATATTTTTGAAAACAAAAAACGATTATGTATTTCCGGTAAAGTCATGAATTTGTTTTGTAATCAAATGCAAATATGATTAAATAGGTTAAATCGTAGGTCAAATAGGGTTTTTTGTAGAATAAAAAGGTTTATTTTCTTTTGAATAGCAGTTGAATTGAATATTCTTGTATTAATAAAGTACCCAAACTATTGACAATTGGTTTTAGCATTTACCATAGAAAGGTAGAGTTTTGATTAATTCAATACATTATCAATGTTATGTGTAGTTTACAAAGAAGAGGTTCTGACTCGAAGTGTTCTAAGTCATATAACTAATCGTTAAAAAAACACATATGAAGCACACATAAGATGGCAAAAGGTTTACAGTGCGAAAAACTATCTATATATATATATTTGGAATCGTTCAGGAATGGTAATGGTTGTTTAGGTGTTTTTCCTTTAGCTGTTTGTCTCCACAAAGCACCTATAAATACCAAGATCCGTAGCCAAACTGTGTAGCATCGATACATTGTTATTGAAGTGAACGGCGAGGAGATATTGAGATATTTTATTAGACAAATAGTTCTGCTTCCTGCTTTATCGTAATATTCTTGTGTTCTTTAGGAATCCTCAAACTTAATATTTGGAATTGTTTCTCATTTTTAGCACATTTTCAAAAAATTTTGTAAAAATGTGCCTATATAGCTTCACTCTGTCCGTCCGTCCGTCCGTCCGTATGTTTACAAAAACTTTTACACCGTTTGAAATAGAGCAAAGAAATTTTAACCATGGGTAGATTTTGCAAAAAAAATAATTTCGTAGAAGAATTTTTTTCTGTAGCCCCACCTGTTACGGAGCTACAGCCTCCTAAATTTGGAAAAAGCCCTATATTTAAATTGTTATAACAAGAGTTCTGTTAGATATATTATCAATCTGAAGACGGCAAACCTTAGCTGGTTTCATAAACTTTACAAATTTTTGCCAGGCAAATGTTTAGGGTTGCCATACGGTACTAAAATTTAACATTACACAAAACTCAGTTTTTGCAAAATTTTTGGCCACACATATCTTTTGAACGGTTCAAGCTAGGGTCTTGAAATTTTGGGAGAAGTTAGATACTCAGAAATTAGTAGGAGTCAGTTAACAAAACTTTTTTGTCCAGCCCCATGCTTAGGGGCTATAAGGGCTCGAAAATTGAAATTTTGCTATTTTTAAACACATGTAACTTGAATACCTGTTCAAATTTTTTTTTAGTGATATTCAAAATTCAAAGCTCTATTATTATATTAGATAAAGTTAGATCTTTGAGAAACGTGGCAACCTTCCCCATTGAAAGGCTATAACAACTTTAAAATAAAAAATTTACTGTTAGCAGTAAATTTTATAAATAAGCAGTAACTATTTCCAAGTAAATATTTCCAAAGTTAAACTCAGTATGTAATACAATATAATTTTGAAAATGTGCTTTTTTAAAAACTCTTGGTTTTTTTTCATCACTTGTTAGTTTCTTTTTCATATTTTTAGAGAAAATCAGAAAATTACGCTGCATAGCTATATCAAAAATCTGAGTCGGCGAAATTAAATTTTGGATTTACTTGAGGCACGAGTAAACACCATCTCCGGTAGAACATCATGTCAGTTTAAAAAACACAGTTCCCAATTCTACGACAGAAACTAAAAAAGGAAAATGTCTAAAACATGGCTCAAAAAATGGTATATACATTTTTTTGTAACTATTTTTTAGGACTTGCTTAACAGTCGAACTTTTTGGAGTTTTTCTTACTGTTCTACTACAGAATCGGTGAATACTTACATCAAAAAATATGTTAATCCGACTTCTGGATCCCAAAAAACGGGCCTGAACAAAATAAAACCAATTTAATTTTAAACTTAAGGACTATTTGTATTTGAAAAAAAACCAAATTGACTTGAAAATGGACTAAATTTCATGTGAAAAAGGACCAAATTTATATCAAAAGTATCTATACATAGAATATTCAAAATGTATTCATGTGACATTTGAATGTCAAATAAAGAAAATGTCTTCAGTGCATGTTTGTAAACGAAGAAAAAAGATCTTATATAAAACATTCACTTAAATTTTTATGAAACCTATTAATTTATGAGACAGTTCTTAAAATAAACTTCCAAAATAAATTTTACAATAAAAATTTTATGCTCTCAATATACTCGTACGCTCTTAAAAAATTTTAATGTAGAGCAAAAAAAATATAAACACTTTATAACCAATTCAATAAATAAATCATTAATCTTTTTATTTCCAATTCTATTTTCAAACTTTATTTTTCCAGAAACATTTTTTTTTTTTTTACTTTTAAAATTTTAAACCTAAACAAACTTTAAATTAGACATAATGGAATAAAAAACAAATTAAAAAACAAAAATAAAAAACATTTTTATGACATAACAATGACAACATATTAAATGCGTTATATACAAGATGGTGCATTGCACTGTTTATTACATAAATGTCATTAGATGCACTAAAACTGACACTTAAGCTGACATTCAACATTCATTGCCACCCTCTTCTTCATAATAATTTCCAGTGACGTTTTCCATCTGCTACAACTACAAGAAAACAAAATTCAAAATTGTTTACATTGTCATAATTATTAACGGTTCAAAAGAGGAATTCTAAATGGAAGAACATCTTATTTTGTATATATTCACTATTGTTCCGTTATCTAAACGAAATTTTATTTATAAATTTTATTAACGAAATTAATGTTTTTTTTTCTTTATTAATCTTTGATATCGTAAATTAATGCAACTGCATCATTGTAGTAGTAGTTGGCTGACCTCACACTACATAATAATAAGTAATCCTCTTAATCATACCTAATAGATTCCGTATTCCCATCTCTTTCATATTTTTAGTTTTTTTTTTTTTCAGTATTAATTAAGATGTTTACAATTTTTTTTTTTTATATTGTAGGACCATCCACGCTTTTGTATACCACTATTAAAATCAGCGAAAGAAAAGAATTCAAGTGGAATTTACCAAATAAAGAATGAAATTATTTGTAAGGAATGAAGTAATAATAAACATTTAAGTGTTAAAAAATTCCATTAAAAAAAATACCACCGAATAAAAGAAATACAGAAAGAGATAGAAATAAAAAAAACCGAATTAAAACAAGGTAGGATACAAAAATGGTTTTTTGAAGATGCGAAAAACGCAATATGAAAATTTTGTATTATGTATACTTCAACTTTGTCAAGTCTCTAGGGATGCAAAAAAAGCTGATTTTAAAATAAAAGCCAATTAAACCCAGCTTCAGTTGATATAGAGTAATGCTCATACAATCAATGCCGTGGGGACGGACGGGCGGACATACTTAGCTAGATCGATTTACTTTTCGATTCTGATCCCCTCCTCCTTCTCTGCGTCAGTAACATAAAGGCATATTGTGTTTAACTTTTTGACCTATAGTCAATGGTCAACGGGTATAATGAGGAGGTACGTTTGAAATGAACTATTGAGGTCCACTTTGACACATTTGCAAATTATATAATGACGTTAATGACACAAAATAACATATAATATTGGGCAGGCAGGCTCTGCATTTTAGCAGATGTCAGAGGAAATGAGTTTTTATATTTTAAAGCGTCTAGCGTTTCCACAGAATAACAATGAGCAGTTGCCGCCATTCTAGTGACAAACCAGACTTGTAAAAGCAGGGGTATAAATCATTAAAGCGGCATACAGTGGCTGACAGCGGCCGTTAGTATTTTGACAAGTGTTAAGTGGTACTTGTTCAACTTATTTGAAGTCTTTTGTACTTGTACGCTTTAAAAACTTTAGGGTTCTTATAACTTTTAACGTCTTTGTCTGTAAGAATTTGATGCTCCGGAACAGGTTTATGTATTGTCACTCTTTTAATGACATCATTCTATATAAAAATTGGTTAGTTATATTATAAAGTTTTATAGCCACAATTGATCAGACAGACGAATAGAGTGAGTCTAATATAAGCAAATTCTTCAAAATTTTTTGGAAAAGATAAACTTAAAAGGGATTTTCGAATTAAGAAAATAAAAAACGAAATTGTTCGTAATGCATAAAAACGAATTATTCACTGTTTAAATCGCTTTAATGTTGTTATACGAGTAAACACAGAAACAAATAAATATTTGTGATTAAATCGTCATTAAAGTCTTAAATTGACTTCTTTAAGCAGTTATTATTATCATTAAAATTGTAATGGAAAACATTCCATAGTATCAATCTATCCCAACACTGTTTCATGTTTCTTTAAAATAAAATTAAAAATGCAATAAAATTTGTTGTAAAGTTTGACAAAATTAAAATGAGCATTTGTTCATAAAAATTAATAGAAAAAGTTAAAAGATTGAATTTGAAAGTGTAAAAATTTATATTAGATAGAATAATTGATCAATTGTTCTAAGATCTAACATATAATATGAAAAAGCCAGCTTTAATTAAACATTTTTACCACATATACCGGGATTGTTTATTCATAGAATTGTACTTTGACGAATTAGTTCTTCTTCTTCTTCTATGGCGCTACATTCCGTTGTCGAACCTTGACCTCCTTGGATGAGTCAGTTAAAACGTTGAATTATGAAAATGTTAAAATTTGATCGCCATTCTATCACTTTCTTAAGTTCCATTCTTGATTCAGCGCAAATACATACCTTAACAATATAGGTCCTTACTATTAAGCTTTCACTAAGACTTAATGTGTGGCTAACCAAAATTGTTTACTAATGACATTTTTACGGGCGGCAAGGTCTTCGTGTTAGGATGGCACATGCGATGCTCCATATCAAAACAACAACAGCAATGACATTTTTAAAATCGGTTTTATTTTGGCAGTAAGGCCACAAAAAAAATGAAACAGAGCCTCCAAATTTTTATTGAAGTTTGAGATTTTTTTCCAATGAAATAATTCGTTGAGCGTCAATTCTTGCAGCCTACGCAGATACCAAATTCAATTGACTGTTCAAGTGAATTTCTTTTTCAAGGCTCGAATTTTTATACCCCTTGAATTTAAATAACCTTGGAGAGACATTTTACCAATTTGTAGTGGTATTTGAGCAATTGGTTGATGACATGCAATAATCAGTGGCTTTCCCAAATTTGTTAATTATGGGTACTAAATGATAAAATGGCCTAAATTGGAAGCTAGTTTTTAAATAAAATCAATAAATTCCTAATTTTACATAATATTGACCTAAATTTTCTAGAACATACTCGTAAACCTTTTATCTTTACCTTCAAAACTTTATTCAAAAGAATATAGTTGGTTTTCTAACATATTTACTATACGCGTTACTAAATCATTTTTTAAACCAGTTCTTCATATGTTTCTTCTTCAAAACTTACATTCATATGTACATATATGTATATATAAATGTATACATATTATTATATACTACTAAATATTGACTTAACAAAACCCTATCATCAGTTTAAAAATTTTTTTTTTCAATATCCAAAAAAATTTTTCTCTTGAGATTATCTTTCGTTTTTACTAAAGAAAATATATACGACCCATTTACTTAGAATATATATATGAACCCATCGATACCATCTGCTCCAATGTAATCTTATCATAACAAAACAAAAAAAAAACAAATTCTTCTTCTCTTCTATTTAACAGTTAAAGATTAATAGACACAACAATAATGAAATAAAATACAGGATATAATAGAAAAATGGATGAATTTGACCAAAACCCATTCAAACTATAGGCAATTTAACATAAATCCAAAAATGAACATTGATACAATTCTTTTTTTTAGCACATTTTCAAAAGATTTTGTAAAAATTGGCCAATGTTTTACTCCGTCCCTCAGTTCCTACATCCGTGTGTTTACAAGAACTATTATACATTTTCAAATAGAGAAAAGAAATTTCAACTACGGGCTAGGTATTGCAAAAACACTTTTTTCTGTAGCCCAACCTGTTACGGAGCTGCAGTTTCTTGAAGGCTAAAAAAGCCCTTAATTTAAAATTTTATAGGCAAGAGTTCTTTTAACCCAAATACATAGGGTTGCCGTACGGCACTAAAATTCACCGTTATGCAAAACTAAAACTAAGTTTTGGCAAAGTTTTTGTCCTCTCATATCTTATGAACGGCTCAAGCTAGAAACTTGAAATTTTGGGAGAAGTTGCATTCCCAGAAATTACGAGTCGGTAAAGAAAATTTTTTGTTACTCCCCCGTTTAGGAACTGTAAGGGGTTGAACATTTAAATTTGACTACTTTTAAGCAACTGTAACTGTAATACCCGTCCAAACTTTTTATTAGTAATATAAAAAATTGAAAGCCCCAACATTACGTTTTAACATGTGCTGAAGGTTTTCTTTAAATTTAAAGGAGGTCCTAAAAATTGAAGAAAGTGTGTCCTAGCTTTAACCATTTTTGCTTAGATAATAAAATTCTAAGAAAAATTCCAAATTTTAGAGGCAGTTAATTTAATTCCCAAAATCTCAATATTTTGGAAGAAAGGAGGTCCACGTAAGGAGGTGGGGTTAGATCCTCGACAATCATCATAAGTTTGCTTAGTAAAAATTTGGGAACCTTCCTCATTAAAGTTTAGGAATTTCTTGGAACATTCCTCATGGCTATTAGGATTTAAAAATATCCCATTTTTATAAATCAATAACGTAGTCACCATGTCATATACTCCCAAAATTAAACTCAGTATGAAATATTATATAATTTTGAAAATGTGTTTTTTTAAAAACCCTTGGTTTTTTGCATCACTTGTCCATAAATATGCAATTCCATATATGAAAAATGTTATATAGTTTTTCATTTCTTTTTTCCCAATGGAATCAATAGTATATGGTATGGTATTTGTTTTCTTTCGATTATTGGTATTTTGGTTTTTGGATTCAATGAGTACACAAGAAAATTAATGATAGAAAATAAAAGAATGGAGGCATAGAATAGTAAAAATTTATAAAGGAAAAGAAAACAATATTAAAGATATTATAAGTCTTTGATAGATTTTCTTAAAGTAATTTCATTTATATTTATTCATATGGGTATATAAGCTCAAAGTATCTAATGTGTGTGTAAAGTAACAAACATAAACATCTGATTTCTTAACTTTAGATTTATTATTATAAAAAATTGTTTTACTTAATTATTTCTTTTCCTCATATATATTACAATTTGATTCAGAGTCCTGATTTATATAGGTAATAATTTACATCAAAATATTTTATTAGTTATACAGGTGGGGTACACATATTAGAATAAAGTACTGTATAGATTGCAATAAAGTTTTGTTTGTAATGGAATTCTAAAATTGTTTATATGATATTAAGTAAAGACTCACTTCAAGACTCACTAACTCACTACAAGGAGTCTAGGTTTTTGATGTCATTTGGAAGACTTCTGACCTTAGAAAAAAAGAACTTAATTCAGACAAACACTCCAGACAACTTTAGAATAATGATATCTCTGTAACTTATTGCCTCATCTGCTTTACTCTTTCGAATACTTGTATATTCTAAAAGGGAGTTCCTGTATTGCTCGATATTTTTATGTTTAAAGCTTAGGAATTGTAGTAAACCTTATGTTTAAGCCCTTTTGTAAGGACCAAAATGTAAGGCTGATAAGCATGTCTATAGGTATATGTTGGAACAGGAGGGACATGTACAATTTTTATTACTAGAATTGGTTCTAATGAATTCCACGTACAATTAATGCATTAGTTAGTTCTAGGCCTTATATACACATGTATGTAAAAGCGTTTCTGCGAGTTATATTATTAAATTAAATTATTTGTTCATATTTGTTAATATTTTATACTATTGATTATTCCATTGTTTTGAACCCAATCATGTAAAATTTTTTTTATAAACCTTCTACTAAGATTCCAACCGAGGCCTCTCAGAGGATTTCTTTTCAAATTAAATTTGTTTAGTACAAAACTCAAATCCCTTACTGTACAACCTTTTGCCCCCCTTGATGATTTATTAAATTCATCTGAGTTCCGTTTCTACTGAGTACAATAATATGAGTACAATTAATCTTCAAAAGAAATAAACTAAGAATTTCACTATAAGTGATTACTGCAATTTAATTAAATCGATTTTTATTATCTTTGAATCGATTAATGTGCATATTTTCAGATTAAGGTTGTTTCCTTTTATATCTTTGAATATTAATGTACGTTTTATGGTTTGATAATAAATTAAAATGTAATTTTCATATAATATAAATATGTTACAATGTGTAGAGTATATATTGAAGTAAGAAAATAGAATTGAATTCTGGAAATATGATTTATTATAATTTTCTAGAATATTTTAATCTTGTATCGAATTAAAACATAAAATAATAATTATTATTATATAGAGTTAGATAGATTTATAATGAGCTGTTACACTTAAATAATGATTTAATATTCTAGATTATTATGAGACACCTGGGACACAAATTATATTTATATAGAAATACCAGTTTACCAACATACCAATATTATTATTTATTTTTATTTTATTATAGAAATGATTTTATCAGATTTGTATGTTGATAGAAAATTAATGTAGTGAATAAATGATTATATTTAAATGATAGTACAAAGTATGTATATAAATATTCGTTATTTATTTCTATTACTAAATTTTTTTTTAGGGTAGGTTATCTATCATATAATATTCTATAAAATAAATTATTGATTTCCTTATATTTGAAAATTTCTAAATGAATGATTGTGCTTTATTATTTATGAAATTTAAAGCTGTACTAATAATGTGATTATTAGTAAATTGTGGGTGCTTCCAAAAATTGAAGATAAGTCTATTACAAAATGTTTTGAGAGTACTTTTTTGTTAGTATATGTACTGTATGTATCTTGTACGTTCTAAAACAATTTCTAAAGAAATTAGACAACTAATTCCTCCACTCAAGATTGTCCAACGAGAGTTAGAGATGCTCATCCCTACACAGATACAAGATGGGTATATATTACTCAATTATAGAAATTTAACAACTATCAAGATTGTTTAATGAGGGATACCGTTGCTCATCTCTTCATAGAAATAAGTCGAGCACCAGTTACTTATTCCTAAACCTTTGATCCACCCAACTGGCTTTTGCCAGGGAGTCATCGTGAATATGGAAACATATCACACAAATGTGCTTCCTAATGTTAATAATGCATATCTTTTTCAAAATATAAAATCCAATTTTCCTAAAGCCCGTATAATCCAAGAATCCTATGTTTCCTAAACCGAAAATCCTTTCACATTCCTATCCACAAAACCAAGTGGTACATTTGTATCATGTGTTTGACCCGTAAGTTAGGTTCAAAAAGGGTTATAGTGTTGGTGTATTTTAACAACATAATATAACCTATAGGAACTACACACAGCTTCAATAAGTGGCTTTGGAAGCTTTTCATTATCCGTCGCTGAAAATAAAAATATCCCGTATTGCAAACTAGATTTTAAAAATCCTCATAGATTCTGCAGAAGCAATAAGGGTAAGCCTAAAGTGCATGATCTCAATAAGAACGTCAAGCGTAAAATGGGGGATCTCTAATCGTAACAGTTTTATCACAAAAAAATATTGATAAGCTTTGGACATCCTATTTCAGTATATTTCGTAGATTCCGGATCTTAATCATAGGTCAGACTTTAAAAAACAAAACAAAGCCAATAAAAACATAATGGGATTGATTAAAATCAAACTTTCTAGAGATTTAGAGTGAATCCCATTGAGTTGATTAGTAAAGAATTGAGTTCTAAACATGAGGCTGTCATTTAAATATTACCAAAACAAGTTTTTCACAATACTATGTTTATTACATTTACGATGTTTATCTAATTTGAATGTTCTTAAGTTCTAAACCTCACTAATTTGATTCCTTAAAAAATTTTAAAAATATTAAAATCCAAAAATGTTCAGTCTCGTAGATTAGATTAAAATTTTCCGTCATGAGTAAATGAAAATCGCTTAAAAAAATTCCTTCAAATATTTTCCTTTAAACTCTCTAGACTCCAAGGTTTACTCTTCTCCGGAGGGTTCCACAGCTAGAAAAATTTAAAAAGCTGAATTTTTAAAAAATCTTTTGAAATAACTTTGACTATACATTCCTATTGTATTTGTCTATTACCACCCCTTAACATAAGGCCCTATTTGAATTTTCCGAAAATTTATTCAAAAACCGAAAAATAAAGGGAGTTCTCTAAAAAAAAGGGAAAAAAGAAAAAAAAAATTTAAAATTACATTTATTGAACGTTAACTATAGTAAAATTTAATGAAGAAATTTATTCGTGTCTGTATCCATGCATAATATGTATTTTGTTAGGCACCTTTCCTTATTTTTGTATTCATAACAAATCCTATATAGGATCATAAAATGTCAAGTGTCTATTAGATGTCATGCATACGTAAAGAAATGAAAGAAGATGGTTTTGAACTTAATATTAGTTGAATAACATTTATATTTCACCTTTGAATTCACCTATACCTTTAAATACACCTCTATTGAACCTCATAAATGAAGAAAAATGTGAAGTTCATTGTGGCCTAACATATAGCTTCCATTACTTTGGTTTTTTTTTTTGTGAAACAAAAGGGGCTTTCAACTAAAAGGAAATGAAAAGGATGTACGGGGACATAAAAGAATGTATATGTAAATGTAAAAATCTTTAATTTATACATTCAGATTTCTATTGCCGCGTATTTTTTTTTATTTTATGAAGCGAAAATGCAAAAATAAAATTTTGTTCAGTATGGGTAGATTTTAATAATGGAAAAATTGTTAGAAGTGTTGAAGTAAAGCGTTAGATAAAGCTTGAAATTTTTATCCTCTCGCTCTTACTTCTTTAAAGTATACATACTTCAAATTTTTCATTTTTCTTTAATTATTTTTACACAACTTAATTATATTTTACTTTTATGTATATATCTATAAGTGAATTTAATGGTATGTATGTATAAAATGTTAAAGGAGATATACATCTTAGAAGAATATCAAGGGGTCTTTATTAGATTATGTTCGAAGAAATAGCTACAAAAACTCCGTAAATTTTATAGCAACACAAATATAAGAATTTCTGATTCCATGAATCTAGATCCGCTTTAAATCTTTCGAATCCCAAATAAAAGATTTATGTAACCTACTACAAGATTGAAGACTGCCCATTTCAATTCCAACGGTTCCAATTGAGAGTTTCCAATTTTGGAACTTAAATAATGTTTTAAGACTTTGAAATATGAACAAATAACGAAGAAATTTTGTATGATCTTTAAATATCAATAAAAACCCAATCGACCCCCAAGATTTGTTATTCCAGGAATAAACTTTCATAACTTAACACACTACACGCCTAATCATTCTGCATTTATTGGGTTGAACAAGACAGTGATAAGATTACTAATCTGGTTCTTTAGGTATCATACCTATAGTTCTGATAAATAACTTTTCAACTCAAAAATAACTAAACTATTAATGCCCTGCCTCGAAGAAAGCTTATGGGTTTTAGTTTTTGGGCACGACATTTACATCTTTTCTCCAATATCCAAGTATTTTTTCCTAACCCTTTGTCTAACTTAGACACTATCAAGACGAATAGCGTGTAGTAATTTTCGGTGACTTTCAGGGTTCTTCAAACCCCCTATGCAGGGGTTTTTAATCACCATTACCTTCAAACTTAGAAAAATTATTTTTTAAATTTACTTATTTTTTCTTTTTTTACGAGGCCACCCAAAAACTTAGAAGCTACCCATCGGAATTGTGCGGTGGTGTGTCTTTGGTTAGAGAACGACTTTAAGACACCAAAACCTTAAAACCATCTTCTTTGAATCAAACTTTAGGGAGTGACTTGTGATACAAATGTACAACTTGATTACGAGGTTAAGAACTTTAAAAAGGACTGGGTTTGGATTATTTAGAATTGTCGGTTTTTATGGAATATGGAAAATAGGAAGCAGTTTAACTTACAGTTGATTTCGAAAGAAAGTGAGTCAAATTTTCTCACAGTCACTTTCCAAAGGGAATGATTTTCATACCACCAATTTTAAAGGAATAAAACATTTCTAAAAAGTTGTTTAACATTCACTATTTTTCCTTTTAAACAATAACTGTTTAAGTTTATTGTTATAACTATTACTACAATTATTTTTATTACCAACCATTGTGTTTCCCAAAAGAAAACACAAACTAAAAAACACAAAATGGAATAAATCACCGGAGGGATTTTTTTAGGGAGTTACAAACACTCTTTATTAAATAAATGGTTATTAAATCTTAGTGAAATGAAAAATTTCTTTTTGTGTTGATTTTTAATAGTTGAAACTAAAATATGTTGTATGTGTTGTGTTTGTTTAAATGTTTTGAAGAATGAATCCAAAATATCACAAAAAATAAGTTACAATGGTATCTCTTAACAAATTAAAATTAATTTATTTGCAGTTGTAATTTTAGCGTTTTAAATAAAAAAAAAACATGAATTTTGGAAGATTTCAAATTTAATTAAAAAATTGTGAAAAAAAACAAAAAGAATTATTGTCTTTTTTTCCCAAATCGCTCGAAGAAAGTTTAAAGATGTTAATTAAAGAAGAGTGGAGTCTTAACAACTTTTTAAATAATGCTAAACGATATTGTAATAAAATTTACTAAAGAATTACAGTAAGCTTTCTGGTAAGATATGGTGTACACTAAGCGTATTACTAATTTCAAATTTAGGAAGCTATGACTGCCATGGGGAAGCCACGACTGCCATGGAGCCTTGGGTATAATATTATTAAAAATACTATTAATAAATTATTAATAAATGTAATTTTAAAAAGCGGTAAAATATTGAATAAAGCGAATGTTTTGGAAGAAATGGTTAATGAGGTAGCTGATTGATTCTTGAAGAAGATTGTCGTACTTGACTTCTTCAGGAAAGAGAAGAAAGAAAAATCTAAAGTAATAAATTTAAAATAGAACAAATAATAAATCATGTTGGTTTTTTACTGAAAGAAATGGGTGACTCTTAATGACCTCAATACTTGTCATCTCTGTGTAATCAATTTCATAATTTTACGACCATTGGCTTAGTGGTAAAGGCGTAGTCTGTCATGTGGAAGGTCCCAGCTTCAAGCCCCAACCATATCATATCTAATAAAAAAAATACCGAAAAATTGTATAATTATATCTTTTAGTTAATATCGTAATATAAAATAAGATTTAATAATAATATAACTCTTGTGTAAGATAATAGATGGCTCACAAATTTAATACCTGTGTATTCATAATCTTATACTAATAGCTAAGGCCGAGTGATTGACGACTTTGTGAATATACCGATTAAAGGGACCGAAGCCTATAGTCTAAATAGATTTAGTGAATGTCCTATAATTAAATATGTGAAAAAAAACCAAGGTACAAATTCCTAAATTAGTTCTTGTTTACTCTTCTTCCAATTATTTTTAAAAATATTTTAAAGAGTCTTGATGAGCTACTAACTAAGCATATGATATATTAATTAAAAGGTTCACATTCTACACTGGTCACACAGCAATTTTAAAGATTAGTCACACCGTTAATTGATGCACAACGGAACTTTGAGTCAAATATTATATAGTTAAAATATAGTAAAATAAAAAGTAATATATTTTTTAAATTTTTAATAACTTTAAAATTAAAAAATTATTTCCACAATAATTGTGGTATTGTGGTATAAATTCCTTTTCAAATGCATAATTAATACTATTTTTATAATTCAGATAAATTTAATTAACTTTTATTAATGTCAGTGAAAATTTATTAAAGTCAGTTAAATAAGCTGTAATCGGAAATGTCGCACTAATGTAAACTGCATTTGTAGTTTAATCGAAAAAGTATTTTGATTTAAGTCTCGTAGTTTTTAATGTCACACTTCGATTACTACTTTTGCAGTATAATCGATTATTTAGTAAGACAAAAATCACCTAAATGGAAATGTCATTTTTACATCAACTGCATGTTTTGAAATTGCAAATTAGTCAAAAAAATTTTATACGTGCACAAAATGGATACCGAAATGTAAATAAAAAATTTTAATTAGATTTAATTAAATTTTCAAAACATTAAAACTTTATGTTGCAGTGATGACTTCGAAGAACACTGGAACACTGATTTTGTGAAGCTTTTGATAAGCGTTAGGTTGGAATTCGAACCAGCGTTTCAAGATGGTAAAAAAGCCAAAGCAACAGTGTGGAAAAAAGTACATAAAGAAATAATTACGCAAAATGTCGAATTTCCATTTTCAGTAGATGAATGCAAAAAAAAATTTATAAATTTAATGACGACATACAAAAGAATTAAAAAAAGAAATAATAAGACAGGAAAAGACCGGACATATTGGCAGCATTTTGAGCAATTTGATATAGTATATGGAAGCAAACATTTCGTATCTGCTCCAGAAGAAGTTCTTATAGATACGTTAGATGTAGAATCTTACACCTCTCTTCAAACTCCATCCACTTCACATATGTCTGAGGACTTTGGAACTCCAATAAGAAGAAAAGGAAAAAATAACGAAGACTTGGTAAATTTCCTGAAAGTTATGGAAAATAACGAGGAAAGACGTCATCTGGCTTACATGGAAATGGAAAGATCAAAACTAGATGTGGAAATGAAAAAAATTGACTTGCTACAAAAATTGGCTGAAAGATGAAAAATCAAAAAATTTGTGGAAATGTGAACTTTAATTTTTTTATTTTTTATACAAGGCTGTGAATTAATGCCTAATTATAATTTGTTTAAGTTTTTTTTTGTTTGTTCATAATATGCCTTAATTTTTATTAATTATTTAAACATATAAACATATAAATAATAATTTTTATGCTAGTAATAAATTACTTAAGTAATTTATCAACAATGTCAAATTCCATTTTGTTTTAAATTTTATTTAAATTTTTTTCAATTTTTATTTTGATAATCGTCAAATGATAAACGTCACATGATATTTGCTGCAAAAGTCTAAAAGTAATGCGACAAAAACATTTTTGTCGTGTTTGTCAAAATACATGTAGTAGATGATCAACTGCTTTTGCATTTAATCTTAGTGTGACATTTCCGATTACAGCTTTATTTAAACGTATAAACGTATAGATAATAGCTTTAAAGCTTTATATTTTTAATAAAAGAAACAAAAAAAATTAAATCATAAAATTTAATCCATCACTCCATATTATAATTAGCAATTTTAATTTCAATAAATTTTTTAATTAACCTTGGAAAAATCTCCGAAAGTTTCAGACGGATTTGAAACAGAAATAAACCTATATAAAATGAAAATAAAGAAATATAAAACAACATACTACTTTAAAATTTTCTACATTATGCCCTCTAATAATGCTGAGACTAGAATACAAAATATAATACAATTTTAAGAACTGTACCCAGAATCCATGAAATGAAAGTTTTCAAATACCGGGGAGTTCGAATATCTCTCAGTAGAACCTCTATTTAAGAAGAAGATGTTTGTTAAAATAGTCTAAATGGTTCCAGAATGATGAATGTCATCGACAGTTACACTAAATATTTTAAATAGAAATATTTTTACAACAGTTTACGAACAAAAAGCCGATTAGAGTTAAGGATGAAGTCTGATAAAAAGGCATCAAAAGTCTAGAAACCTTACCTAATTTCAGTAAAAACACCTAATTTCTTAAATTTCAACAATCTTGATATCATAAAAGGTTAACTCCAACTTCGCATAGTCTCCAGTGGTGCTTCTAGCGTCGCCTCTACTGTCACTTGAAGCTTTGTTTTTTAAATAAAATCATAAACAAATTTCAATATCGCTTTGTTCTATTTTTGATAAAAAAAATCAAATTCCTTACCCATGTAGGTAATATGTATTTTTTATAGAGGTTAGCTCATAGTCGACCTATATTGAAATTATTGTACTCTATTAAAAATTTAAAGCGACGCTCAAAGCGATGGAAGTAATGGTTCATGGCTTGTAATTCGTCCTCTTTGGCCGTCAGTTGTCAGTTGATGTCGAATTTACGAATTTGACAGTTGAGATTGATCTAAACTAATAAATTACACGTCACGAATGGTAAAAAATACTTATAATACCAACTAGAAATATTATATGTACATATTATAATATACATATAAATATAATTCCACAATTTGCAAATTTTTTTAACTAAAACTAATTAATTTGTCACTTTATTTATTCTCTGCTCTATTTCTCTTTCTCTTTCTACATTCTCTTATTATTTACTCTATTATCAACTTTAACTTTATTGTTTATCGATTAGTTTTCATTCACAAAAGAAAAGAATTACTCTTCTGAACAAAATGAATAAATTACTAAATTGAAATATCTATTCACAATTGTACTTCATTATATTGTACTTGCTTGAACTATATATTAACAATTTGAAAATTATTCCCTATTCAGTTTCTATTGAAAGTAATGTTTTGTGTTTTTTTTAAAATAGTAGGAAAGTGCAAAATATAAAAAAAAAAAACAAAAACAGAAAAGTAATAAAAAAGAAAATTACTTTGTCGCGACAATGATAATAATAGCGGTTTTTGTTCATGTTCATGAAAAATTCAATTACATTTTACTATTCGCAATTCGCAATGATTTTTTTTTTAAATATATTTAACAAATACTTTTGTTTGTCCGACTGCTTATATTTAGTTCAATACTATTATATTCGAAGTTCTTCAAGGCTCTTCAAGGCTTACAACTAGTTGTAGGCAATGCTGTCAACAATGGACTACAATTATTAGTTAAATTTAGAAAGTTTAAGACTTAAGTGTTATACGAGGTTTGTAAGAAGCACAAATTTCAATAGAACTCACCAATTAACCAAATTTTTGAAGTTCACTCATATCATTAAATTTCTTAGATTAAACGTTGAGTGTATTAAAGTAATGAGAAAATTGGATGCTAATTATACTCAAATTTTGAGTTAAAATTAAGTGGCTGCGATTAAAAATCAGAAAAATATGAGTAATAATAAGAACAACGACTACGCTTGGTAACCAGACGTTTGCGCTATACTTCGATCAGCGATCATTTGAATTAGTCAAATAATTAACAATCTCATCTTTACAAGCCTGGGAGCCACAATTCTTTTGATAGGTTTAGATCTTCTTCTACTCGTAGTACATTTGAATTTTAAATTTTCATATTTTCTATGCCTTGGGTCAAACGGTCCCGTTTTGAGTCACAAAAATGTGCTGTCAATTTTCCTATTATTTGAATTTTTTTTTACCGTTAACTTTTCACTTTTAAACCAACGGATTAACATTCATCCTAGTTATTCTTTTGTATTTTTTTCTTGTCACAATTAATGTTTAGATTGTTCCCAATTGATTTAAAATCAATGATAATCCGTATTGAATCCAAATAAATCTGAATAGACTTGGTTTGTTTTAAAAAAAGGTTATTTAACATAAATAACGGTTAACAGAAAAAAAAATGCCAGAAACAAAGGAAGATCTTTTAATAAAAGTAAATATAGGTAAAAAAAACTCCAATTTTTCAATTTGTTGGTTGTTGTTTTTTGGAGTGCTATAAATAATGAAAATTGAATCATTAGTTTTAGAATGAGTGATAGAAAGTAAAAATAGAAAGATAGAAAGAATTATAAACTATAGTTAATACTAAAAAAAAACAATTGTTTTTATTCAATTCTTTTTTTTTTTTTGTTGACTTTTGAAGACGGAAGTATAATGAGTTCATTCCCTTTTGTTTTTATAAGTATTTAAATTGAAAGAATGATGACAATTGACGTACAATGATTGAAATGATTGGATTATTTTTGACTCATTGAATGGAAAAGTATCTCAAACTCAAACAGTTATTTTCTTTGAATAGGATTTAACTACTTTAATACTGTATAGAACTGATAAGCGATGTTAATTTGTTATTTGATAGGTTTTTTTTAAGATCCCCAATAAAAACAAATTAAATGTTTTTTTTTTTGTTTTTATGAAATTTTAGGCAGTTTAGGGTGGTAAGCAGATTTTCTTTTAACGTTAGTGTTATCATGTTTTGAGATTGTTAATTTTGGGAGGTTCGGAAATATTTGAGGTTGATTTTATCTTTTACACAATAGTAATTTTTAAAAATTGTTAGGCTAATTCCTGTAGTTGGAACAGGGGGTCATATTATATTTGTGTTATTAGAATTGAACTTGATGAATTACTAGCGGTTCCGAAATTCCTGCAGTTGGAACACGGGTTCATATTATATTCGTTCGAATTCCACAAGTAATTTAAAACTTTTTTTTAGAATTTTTTCCTTAAATGCGACATGAAGACTTAAAGAAATACTTACTCCTTCTTAGACAATGCGAGTGCAATATATAAGTTTATGGTTGCCTGGCAAAGGATTGCCCTGGTATTAAGTATCTGTATGCCAATTTGTCACTCTATAAGTAATAAAGGAAATCTTCTTTTTCATTTTTCTATTAGTTAAAGTAAAACTTCTTGGAAAACTTAGGAACTCTTCTGATTAGAAACAAGTGCTGGAAAATTTTTTATGGGAAATTTAAAAAAAAATAAATAACTTATCACTAATGTTAAGTTTTCTTGGCATTAATAACTAGTAATTGTTTTGCTCAATTTTGAAGCCCTTAAAAAAATATAACGGTAAATGCTGTCTTGCCATAGTCTTCAGCAAACAAAAAATAAAAGAACTTTTTTTGAATTAATATCTACTATTTTATTTAAGCAAGTGTATATTTTGTCATCCTATAGCTGCTTAGATTTATAACCTATAGTTGCATAGGCTTATATTAAAAACAATTTTTTTAACTCAGTTACTTATAAATAATGCATAAAACACTCATCAAAGGCAACATTTTGTTATTTTTTTAAAAAAAAAAAACAAAAGCATAACTGAATAGGAATAAAACAAAACCATTTTTATTGTCTAGTGATTGTCTAACCCTAATCAACTCAAATTGAACAAAATTCTTTTAAAAACAAAAGATATAAATAACAGATGAAAATTTAACTCAAATACGATAGATTTAAATAATGAGATAATTTGAATAAATTACAAATACTTAAGATATGAATATTTAAAACAATACAAACAAAACAAATTTTTTTTTTCTATTAAAATATTAGTGAAAGTTTTATTATACCGTTATTAATAGAAGTGTTTCATATCAAAAGGGCTCTCACCTTAAACAAGTGTTTGATGATGTTGTTGCATTTTAAAATTTACTATGCACGCGTTTGTTAGAGTGCTACTATTAATTTTATGTTTCTTATGATATTAAATGCAGGTAGCAGATTAATTTTATAAAATAGTTGTTAAATTTTTTTTTAATCCCAAATGAAAGGTGAAGAATTAATTTAAAAAACCAATAATATTAAAACGGAACTTTAGTGAGATATTAAATCAACACAAGTTTAATTTTGTAGATTTTGACATAAATATTCTTAACAAAATAGAAGTGAATATCAGTTGAAGAAGCTTCCCTAAAGTGATTTCTACAGTCGAAATATTAAAAGAAATCATTTATTACTAGACAAAATAAATCTTTAAAATTTTAATTTATTAGGCATGATCTCGATAGCCATCTATTGTAGTTGTGCGTTATTCTTAAAGGTAGTGTGGGATTTTAACACATCAAAACCACATACTGTTTTGAACCAAACTTTCGGATGAGATAAGATCTGTGATACAAATATGCAGCTTGGTTTCGAGGATAGGGACATTAAAAAATTTATAATTCGGGTTTAAGAAATATAGGATTGTGGGGGGTTAGTAAATTCGATGGGAAATTTAGAATAAAGGTGATATATTCTTCTTGAACTTTCCTAAATCATACATAAATGAATTTCCATATTTAGGGAAAACATTAGATGGAATATGGTTCTAAATGCGTGACGATCTCATGATAAAAATGGTTTCCATAAGCTGGGTTACGTCACTGGAGTTCAACTGTGTAGGGGCAAGCATCTCTGACCTTGCATTTTTTCGTTGGAAAATTTTGAGTGGGTGGATTATTTGTTTTAGTTCATTAGGAGAGGTGTTGTAACTATAAAACAAGGTCAGTGGCCTAACTGTGCGTCGATGGCTGAGTAAAGTGAGCGTTGAGATGACGCGTTTGCATCAAAAATATCGTTCCACCAAGTGAATGTTTGGTTCAGCTCGATCCTCAATATGTTCAGATCTGTCGTATGATTCAAAACCCCTCCTTGAAATTTTAAACAGTCTTTGAATTGACTGAGGTAGTGAAGAATTAGAAGCGAACAGCTTTGCTATAAATTCTTTTTCTTTTTAGAATCTGATACTATTTGGTTGTTTTTATCAAAAACGGATGGAAAAGAAGACTTGCTAGTATCTCCTTTTAAGTTTTTTTGCAAATGCCCTATTCTTATTACATTTGATCTATTCTTATTGCATCATGACTCCACTTAGTAATTCATATTTTTTAGCAAGTGATTGATTTATCACATATTTCCTAAATCCCATTACAATAAAGAAACGAAAATTTTTTAAAGTTTTCATTAAACAGAGTATGAAAAACCAGAATTAAAACGCCTATAAACAAACAATTTGTTCTTGTATTTCATATTTAAGTGCCATGCAATTTTTGTAATCTATGCCTGCATATTATGCATTTAATATGTCAAATGACCTTCAATATTGTATTATGCATTATTCATGGTTTAATATTAAATGTTTTTCATCGTTAGTTATTTAAGAGTTTTTTTTTACAGTTTTGTAGGTAATAATATTTATAGTATGTGTTACCTATATATTGATCTTGAGTTTTGATCAAGTAATTTGATATGGTAAAAATTAGTTTAAAATAATATTGGAATATAATATTTATAACTTGAACGAAGTGCGAATTTCTCGAGCGATTATCATAGCAGCGTGCGATATAATAAAATTATAATAAAAATAAAATTTGTTAATATAATTAACGTGTTTAACAATAACTTGTTTTTTGTTTTATTTGAATATATTTAAAAAAAAAAAATTTTAATGGTGCTTTTATTCCATTTTCAATAATATTAACACTTTGTATATACATTTCGGTGTTGCATTATGTTAGCCTATATGCAATGAAGTGTATTAGTTTAATAGCATTTTGTTATCTATACATAAATTTGCTTATTTAAAATTTTTACAAAATAAATTTAAAATAATTTGTTAACTAATTAAACTGTTTGGGAACAATCTTAGTAGTGTTGGTTTTTTTTTAAATTTAATTACACAATTTAGTTTTTTAAAATAAATTAAAACATGGAAATAAGAAAAAAGGGAATTCTAAAAAAAAGCAAAGCATAAATATTAATTTATGATAATGTTTTTAAATAAAACGAGGAAGATTGTAATTGTCCTTGTCAACTTTTAGATACCCGTTTATATGATGTATAAAATGAAATTTACCATTAATTAATTCTCTTATGCTATTGTATTAAAAATAAATATAAATATGTATATAAAATAATAAATAAAAATTTGACCGAAAAATGTCCAACTTTGCCAAGTAACTTGCCCTATTACTTACCCAGCTTTAATGTGAACCTCGTAGATTCTCGATTCACAGTTATCGAAAGGCAGCTCCTCCAAAATTAAACCTCAACATTCTGAAACTATATAAAAATGCTTGTCCTATTATATAAAGCTGTATATAATTTTCATCCTCTCAGCATTATAATTTTTGAAGAAATTCATATTGGTTCAAAAAGGTTGTAAGACAGCTCCCCGAAGCTTTGCACCGATTTTAACCAACAATAATAGAACCTAGAAATTGTCTAAAAGTGGCTTTGTGTGAGTTTTTAAAACTCTAGCCCTTTTATTTTTTGAGTTATCCTGCAAACACACGGACGGACAGCGGATGAACAAACACACTCTGTGGAATCGATTTACTTTTCGATGCTGCTCCGATACATACCTTTGATACTATATCTAGCATGTCTAGATTGATGCTTTACAAACGGATAAGTAATTTTAGTATACCCGTGGCCTTATTAGTATGCACGGGTATAAAACTTGATTAATTAGGTTGAATTATAATGAAATGGTAAATATAGAGTTATTACACTAAATTTTATTGAATTAGTTATATGTAATTACATATATTAATACTTTGTACTAAAAAACTTAATAAGACCATTTAATGGAAATTAAAATAATAGTAAAACCTGTCAAATCTGAAAAAGTTTGGGGTTTCCAAATTTTCAGTGAAACCATTTAGAAAGATGAACATCGCAATTAGTGAGTTTTTAATTAAGGAGGTAACCGTAATCTAAAAATTAAACCTGCTTGCCGAAGTAATGGTAAATAAACAAAAAATTTTTTACAGTTTTTTTGATAGATATTACAGATTGGCGGAAATTCAATTCAAAGAAAAACTTTTTCTAACTAAGAACTATTTTTACATATTTACATGTTATATTGTATATCAATATTATTGTATTAAATAAAATCGCAACCGTTAGATTTTGTATACAATATTTTTAAAAAATGTTGCTAAGCTATGTAAATTGTTTCACAATCTTTGTTTAGATTCAAATCGAAATATTTGGTTGCTGCCAACATTCTATAATGTACCTACAACATGCGTCTTATATCTTAATTTTGAATACAAAAATGCTTTACTATTTATATAAAATTTCCAGAAAATGTAATGTGAGTTTTAACATTTTTTTTATTTTTTATTTTTTTGTTTTTATTTATTTTTTTTTATTAAAAATAAATAAAATATTTTTTGGTCTCCTTATGATAAATAAAACACCCCCAACAAAACATTAATATTTAATTTTTTTTATAATTGAACACATCTAACAAAACACATTTAATTGAATGCGTTTGTTTCATCTGATTTCCTGGACAAATATATTAATAATAATAATTGATATCAAAATAAATAACAATCCCTCATTTGTTCCCGGTGCATTTTTAAGTTTATACATATAACTCCTTAAAATATACTCTACTGTTCGAATACCCAATATTATGAGGTTGGAAAATTCAAGCTCTCTGCAAGATTACATATATTTTCCTAATAGAGCTAATACCCAAACAAATCGTACCCAACAGGCAAATGAAAGTGTAAGTCCTTGAATCTGTTGGTAGTTTCGTTAAATTTCTCTTTCAAATCCTTAAAGGTAATATTTGTCAAGTTTTTATTTTGTAAATTTACTTTTCTAATGAAAAATGATTGCAATACTGTTCAACTTGTTACTCATCCCACTTCTCTAAATTCTAACAAGTACAACACCCTTTTTTATTTAATTTTTTTATTTTTTATTTCCATCTTCACCTTTTTAGATGAACTGCCATAAATATACTTAAACACTTGCACTTAAATAATAATTTACCAAGAAGAAAAAAAAAACACAGAAAAGAAAATGGAAGAGATAGCAATCTTTAAAAAAAAATTTAACTGTATAAAAAAAGTAAACAAATAATACACTGAAAGTCAAAGATACTTATAAAAAAAACAAAAGAGATAAGGATATACACAAATTGTTGAGTGTAATCCTGTTGTTATTTAACAGCAGTGATTTTTTGTTTTTATGTACAGTTAAATTAATAGAGTACCGTTTATTAAATACTAACGAAATATTTATCTTTCATATTTACAGTTACAGATGTTACTTTTAAATAACTCTAATAAATTTTAACTTCCAGCCAGTTTGTTATATAATAAATATACCTATACAATATTATTTATTAGTTTAATATTTTGATGCTAATTTCTTCAAATACATTGTTAAGCAGCACTAAATTCCCAGTTTTTATTTTTAAAGAAGGAATTTAAATATATTTGAAAAAAATTTTAATTTTATTTATCATTTTTCCCGCGTTTTTTTCGATATTTATTTTGTACAATTTGTGTTAAATATTTTAAAGTAATTTAATAATTTTTTACTGAGTTCTAATAATTGCAGTACGTAATTTGTTTCTGGAAAGGCTCTTGAAGAAAACAAAGCTCATACTAATATTTATTTAAATACTTTTTTAAATAAAAATTAGAATTAAGTGATAGCTAATTTAAGTCTAAATTGAAATCAACTTGCACTTAAAAATATTACAATTGTTCCCAAAAACCGCCATATTGGAATTTTTCTGGTTATTCTAATGTACTGCAATAATTTTCCATCTATCTGGTAGAAATTGATGTTTGAGTTTATATTATACAGTTCAGCTTTGGGATTGGTTAACAGACATTTAATTGTATAAAATTTTAAATCTACTGAATTTTTATATTTTTATAATCGTTGAAAATTCTGTCTAAAAAAGGTGGAACTTAGGATACAGAATACCTATAGACACGTCAAATCATAGGATGGATTCGTTGGATTGAAAATATTGGTAAATGTGCGTAACACAAACGAAATAATCAGTTAGTACTTCCTTAATCGTCTTTAAACTGTTTTAGATTTGTGATTAAGTCGTTTTACACTTTATCGAAATATTCTTCCGCTTTACAGCTTGCGTTATCGAATTTGCCTTTGATAATTCTTCAGTTCTAAAAATTATCTTCAATTTCTAGCACTATCTAACCACACCTAAATATATAGCCCTAATTATTTGAAACGTTGCAAATGTGACTTGTTTTGAAGACTTGAATTTTAAAATATCGAAGCTCGTAATCTAAATGAATTGGATTTAGAAATTCGTATAACAGGTTTTAGGTTATGGATCTACAAAATTGTTTCAATAGGGTCGATTTAAAAAGATGTTTACAACATTAAAAAGCTTATCTAAATCCATATCTATTTCATAAGTAATTCGATACAAAATGGAGGATTTTGAATTAAAAAATAAAATTGCCTAACTTTTTAAATAAAAAATTATTCAATTTCTAACTTTTAAAAAAATTTAATAGATATTTGAATTATTGGAGTCAATTGTGTAATTATTCCTTTTGTTAAAAAGTTTTACATTAAAAAAATGTATTACTAACCTATATTTTTAAAAAATTTTTTTAATAAATACCAAAAGTTATATAAAACATGTCCTTCTTCTTTATTATTTTCATTTTCAAATTTCCTTTTTCCGGATTCATTTGAGATTATTGGAATTTCTGGAAAATAAATTTTGGATTTTTCAGATATTTTATTAAAAAAGTATTAAAAACTTTTTTTTTCCATTTTCTTTCTAATTATTTATTTTACTATTGTTTAAATTTAAAGAGATCGGAAGTATCTTATATAATATATAGCATTTATAACCTAAAAGTTTTTCCTATAATTTTTAAAATAATTTTTTTAAAATATTTATTTAAATTGCAAATAAATAATATTATTTAATAGATACAGTTCTCATAAATTCTCCATATTGTTAGAGCATATTATACTTTTAATAAATCTTTTTTAATAATAAAAGTTATTCTAATTTAGAGAAAATAACGCCATCTTGTTTTAGCATAAAATCTCAAACCTTTATAAAAATTGCATATTTTGTTTTAAAATTTATTATTATATTTTGGAAAGTCGTATAATATTTGTTATCAATCAATGTAAAATATATTTTCCGAAAAACTTTTTTTGGAAAAATTTTATAACCTAAAAAATATTTAAAATAATGATTTAATATAGAAGATTTTTTTAAGGTTACATTTATTTATTTCTCATATTTATGTTCTTTCCTAAGTTAGCGTTAGTAACAGTTTGACATTTTGGAAGTAAGATTCTATTGTAGTAAATATTAAGAGTGTCACACACTTTTGTTAATAAGACAAGACGTGTTGTTTCATACGTATTGAAGTGAGTTATAAAATTGAACTAAAATTATACGAAAATTTTATAAACTATTATATATCATAATTTAATTTTAATTTAAAGAATCTTACAATATTATTTATTTGTATATTTTTAATTTTTTTAAATTCTATGGAACAGAAACCAGCTGACAAGCAAAATAAATGTCATCACAAGCGTAAATCTTTTTGACGCCCATGCATGCCTATTGTCGTACTGCAATATAATTAAAATATAAAATCACACTGTAAGTTGATACAAAAAAAATCTATAGCTTGTGTCAATATTAAACTGACAATGCCTTGACAATCTATAACTAATTTAAAAAAGATACCGAAATGCATGGTTTGAAGAAAAATTTTAGAATTGTGATAAGAATATATTGATCACTGCAATTAGGAGAATCGTAATAAAAGAAGTCGTTAATATTTTTTTATAAGTTAAACCCATTGTTTTTAAAAGAGCGCATTTCCAAAGCTATACACAATGTTTAATACCCAACTTTGAGTATTGGTATTTTGTTGAGGTTAAGAATTTTATTATGTAAAATTTAAATATTTTGAAATAAAACAAGGACACTTTGTTTTACTTGTATTTTATTTATTTTATATAATTATTTACTAGTAATGATTTACTAGGAATTCTTAAGTTTTTATAAAAATATATTTTATGTTCTTAAATGTCTTAAGACCAAAACTGAATTGAATTATACTTGATAATTCTTACATTTATATACTATTTGATTTCTTTACGTTGGTCTTACTTTACCATTTTACTTCTGGTATTACAACATATTACAAACGTTCTTATTCTAATTTTAGTACAATGTATTCTTATTCTAATTTTAGTATTTATATTAAATGTTTACATTAATGTTTACATTAATGTTTACGAGAAAGAAAATGCATATTGTGCATTTTTACATTATAGTATTTATATTGAATATTTGTATTATTATAAATGCATATTATGCATTTTTACATAAAAAGAAATGTATTAATAATTTGTATTGGAATTTACTCCAATAATAAAAAGAAATGTATTTTTATTATGTAATTGAGTTTTTATTTTTAACAACCAAAAATTAATGTTTTGGTTTATTTCATAAGTGGTTTGTAAAATATTTGGGTTAATAGGTATTAAATGAATTTTACATGTTTTAATATTTAGACATGTGTTATTATGAATGATTGTAGGAGGTCGATAAAAGTGTGGGAAAATATATTTATTAATTTGATAATTTCAGCTACTGAGGAGGTGAAATTATATTTTAAGATTATTTATTTACTTTTCTTAGAAGGTGGTAAAAAGATAAAAAGATAATATTTAAATAATGGAGCGTAATGTAACTCCATCCCCCTTAGACTGAGGCTCCGACGAAGTTATTATAATATTTCCATTATTAGATTTTTTTCTAAGAAGATAAATAATAATTAGTATAAGCGATAATGCTATGATTATAAAAATACAATAGTTAAAATAGTTTGTATATCTATGTTTGGTATGAATTTCTTCTATTATTTTCCTATTATTATTTATGTCACTTAAAATTAATTCTTTAGAATCTAATTCAATATCATTCTCACTATTTGTTATATTTATGTTTGAGAATGGATAAATATAATGATGTTTAATTTTAAAATTATCATTTGTAAAAGTAAATCTTTTAATAGTTATAGAACAATCTTGAAATTTAATTAAACTATTTTTATATAACATTAAATTTTCATCATTACAGTCATGGCTAATACTAGTATCATTCAGGTTCTTTACAATAATTAGACCTGGTTTTATTTCTTTTATTATTTCTTTTGTATTTAATTTCATTTCACAAGTTGCATGAGTGGAACTTGTGATTTTATTTATACATTCATCTACTACTTCAATTAAATTCTTTTTTTGATTATCTTTTACATTATTATAAAAAATCTGTTTATACAAATCCATTATATATTTATTATTTGGTAATGTTAATTCTTTATTATCCTTATTAGGAATTGGCTCAATGGTTATTTCGAAATAAGTCATAGAGGTGTAGATTGGAAGGTAAATGATAATTAATATTTGGTTTTGGAAAAACGCGACTGAAATTTTTATATCTTTGAAGGATTCGATGTCTGATAGAATATCTATTTCGTCAGGTGTCAAGATGTTTCTAGACAAAATATTAAGTTTGCTAGATAAAATAATTTGTTCAATGTCGTCTATATGATTTCTTAGGAGAGTAATATCGTAATTAATTTGAAAAATGTGTTTTAGTATGTCCAGTTCGTCTTTTGCGTTAGTCGTTCCTGGTGAATAATTTTTATACTTAGATAAAATTTCTGCGATTGTTTTTTGTTGTTGTACTACATAGTTAGAAACATTTTTAATTTGTTCTGAGAGTTGGTTATTTATCGATATCTGTTTGTTAGATTCTGAGATAAGGTCAGAATTTGATTTAGAAAGTTGATCTAGTTTTTCCTGAATCAGTTCTTTATCGTCGTTGTCCATATTGCCAGTTAAAAATTTTATTGTTGAGCCTACAAAGTTTACTAAACCTCTTTTTGGTCTTTTGTGGGTATGTGGTTTTAACCCGTCAATTTTAATTTCTAATAAGTGAAAATTATGTATCATAGTTAAGTAGGCAGGATCGTTCAAGTTGATGTGATTTTTTATTATTATGATGTTTTCTTCTATGTGGTCTCTATTTTTTTCAAATTGTGATATGTTAATGATGTGTAGGGCTCTCTCATAGTCCCTTATTATTTTAATTGGTCCATCTTTGATTATAATGAATCCGTTGTTATCATTTAGATTTTGAACCTCGATTTCCCGTGATAAAACCATTGTTGGTAATAGTAGTGTTATTAATATGAGAAGCATTTTCTGTAAGTATTGATTATTTAATAATCTTAGTTTTGGATTGTATTTGAAGTATTATTTTGGAATTTTTTAGATCTTTTTAAATGTGATTTATAATATTTATATCCGGTATTAGTGATTATATGGTCATTGTCCAGTCTGTTAGCGATTATTTTTCTAAACTTAGAATGATTTTTGCCTCCTCTAATTTCTTTTAGGTATTGGGGGCCTGTTTTAATTTCGACTTCTTCTCTATTTTTGTTAAGTTTACCTATAATGTTTTCTTTTATTTTAATTATTCTGTCTTTAATGTCTTTATATTCTGATTGTCCGATTGTACCATTACAAAAGTCAATGGGTTTTCTATTTGTGGTGGAGTGAATAGTGTTGTTGTAAAAATTTATAATTTTTAATATTTTCTCTTCTACAGTTTCAAAGTTCTTATTAGGATCGTGGCGTAGTAATCTTAAATGTTCGTTTATTGTATTGTGAAGTCGTTCGACGTCAGAGTTAGAAGTATGATTATTATTAGATGTAAAATGAATTTGGATGTTGTTATCCTTTAAGAATTGTTGTAAAGGTATAGCTTTCAGTCCTAATTCATTGTCAACTGTTAATTGTTTAAAACTTCCTACTGAACCTAAGTATTGTAAGATTGCCCGTCTGAACTCTGTCCAAGTTCTTCCCTTAATTCTAATTGCTTGAGCATGTTTCGAGAATTTGTCGATTAAAGTTAAGAATAAGGTCTTATCTAAGCTATAGAAAACATCACCGTGAATGATCTCTCTAGGTTCACTTGGTGTTTCGGTAATTTTAAATTTTTCCCTAATAGGTCTACGTTCGTATTTTTCCATATTACAGATTTCGCAGTTATTTATGTACTTTGTGATTCTATCTTTTAATTCTGGGTTGTAAATTTTGTCTTTTAGTTGTGCGAAATTTTCATTTATTCCCCTATGGTTATTTTTTATATGTTCTTTTTCAATCATGTCAGCTAAAATATTTTCGTCCGTGATATCTTCAAGTAACTTTTTGCATCTTATAATTTTTAGTTTTTTATTGTTGAGATCAGCATTATTTTTAATAGTTTCATAAAGTTTAGTGAAGAATAATTCGTCTTCTATTAAGATTGCATTAGTTCTTTCAGCACTAAAATGATTATATATTATAGTTTTAATTGTTTCGGTGTCCAGAAACTTGGTAAGGATAGTTTTTCTAATCTTATTGAATAATTTTTCTGTTTTGATTTTAAGGGAACCGGAATTAACTCTTTTAATAATGATTTGGTTTTTATAAAAATTTATTGGACATTTTGTATCCTTAATTATAGAATCTTCTACCTCAGGTTCCTCAACGTGGTTTATAATGACTCTGGATAATGCATCTGCATTTCCATTTTGTACACCTTTTTTATATTTTATGACATAGTCGTATTCCGAAAGTTTAAGTCTCCACCTTGTTAGTTTAGAATTTGGTTCTTTGACTGAGAACAACCAAGTCAAAGGTCTATGATCAGTTTCAATTAAAAATTTCCTTCCAAATAAATAAGGACGAAAGTATTGAGTTGCCCATACTATAGCGAGTAACTCTTTTTCAATAGTGCTGTAATTTTGTTCATGACCGTTAAGAGTACGGCTTCCATAACAAATAGGATGATTGTCCTGTGAAAGAACAGCACCTAGAGCATAATTACTTGCGTCAGTTTGCAGAGTAAATTGCTTGTTGAAATCAGGATAAATTAGTATCGGGTCGTTAATTAATAATGTTTTTAATGTTTCAAAACTTTCTCTATATTCAGGATCATTTATATTAAATTTAATGTCCTTTTTTAAATATTTTGTCATGGGCTTGGCGATTTTTGAATAATCTCTAATAAATTTCCGGTAATACCCTGTGAGCCCTAAAAATTGTTTTATTTCCTTTGTCGATTTTGGTAAAGGAAAATTTTGAACACATATTATTTTTTGTGGATTGGCTTTTATGCCTTCACTTGTAATTATATGACCGAGAAATTCGGTTTCACGTTTCAGGAATTCCGATTTATCCAATTGTACTTTAAGATTCGTATCCTTAAGTCTTTGGAAAATCTTGGTTATGGATTCCAGATGTTCTTGCAATGAGGTTGAGAATATTATTATGTCGTCCAGATATACCAAGCAAATTTTATTGATATAATCTGACAAGACATTGTTCATCAATCGTTGAAAGGTAGCCGGGGCTGTTTTTAAGCCAAACGGCATACGAAGAAATTCGTAATGTCCTCCTTCAACACTGAAAGCAGTTTTATGAGTGTCCTTTTCTGCTATCTCGATTTGATGAAACCCCTTAGCAAGGTCTAAAGTTGTGAAATATTGACATCTTCCGAGTTTTGCCAATATTTCATCAATATTTGGTATAGGATACCTATCATCTATTGTTACCTCATTCAATTTGCGGTAATCTATGACAAGTCTCCATTTAGCTTTACCACTTGCATCCGATTTTTTCGGTACCACCCATACTGGTGCAGAATAAGGTGATGCACTTGGCCTAATGATATTGTCTTCCAACATTTCTTGGATTTGACTTTGTACTTCATTCTTATGAATGTACGGATATCTATAGGTTTTTACCGCTATTGGCGCATGTTCGGTAGTTCGAATTTCGTGCTTTATAGCATTGGTAAAAGTGAGGTTCGTATTTTTTTGATAAAAGATACGAGAAAATCTTTTAACTATAGTCAATAGTTTTTCTTCCTCTTCCGGGTTTAAATGGGTAACTCTAATTTGTTGAGATAATGGTAATTCCATTTTCTCGATGTTAAAATTCGAGTGGATTATATCCTCTGGAATTTGTTTTTCATACTTGTTATTTGTATTAATTTTAACTTTTCCCTTTTTATTTTCGTTGATAAATTTTGGTTTACTACTGAGATTTATTATATTTTCGCGTTTTTGTTGTAATTTATTTCCAAGATTTAATGAAACGTTGGCTGTTTTTGTTTCAGTTTTGATTGGTTCATTTGAATTTGATAAGTTGAATAATATAGGTATTTCTTTACCATTAATTTTTAATTTATTATTTGAAAAATCAATTTCTGCATTATATTTTCTTAATACATCATTTCCTATCAGACCGTCATATTTGTCATGGAAATTACATATTAAGAATTCGATTCTTTCATCGGTATTTCCTAATTCGAAAAATAATGGAACGCGAGCTTTAGTATCTATGGGGATTTGGTGCTTTAAAGTTTTAACCATAATTGGTTTAATTGATATTTGCCATTTAGGATGACAAAGTCCTGGATTTATAATAGAATTGGTTGCACCTGTATCTATTATAAATTTAAGGGGTGTCGTTTTTGACTGTACCACTATATAGGGTAGGTTTCCCCTGAGGCTGTCAATTGAAAATTTTCATTGACTTGCGTTTTGTTAATATCCATTGGCTCTTGGCCCATGTGATTATTATTATTATTATTATTATTATAATTATTATTGGTATTGTTAGCATTATTATAATTTGTGTTATTATAATTTCTAAAGGTATTTTGGTTATAGTTATCGTTGTTATTATAATGACTATTATAATTATTATTATAGTTGTTATTATTGTTCTGAGGCCTAAAATTACTTGATCTCTTATAATTTTGGTTAGCATTGTTTTGATAATTCGTTTGACGATTGTTGTTATTTTGTCCGTAATTTTGACGGTTATTGTTATTTTGTCCGTAAGTTTGACGGTTATTGTTATTTTGGAATCTATTATTACTAGCGTTATTATTTTTATAATTATTGTAATTATTGTATGTTTGTGGTCTATTACCACCATTCTGAGCGCGGTTTGGTCTTGTATTTGGAAATGTATTTGTCGTAAATGCATGTCCAGATTGGAATAAAATTTCCATAGCGGTCTCTAATGTAGTTGGGTTCCTACATGCCAGAATTGTTTTCATTGGTTCTGGTATTTTACTTTTAAATAGATTCAGTGCAGTTCTTATATTATTGCGAGCACACTCGTTTGCAGCGACTCCCGGACCTAACACTATTACTGTTTTGTTATTCAATGCCCTTAATTTATTTTTTATTTCGTTAAAAAATTCTATACTTCCATTCTTGTAGGTTATAGCCCTAAGTTCGTCATATAATTCATCTGGAGTTTTCTTTTCACCAAAGTTATTTTGCAAAATGGTTTTAATATCTGCCCAAGAAGTTGCTTGGCAGTTTATTTCTATTATTTCCCTAGCTCTACCTCCTAGTTTACTTTTAATAATGTCTGAGAAAATTGTTTGAGATAAGACGTCGTATGTACCCAAAATAGGATGTACTCTGTCTATTAAATTAGTGAAATTTTGTAAATCTCTACTATCCCCGTTAAATTCTGGTAAGCGTTCGAGATATTTTAAAGGTTCTATTGTTAGGGTATTTACTTGTTGTGCATTGGCCATTTTTTTTTTTTTTTATAATTTTAATTGGTTAATGAAATTGAAATAAATGGATTTGCATAAAAAAAATTTTACTTAACTGAATATTAAATACAACTTAATTTACAAAACTTATAGAAAACTTAAATAACTTACAATATATTGATATAGGAGTTCGTCTACTGCTACTGATGTTTTGTCTACTTGCTTTGGTTGCTTGGTTATTGCTGCTAGTTTCTTGCACTTTATTATCTCGTTCCGGCCTATTTTCTTCGCCTTCTTTACAGCTTGTTGATATTTATTACGTTTTTTGTTATTATTTTTTTTATAGAAGTTAAAAATTGTTTGTATAGTTTTAACTTTAGGTTTGATGTTTTGTTTTACCGACCAGGTTTTAAATGTTTCACTGGCTTGTACTACGTTAATAACACTATTTTTTTGTGAAATATTTTTTATAAAATATATTCCGATTATGTTTTTGAATTATTATTAATTTTTTAAAAAGTTTACTTCTAACTGTTTTTTCGTATACAGTTCTTGTTATTAAATTTTGGTTTTTTGCTTTTATTATCACTGTCATTTAGAAAGTGTTTTTAAAATTATTATTTATTAATTATTAATTTGTATTATACGCTTAGCGCGTTTTTTTTTTAAAAATTTAGATTTTTTATATTGTTTAATTATACGCTCGGTGCGTTTTATATATACAAATGTATGTATATATTTATTGATTTTTCCTTATCGGAATTGTTTGTAAATCCGTTTTTAAGTGTTAATACACAAGTGAAATTGATATCGTTCAATCAGACTCAATTGAACTTTAAGCGTTTGGTTTCTTTTGCAATATCAATTGTTTTTCACTAAACGGATCCCATCCTCGTCGCCAATTTTATTATGTAAAATTTAAATATTTTGAAATAAAACAAGGACACTTTGTTTTACTTGTATTTTATTTATTTTATATAATTATTTACTAGTAATGATTTACTAGGAATTCTTAAGTTTTTATAAAAATATATTTTATGTTCTTAAATGTCTTAAGACCAAAACTGAATTGAATTATACTTGATAATTCTTACATTTATATACTATTTGATTTCTTTACGTTGGTCTTACTTTACCATTTTACTTCTGGTATTACAACATATTACAAACGTTCTTATTCTAATTTTAGTACAATGTATTCTTATTCTAATTTTAGTATTTATATTAAATGTTTACATTAATGTTTACATTAATGTTTACGAGAAAGAAAATGCATATTGTGCATTTTTACATTATAGTATTTATATTGAATATTTGTATTATTATAAATGCATATTATGCATTTTTACATAAAAAGAAATGTATTAATAATTTGTATTGGAATTTACTCCAATAATAAAAAGAAATGTATTTTTATTATGTAATTGAGTTTTTATTTTTAACAACCAAAAATTAATGTTTTGGTTTATTTCATAAGTGGTTTGTAAAATATTTGGGTTAATAGGTATTAAATGAATTTTACATGTTTTAATATTTAGACATGTGTTATTATGAATGATTGTAGGAGGTCGATAAAAGTGTGGGAAAATATATTTATTAATTTGATAATTTCAGCTACTGAGGAGGTGAAATTATATTTTAAGATTATTTATTTACTTTTCTTAGAAGGTGGTAAAAAGATAAAAAGATAATATTTAAATAATGGAGCGTAATGTAACTGTTAAGTTAAACCCATTGTTTTTAAAAGAGCGCATTTCCAAAGCTATACACAATGTTTAATATCCAACTTTGAGTATTGGTATTTTGTTGGGGTACGGGTTTTCACTTTTAGTCCTAATAGCCCTTGAATAAAAAAGTCTCCGGTATTTTTTCTGAACAAAGTTATGCTGTTTCTTAAGGGTTTAACAGTTTTAGTTTCACAAGAAAAATTAATAAAAAAGTAATAAAACTCTTGTTTTTATTTTTTATTTAATTTTTATTAAAAAGAAACCTTTTTATTTTGAATTCTACTTAAGAACTAACTTTTTAATTTTTAGATATTTTACAACTGACAATTTCTTTTTCTTTGTAAAAATGCTTTTTAGCATTTTTACTTACAATTACAAAATTACAAAATTTCTTATTCTAAATTAAATTTATGTCATTTTCTGTTATCGCAATATATTATATATTTTATATGAATCCACATGTTGCAAAGCAAATCAATTAATATTGGAGTAGGTCATAATTTTAAAATAAGAATTTCTTTTTAGATCATATTACAAAACAAAAACGTTCGAATTTGTTTTGTAATCTGATTTAAAATTTTAATAATATTTTAGTTTAAAGAAAGAAAATGCTTATCAGCAAAATTTGTTAAGTAATTATTGAAATTTATTAGAGTTAATAAAATGTGTAAATCATATGTACTATATGTTTACTAAAGGTAGTTAAAAATAAAAAGTAAAAGAAAAGCAAAAATATAAAAGGTCAATTACATTATTCGAATGTAATTGTCGATGGTAAAGAGGTAGTTTTGGGTATTTCATTTATAGAATATATAACTCCATCCCTCTTAAACTGAGGCTCCGACGAAGCTGTTATTTTAGCAACTTTAATTTTTTTATGAAAAAATTTAATTTTTATTAGTATTGCGAATATTACGATAATTGAAAATGATATTACACAGAAAAAAATATAATTAAAAATATTTAAAATTTTATGGTTGTCTGTTATTTCTTCAATTTTCTTACGATTATTTTCAATTTCTGTTAAATTAAGTTTTTTCAAGTTATCTGTTTTATTTTCTACATTTTCTATAATTTTAATATTTGTATATGGATATATAACATGATCTTCAATTTTAATAAAATTATTGTTAAAAGTAAAATTTTCTATTATAATATTACAATTTTCAAATTTAATTAAACTGTTTTTAAAAAGTTTTAAATTATCTTCATTACAATTCTGGGTTATATTCCCTTGAAGATTTTTTACAATAATTAAACCAGGTAAGATTTCTTTAACAACTTTTTCTTTACAATATTTCATACTACAATTGGCTTGTTCTGCCTTTATTAATTTAGTTAAACAATTATCTTCAATTTCTTTTAAATTTTTCTTCAAATTATCTTTTATTGTTACATTATACAAAGTTTTTTCTTCATCTATCAAAAATTCATATTGTGGTAATAACAAACATTTATTTTCTAATGTAGGAATAGGTTCAATTAATAAGTTAAAATAATTTCTTTTTGAATAGAATGGTATTGAAATTATTATAACAATTTGATTATCATAGTATGCTATGGCAATTCTTATATCTTTAAGTACTTCTATGTCGGAAACAAGGTCAAGTTCTTCTTCAGTAAGTATATTTCGTGACAGTATATTAAGTCTACTAGCTAATATGATTTGTTCTATATCATCTATATGATTTCGAAGAAGGGTTATATCGAAATTTAATTGAAATATTTGGCGGAATATTTCCAATTCGTTTTCCAGATTTATAGTTTTCTGCATATTATTGGAATAATTATCGAGTGTGTCTGATATAATTTTTTGTTGGTAATTAATATGGTTAGTGATCTTATTAATTTGGTCAGAGATCTGGTTATTAATGGATATTTGCTTATTTGATTCTGTAATTAGTTCAGAATTTGTTTTGGATAGTTCGTCTAATTTTGTTTTTATAAGTTTTTCATCTTCGCTATCCATATTTCCTGTCAAAATTTTAATACCCGAACCTAAAAAGTTTATTAGTCCTCTTTTATCTCTAATATGTGGTTTTAGTCCGTGTATTTTTGTTTGTAAAAGATTGAAGTTATGTACTAAAGTAAGATAGGAAGAGTCATTTGCCTTAACATACTTTTTGATATTTAAAATGCTAGTATCTAATTGTTTTTCGTTTTCTTGAAATTTAGTAATATTAATAATATGTAATGATTTTCTATAATCTTTTATAATTCTAACTGCTCCGGTTTTGACTGTTATATAGCCGTTGTTCTCGTTTATATTTTGTATCTCGATGAACTGAGAAAACGCTAATGTTACAAGAACAGGTAAAATGAATTTTGCTGTTTCCATAATTCTGGAATGATAAAACGTTGTTTTATATTTTTTTTCTATTAGAGCGCGAATTTGTCTTAAGATTACTGTTGTTTTGGTGTTTTTTGTGTCTTTTTATGTGGGATTTGTAGTATTTGTATCCAGTGTCTGTAATAATGTGATCGTTATCTAGATTTTGTGCATTTATTATCCTAAACTTAGCATGATTTTTACCTCCTCTTTCTTCTTTTAAGTATTGAGGTCCTATTTTTATTTCGACGTCTTCGCGATTTTTGTTTAATTTATTAATAACGTTTTCTTTAATTTTGACTATGCGTTCTTTTATTTGGGGATACTCGTTTCGGTTTATATGTCCGTTTAGAAACTCAATCGGTTTTTTATTTGTCGTGGAATGAATAGTGTTATTGTAAAACTTAATGATTTTGTGTATTTTCTCATCAACGCTGTCTATATTAACGTTTGCATCGTGTCTTAGGATTCTTAGATGCTCATTTATTGTATTATGTAGACGTTCAATATCTGCGTTAGATGTGTGATTATTGTTGGAAGTAAAATGTATTTCAATATTTTCATTTTTAAGGAATTCTTGGAAGGGGATTGCTTTTAGACCTAGTTCATTGTCTACTATAAGTTTTTTAAAATGTCCAACAACAGAGATATATTGCGTGATCGCTCTCTTGAATTCTGTCCATGTTCGACCTGAAATTCTGATAGCTTGCGCGTATTTAGAAAATTTGTCTATTACTGTCAAAAATAAAGATTTGTCAAGACTATAAAAAACGTCTGCATGTACTATTTCTAAAGGACTATTGGGAGTTTCGGTTATTTTATAACTTTGTTTCACAGGTTTTCGGTCATATTTTTCTAAGTTGCATATTTTGCAATTATTTATAAATTTTGTAATTCTATCTCTTAATTGCGGATTATATATCTCATCTCTTAATTGCGCAAAATTTTCATTTATGCCTCTATGATTATTTTTGAGATGTTGTCTTTCTATAATTTCAGCGAGTTCGTTCTCGTCTGTTATATCTCTGAGTAAATTTTTGCATTTTATTATTTTGAAATTAATATTATTATTATTTCTATTAAAGGTATTATTCAGTACAGTACGGAAATCATTATAAAATGTATCGTCGTCTATTATTATTGCGTTTGTCTTGTTTTGATCGAAATGATTTTTCACAATGGTAATTACAGTATCTTTGTCCAAAGTTTTCGCGTAAATAATTTTTCTTTCTGATTTAAATATTTTAGAGGTTTTTATTTTAAGAGATCCAGAAGCAATTTTTTTTATTATTATTTGTCTTTTATAAATGTTAATTGGAGAATTCGATTCTAAAATTAAAGATTCAGTTTCATTTAAATTTTCATTAAAAAGGTTTGCTGTGACTCTTGAAAGAGCGTCCGCGTTACCATTTTCGACACCTTTTTTATATCTGATCGTATAGTCGAACTCTGATAATTTTAGTCTCCATCGTACTAATTTGGAATTTGGCTCTTTAATAGAAAATAGCCACTTCAAAGGTTTATGATCAGTTTCGATTACGAATTTCCTGCCAAAGAGATATGGGCGGAAATATTGCGTTGCCCATACGATGGCTAGCAATTCCTTCTCGGTTGTGTTATAATGCTGCTCGTGATCATTGAGCGTTCTACTAGCATAGCAAATTGGATGATCTTTTTGAGAAAGGACAGCGCCAAGTGCAAAATTACTTGCATCGGTTTGTAATATAAATTCTTCTTTAAAATCGGGATAATGTAAGATTGGGTCGTTAATTAGTAGGGTTTTTAAAGTTTCAAAACTTGCTCGGTACTCTTGGTCATCTATGTTCATTTTAATATCCTTTTTTAAATATTTAGTCATAGGTTTAGCTATTTTCGAGTAATCTTTGATAAATTTTCTATAGTATCCGGCAAGTCCAAGAAATTGTTTAATTTCTTTCGGTGTTTTAGGTAAAGGAAATTTTTGTACGCAAATTATTTTTTTCGGATTTGGTTTAATACCTTCATTGGTAACAATATGTCCAAGAAATTCAGCTTCGTGTTTTAAAAATTCTGATTTATCTAATTGTATTTTCAGATTTGCATCTTTTAATCTTTGAAATATTTTTGTTATAGACTCCATATGCTCTTGCAAAGAAGTCGAAAATATTATAATGTCGTCGAGATACACTAAACAAATTTGGTTTATGTACTCGTACAAGACATCATTCATCAGTCGTTGGAAGGTTGCCGGAGCTGTCTTCAGTCCAAAAGGCATACGAAGAAATTCGTAATGTCCTCCTTCGGCACTAAAAGCGGTTTTATGTACGTCTTTTTCAGAAATTTCTATTTGATGAAACCCTTTCGCTAAGTCCAGTGTTGTGAAATATTGACATCTCCCTAGTTTTTCCAATATTTCGTCCATATTTGGTATGGGGTACTTATCATCTATCGTTACCTCATTCAACTTTCGGTAATCGATAACAAGTCTCCATTTGCTTTTACCACTTGCGTCCGTCTTTTTCGGCACAACCCATACTGGTGCAGAGTACGGAGATCGACTTGGTTTAATGATTTTATTGTCTAACATTTCTTTAATCTGGTTTTGTACTTCACTCTTGTGAATATATGGGTATCTATAAGTTCTAACTGCTATTGGAGCATGATCAGTAGTTCTAATTTCATGTTTAATAGCGTTTGTAAAAGATAATTTAGAGTTTTCTTGATAAAATAGGTTTGCAAATTTCTTTATGACTCTAATAAGTCTTTCATTTTCTTCTGAATTAAGATGGGTAGTACGAATTTGTTCAAGGAGCGGTTTATAAGGTTTATTTTCAATTATGTTAAAATTTTCGTGATTGACTACTTCCGTTAATATTTGATCATGTTGAAACTCTGAAGGATTGTCGATTTTTAATTGTACTTCATTATTCTCTACGTCATAAATACCTTCTTTTATTATTGTTTTTCCGTCCAAAGTCTTAGTTTCGTTCACAAAAATGAGTCCGTCTTTCTGTTGGACTGATAGTTTGATATTTTTTTGTTCGTCGAAATCAAACAACAGAGGAATTAAGTTTTGGTTGATTTCTAATGTATTTTTACTATAGTCGATTTTTGCGTTAAATCGTTTTAAAATATCATTTCCTATAATTCCATCATATTTATCGTGGAATTTACAAACTAAAAAGTCTATCTTTTCGTTTGTATCTCCTAACTCGGGAAAAAGAGGTATGCGCACTTTTTGCGACGTAATTATTTTGTGTTGTAGAGTTTTTAGGGTAATATTATTATTTGATATTTTCCATTTTGGATGGCAGATACCAGGGTTAATGATTGAACTTGTTGCTCCAGTATCAATTATAAATTTGAGGGGAAGTAGTTTAGATTTAACTATTATATAGGGTAGTTGGTTTTCGAGGCTGTCGATTGAAAATTCTGTACTTCGTTGTGACATACATCCATAGGTTCTGGTGAGTTATTTCGACCTCGATGATTGTCATTAATATTATTGCCTCTGTAAGGGTTAGGTTTGTCTCTGATACTGTTATTATTATTATTATAAGTATTGTGATTGAAATTATTAGACCTTGAATATGTACCATTATTATAGCTACTGGTTCCATAGTTAATTGGCATTGGTCTATTAAATTGCTGACTGTTATTCTGTCGGTTAAAATTATTGTTACCATTATATTGTTGATAACTATTGTTATTTTGTCTATAGTTGTTGTTATTTTGTCTATAGTTATTGTTATTACCATTATTTTGTTGATAATAATTATTATTATTATTATTATTTTGTTTGTTATTGTTATTTTGTCGATAACTGTTATTATTATTGTTATACTGATTATGTCTTCTGTTATTATTATTAACATTACCGTTATTGCGATTGGGTAATGCACTAGTATGTCTTGTATTGGAAAATCTTTGATTGTTATTTCTATCTTGAGGACCTTGAGTTAAATATGCGTGACCTGATTCGTAGACCATATTCATAGCTTCTTCTAAACTTGCAGGGTCTTTACAAAATAATAATGTTTTCATAGGTTCAGGAACTTTACTCTTGAAAATATTGAGTGCGGCTCTTGAATTATTTTTAGTCCATTCAAAACTTTCATTATTATTACCCAAGACATGAAGCGTTTTAGCATTGAGTCTACGTAATTTTCTTTTTAATTCTTCGTAAAACTCTAAAATAGTTGTTCTACAGGTGACGGCTCGTAACTCGTCAAAAATTTCTTCAATACTTAACCTATCTCCAAAATTATTTATTAGTACTGTTTTAATATCACGCCAATCTACAGCATGACTATTTATTAAGATTGCTTCCCTCGCTTTTGATTTTAATTTACCCTTAATAGTATCGGAAAAAACTAATTTGGATATTTCATTATATTCGGACAACAATGGATATATTCTATCTACCGAATCAATAAAAATTTGTAAGTCCTTAGTGTTACCATGGAATTCTGGTAATCTATCTAAGTATGTTAAGGGTTCTATAGTAATAGAGCGTTCAGCTGTTGGGGGTGCTGGAGGGGGTGTTGCCATAATGAAAAAATTTAAAATTTAATTGAACCCAAAACAAAGAGAAAAAAAAATAAATTTGTAACCTTGTGGTGTAACTATGTTTGTATTATGTTAAAGTAGTATGTATGAATACTTTGTAAATATTATGTTATGTATTGTGAGATTTAATGGTTATATAATTTTTAAAAAAAATGAATATTTGAAATGAAATTATTAAAATATATTATTAATTTTTTTGATAGATAAAGATAAAATTTTTACTTGATTTTTTTTGTAAATAATTTTATAAAAATTTATTAAATGTATAAATAATATAATTCAATGATTGTATTAATAAAAATTTATTAAGCGAGCAAAAAATTATTAGATACTTAAAAACACAATTAAATTTTTTAGATTCAAATTAAAATATATAAATTCAATAGATTCAAATTAAAATGCAATTTTTTCTTTTCTTAATTAGTTTTTGTTATTAATTTATTTATCTAATTTTGTAAATACTTTTATAAAAATTTATTAAATTATACTATTTAAATATATTGATTGTATACATAAAAATTTATTGAGCAAGCAATTATTATGTTATATATTATTAATTTAATTTATCTCTAACATGACAAATTTAAATCTATATTTTTCGTTATCGAATTTTTGCAATACAAAAATAAGAGAAGAAAAAAAAATTTAAGCACTTATGTTGTCTAAAAATTTGTAGGATAAAAAACAAATAATTTTACAGTACCTTAAATTGGTTGATTTGATTGACTTTCCTTATAAGTGGTGGAGTGGATGACTTGGTGATATCTTGAATCTTGATACTGCAACTATACTGCAACTTTTACAGGATCACAGGAGCTTTTGAATTACGGGAACACAGGAAACAACAGGAGCACAGAGAATTTTATATATGTTGACGTTTTGTTTTTATATTGTTTTAAAATTTTTTTCTTTATTATATTGTTTTTTTTTAAACAATTTATTAAATTTTTCTTTTAAATTTTTATATTGTTTTAAATTTTTTTTTTAAACAATTTATTAAATTGTTCTTTTTAACTTTTATATTGTTTTAAAATTTTTTATTTATTATATTGTATTTTTTTAAACAATTTATTAAATTTTTCTTTTTAACTTTTATATTGTTTTAAAATTTTTATTTATTATAATGTTTTTTTTTTTTTAAACTTTTATGTATATTTTTTTTTATTTTGAGGTTTATTAATTATAATTCGTATTATAATTAATAAAATCCCTTTATCCTCGTCGCCAGTTTTAGTTTCACAAGAAAAATTAATAAAAAAGTAATAAAACTCTTGTTTTTATTTTTTATTTAATTTTTATTAAAAAGAAACCTTTTTATTTTGAATTCTACTTAAGAACTAACTTTTTAATTTTTAGATATTTTACAACTGACAATTTCTTTTTCTTTGTAAAAATGCTTTTTAGCATTTTTACTTACAATTACAAAATTACAAAATTTCTTATTCTAAATTAAATTTATGTCATTTTCTGTTATCGCAATATATTATATATTTTATATGAATCCACATGTTGCAAAGCAAATCAATTAATATTGGAGTAGGTCATAATTTTAAAATAAGAATTTCTTTTTAGATCATATTACAAAACAAAAACGTTCGAATTTGTTTTGTAATCTGATTTAAAATTTTAATAATATTTTAGTTTAAAGAAAGAAAATGCTTATCAGCAAAATTTGTTAAGTAATTATTGAAATTTATTAGAGTTAATAAAATGTGTAAATCATATGTACTATATGTTTACTAAAGGTAGTTAAAAATAAAAAGTAAAAGAAAAGCAAAAATATAAAAGGTCAATTACATTATTCGAATGTAATTGTCGATGGTAAAGAGGTAGTTTTGGGTATTTCATTTATAGAATATATAACTTTTAACCCCACGTTTTTCCGTCCAAACTTTTCAGATTCAAATAATTAAATTGTGACTTGCATCAAAAATGGTTAAAAATCAAGGGACACTTTCTTTAATTTAAGGGCAGGTCTTTAAAATTAGGAAAAACCTCTAAAACATGCCAACATTTAATATTTGAGCTTTAATTTTTGTATTTTTTGTATATATACAGCAATATTAATTCAATAAAAATTCATATTAATTCAAACAACTCCTAAACGGTTGGCACCAAAACAAAAGGTCAATGATCCGTACTATATTTTAACGATCTAACTTCTCCCTAAATTTCAAGTTTCTCACTTAAGCCGCTTAGAAAATATAAGAGGTCGAAAATTTAGCTTAAATTGAATTTCGCATTACGGTAAATTAAAGTATCGTTTGGGAATGCTTTACACTTTAAAAATATTTTTAAAGTTTTAGATTTTACTAATTGATGAATGAACCGAAAAATGTACGGACTCTCTTAGAACAAAATTTTTTAACAAAAACACTATTATTTATTCAATGCCGCCATTATTTCTCTATTTAACATAATTTATTTAAAACAAATTTAATGTCTCTCATTTTCCATCTCATTTTAAAATCATTTTTTTCGTTTCTTATTTTGAAAATTTTAATATGATGATGGCATCCATTAGGAAATTTTCAGGAAATTAAACTTAACGGTATCTAATGAAAATTGGTGTGGTATGAATAATAAAATTAAAATATTTTTGACATTCAGACTATAGTTTGAATTGAATGTTGAATAATTTTACAAAATGCGTAATTTTTCAAGTTGTGTATGAGAATTGTAGGGATAAAAATATTCAAAATTTATTATATTCGTATATTATATATATTTATGCTAGGGAGAGTTTTCTAAAATTTTCTGCTTCCACAATTTATAAAAAATTAATAAATGAACAATTATTGTGATAAAATTATAACGATATATCTAATCTAATTTAAAGGACTAATTATTTAGAATAATATATTCTTATATTTACAAATGTCGGACGGCTGAATGATACGGTGGTTGGATTGCCAATTTTTCATTCGAAGAGTGCGGTTTGAAATATATGTAAAAGCGAAAATTAGGTTGAACAAATCATGCGTTTAGTGATCAAATAAATACATTTACATAATTGAATTCAAGAATATAACTCACAGATACAGAAGTAGCATCTATATAAAATATGGAATAAAATCTAATGAAATCTAAAATGTGTTACATATTATAATGTCTCTATAGAACTTTCTTATATTTCATTTAGCTCAACAGATTATAAATTAAATTAGATTACAGAATTATAATAAAATTATTATGAGAAAATTAGATTAAAAGAATATAATACAACTATATTTTCTATTTTAATTGGTTCTTGGTCAGTAGCTTTCCAAATATTTTTCTAGCATATTTTTCCTATCCAGTGAATTCTGCATATAATTCGAAGGCATTTGTTTACAAAACCCAGCATTTTGTATGTTATCTTCTTATTAACCAACCCTGTTTCACTATAATATAAGAGGACGAATTTTATACATGCTTGGCATATTCTTAGTTTTCTGATTGGCGATGATCTTCATATTTTCCAGATTCTTCCAAATATCGCTTTAGCTTTCGTCAATTTGTTATTAATATGTTCTTCTCTACCACTTTCTTTAGGAAAAATTTTCCTTACTTTCTTTAGGAAAGCCAAAATTTAATCAATTAAATCTCATTTCCATACCTTCATGTGCTTGAGCAAACGGGCTAATGTCATTGTCATAACTCAAATCTTTAAGCTTCTCTGTGAGGTGTCAGTTTATACTTCCAGGGCCCTATTTCATAAAATTATTAGTCTAATACTAATAAAATAATAATTATTAGAACTAATAAATATGGAGTAATACTTTTTTGTTTCATAAAACTTTTCTGCAACTAATAAAATTCTACTAATAAATTATTACTGCAAATCATAAATTATTAGTACCTATAGACTCGTCACTAATAATTATTATTTGAATGTTCAACTATTTGGTTTATATTAAATGCAAGACTTCTCCTTATTATAAAATAATCTTCAAAATCACTCTCACTATCAGAGCTTAACATGATTTTCAAATTTATACTGAATTATGTTTAAGTTGTAACCAAAATAAAATGTTGTTGATTAATGTAAAGTATGTATAATAATGCGTAATTTTTTTTTAGATTTTATTATTTATTTATTTTGTACAAAATATTTAAGATTATTTACTAAAAAAAAATAAGTTTATGGCATACAATATAAAGTTTAACCTCTATTATATATAAATATCCTAATATTTAAAAGACTAATAATGAATTTATTAGTCTTTCTAAACTAATAAAAATTTACTAATAATTATTAGTGTAGCGACAAATAATTATTAGTCTAATAGTTTTATGAAACAGAAACGCGCTTTGCAGTAATAAAATTCACTAATAATTAGGCGCCGTGAAATAAAGCCATACGAAATAAAGCCATAAAATGACATTATGGCTTTATTTCGCATTCAAATGCGAAATAAAACCATATCGCCAATTTTTTCGCGTATGGCTTTAGTTCGCATTCAATTGCGAAATAAAGCCATATGGCTTTATTTCGCATTTAAAAATTTAATTTTATTTGTGAAAATAGAAGCATTTAATTTTCCAAACTTTTTTATTTAAATAGTTAGGAAGGAGTTTTAGAGTTGGATTCAAAAGCAGGATTGCCGCTTTTTCCAGAATATTTATATATGTGTATATATGGGATTGTTAGTTGGATTCAAAAGCAGGGCTTTACGTTTTTTTCCAGAATATTTATATATATGTGTATATGTGGGATTCTCAATTAGGAGGGATTTTGGAGTTGGATTCAAAAGCAGGATTGACCCCTTTTCCAGAATATTTATATTTATTAATTAGGGTTGATTATTTTTTGTATGAAATAGCTATGCCGAATTCTCATACCATTTTTTTCATTTTAGTGTTGGATTCAAAATCTAGTTTCAATAATTGAGTTAGCGGGGGTTCGGGGGCGGCAGCCCCCGTAATGAAAATATAATATTATTTAACATGTTTTATTACAGTGTATTAAAAAAAATTAGGAACTTATTAATTTTTTTAATGAATTAGGTATCCGAATTCTTATACCATTCTTTTCATTTTAGTGTTGGATTCAAAATCTAGCTTCAATAATTGAGTTAGCGGGGGTTTGGGGGCGGCAGCCCCCGTAATGAAAATATAATATTATTTAACATGTTTTATTACAGTGTATTAAAAAAATTAGAAATTTATTAATTTTTTTAATGAATTAGGTATCCGAATTCTTATACCATTCTTTTCATTTTAGTGTTGGATTAAAAACCTAGCTTCAATAATTGAGTTAGCGGGGGTTCGGGGGCGGCAGTCCCCGTAATGAAAATATAATATTATTTAACATGTTTTATTACAGTGTATTAAAAAAATTAGGAACTTATTAATTTTTTTAATGAATTAGGTATCCGAATTCTTATACCATTCTTTTCATTTTAGTGTTGGATTAAAAACCTAGCTTCAATAATTGAGTTAGCGGGGGTTCGGGGGCGGCAGTCCCCGTAATGAAAATATAATATTATTTAACATGTTTTATTACAGTGTATTAAAAAAATTAGAAATTTATCAATTTTTTTAATGAATTAGGTATCCGAATTCTTATACCATTCTTTTCATTTTAGTGTTGGATTCAAAATCTAGCTTCAATAATTGCCCCCGGCAGCCCCCGTAATGAAAATATAATATTATTTAACATGTTTTATTACAGTGTATTAAAAAAAATTAGGAACTTATTAATTTTTTGAATGAATTAGGTATTTTTTTTTTACTTTGTTTACTATTAAACTAGAATTTGTATCAATTTTACTATATGGCTTTATTTCGTAAAATTTTAGAAAATGATATGGCTTTATTTCGCATTCAAATGCGAAATAAAGCCATACGCAAAAAAATTCTCGATATGGCTTTATTTCGCATTTGAATGCGAAATAAAGCCATAATGTCATTTTATGGCTTTATTTCGTATGACTTTATTTCGCGCCACCAATAATTATTAGTGTAGCACTAATAAAATATTAGCATTTATGAAATAGAATTTTACTAATAACTAATAAAATATTGGTAAATTCACTAATAATATTAGACTAATAGTTTTATGAAATGGGGCCCAGATGGGTTTCTACTAGTTTAAGTATTAATTGTTATTAGACCGGATTCACAAAAACTAAGATATAATATAAGATAAATATTTTACACAACAATCAGACTAAGTACCTACTAAAAACCAAACAGATTTACATGCATTTTATCACTTACAATTGTACAGAAATAAAATAAAATTTTTACAATTTAAATTAACAAATTTTTCTTTAATACAAATGAAATTCATTATTTTGTAATAAAATTATTGTATAAGTTTGTTAAAGTCATCAATTTTAATTTTAAAATATTATTTTATTCTTTTAATCGTAAAAAATAAAAAATATGAATCTACACTATATCTAAATTCCAATTATCCCAAAAAACATTTTATTTTTTGGGGTTCTAAAGCTAAAAAAAAATCTTCAATTTATTTAAAAAAATCTTAATTGAATCATAATTCTTTATTTTTATCGTTTGTTCTTTTGAAACTAAATTTGCACTTTACAGTAAAAATATAAATTTAGGTTACCTTATAATATTCTCACACCCAATCTGATTTCTGTTTCAATCCCCTAATTTTAATAAAATTTAAAAAGTATACCCAACCCACCCCTACCCAATACAAGAACCAAAATTAAACTTTTTTTTTAATTCCGTTTTTTGAAACCAAAAACGTGTTAACAAGTCATCTCTTACTTCAAAATATATTTCGTTAGACCGAACAAAAGAAAAATAACAAGTAACAAATTCAATTTTTGTTATAAGCAGTCCAAGGTCCCCGAAAAATTTTCTTTTAAAGACCACATCAAAATCGTGGTTTTCTTTTAAAAAGAAAATTTTTTAATTTTATTTTTTTCCTTTTTTTGGAGGAGGACAAAATCTTTTAACAAGTCTTGTGTTTTTTTTTTTTTGTGTATTAAATGTCTACTAAAAATCTTATTATTAGATTTGCTTTTTGAAGTGAAATGGAGGAGAAAGAGAAAAAAGTGAATAAGGGAAAATTAGATCCCTTTTTTTTAAACTTTAATATTATATAACTTTCATCATTTGTTATTGGATTTTTTTGTTGTTGTTTTTGTGTCCCTAAAATCTTCAAAAATGTTCCCTTATTTTTAAAAATGATTTTAAAAAAAAAAACAGAGAAACAGAGGAATAGACTGTGTCAACTCTGGGATATTTTTTTTTTTTTATTCCTTTTCCACTCCTTTAAGGAGTATAGAGCATTCACCAAGTTTTTATTTTAAGCTAGGCTTCAGTTTCTTTAATCATAATATTCACTAAGCCGTTGATTACTCGGCTGTAGCTATCGGTTATGAAATATGAATGCACAAATGTTAACTTTGTGCGCCATCTATAATCTTACACAAGAATTATTTATATATTTTTTATAAGATATTTTTTTATTGGATATGATCTGATCGGGGTTTGAACCCGAGACCTTCGACATGAAAGGCGGCGTCTTTACCACTACGCCATTGGTCAGATCAACTCTGGGATATGCGGAAGATCATAATGTCATCCCTTTTGATCTAATCCCTTTTGACATTGATTTGAAAAAGCTTCAAATTGGAAAAACTGCAGTTGGTTCTGCCTTTATTTATTAAAAAATAAAGTTGTGTGGGAGGATGCATGTTTTCTGCAGACTATGGCTTAAAACTACATGGCTATAAATTCCTCCTAGAAAAACTGACAATGTAGATCAATCTAGGTTTCTGAATACTTAGATAGATTGTTTTATTTTTCGATTTTTATACTGTAAAAATACTAGACTCTATATGGTGTGTTTTACAGAATCACGGACGTGAATGCAAATTTAGTATGCTATTAGAAGTACCTACCCTTGTACGGTCATCAATTTTCTTGTTGTTCTTTTGGACTGTTAAATAAAATATACTTAAAAAACACTATAAACTCTTTTCCTTTTGCCTTTTCTTCATTTAATTTTTTTTTATATTTTTTATCTTAATTTTGTAATCATAATTGTAAAATAAATTCTTTAGTTACATTAAATGTCCGTTGATTTGGAAAATAACTTTAAAAAATACAATAAATTTATCACGTGCTATAGGATTGCGAATTTCGAAAAACGTCAATGTAGATTGACAGAAAACGAAATAAATCTTTACAGATTGTATACTGTTCGATTTATAGCTGGTGATCCAAACCTTTGATTTGCACTAAAAGTTGCTTCTTTTGAAGCAACATTTTTATGGAAGATTTTCTATTAAAAAACGATGGACTTTAGGAATCTTCTGCGGATTATAACTGACACTTCTATTGATATTGATATTATATTAAGAAGTAAGGCTGGTCGAAATATGAAACCTTTCATTTATACAAATACATTTTTAAGGTTTTCGTATAGGTTGGATGCACAATAAAGCAGTGCAACCTGAGAAGCTTCTGTAAATTTTTCCAACACTTCTTTGTGTGCTCCTGACACTGCTTTTGATAATATTATTATGAAAAAATCCTTGTAACACTAACGGCGCATTCATAACTTTAATTTTTGCACATTTTTAAAAACGTGCTATTTACTAAAAAAATTTATAATACGATGTGTGTGTGGGCTTTTTATTCCTTATGTCCTTCAATATATTAACCTATATTATTAGATATTCTTGATTATATTTATATATATGTGTATGAACTCAAAAATGTAAGACCATGAATTTTTAATTTATTATTTTGTATTACAGTGAAACTTTTATAATTTTCTGAATTTTATAGGAAAATATTTTTGCAACGGCAACACTTGACTTTTAACGAAAATGCTCAATTATTAAGGAAATTCGAATGAAGTGTTTAAGTAAACATCCTTCCTTTTTTTTGAATGATTATTGAAATCCCATCATTCATTCAGCTCCTCATTCAGCAAACCAATCCTGTCACAATTGACAGATAAGCAATGAAGGTAACGGCTTATTTTAATATAACAAATTGGCGCTAGGAATAATTTAGCCTGAGGAAGTTTCTCTTATACGGTTCTCTGTTGGAAAATTTTGTTTAATAAAAACAAGTCGAGTCAAGTTAAATTTTTAACTTCGTTCAAAGGTATTATTATCTTTAATCTACTGTACTCATAACATTTTATAATTTTTAAAAAAATTTCATAAATTACCAAAAACAAAGGTTAAAATTACAATTGTAGTAATTTAAAAATTTATGAGAGAGTGAGTTTAAGAGAAAAGTGTATATGACAATGTTCTAAGAATAGACAAAAATATCAGGTTCAAGTCAACTTATAACAACTTTTACCTTTAAAAAATTTAAGACATGGAAGTAGTATTCGTATCTTTAAGACATAAAATTTTCCCTACAATTGTACAATTTTATCCCAATTTATATTAAATTGTGTAAAATTCTCAAAAGGCACTTTGTTGTTATACAATATTGTACTTAAATGTTTCTTTTTAGTGTTATTTCCGAAAGGTTTGTATGTATGTGTAGACATTTTAAAGGAAAACAAGCACTGATCAGAATAAAAATCAAAAGTTTCATCAACAATAAACTGAAAAAAACAAAGTTTTTCTTCAAGGTTTGAGTTTTTTATATTTTTAATTTACATTTTTCAAAATGCGGCTGGTCTTAAAAGTTTTCATAATGAAAAAAAAAATTAAATGAAAAATATGCTCACTGCACGTGACATTTTTCATATTTTTCTTTTATAAAATAAATTTTAAAAATCAAATGTGTATTTTGTATATATACAATTTTCTTTGTTTTTCTTTTTCTTTGAAAGTATTTTGAACTTTATTAAAATTCATTTTGTTTCATGTTTTTTAATAATGAGCTTTTGATAAAATTATTATTATGTATATAAGGTGTGTTATAAGTATCGCTTGACCCAGGTCAATATGATTTTTTATCAATGATTCGGTTTTGTTAGTTAGGGAATACTAAATTAGTCTTAGATTAATTAAAAATATATTAAAGGAGTACCGGGTTCGGTAATCCAATGGCTTTAATCACCAAGGAAGGGTCAATTAGAAACACTCAAAGGTCACAAACTGTGAATCATTCACAGTGGTTGAGGACTGTCTATTAAAAAAATAATTAAAACCACCTGAATTCCATTTCTGATAAGCTTCCAAAGCTTGTTCTGCGGCTTTATAAGCATCACTTGATCTAGGTCAGTTTGTATTTTATGTCTGGTTTGTTGTTTTGTCGGTTAGAGTATTTTATGTGAATTGGCATTACATTAATTAAAAATAATTAGAAGGAGTATCAGTGTCGGCAATCAAATAAATTGGTTCCTCGGGGAGGATGAGTTAAAACACGACACAGACAGCAAACTTGAAAGAAAAAGTACAAATCCCTGCCATATCACATTATAAGTGTTAGAAAACCAGTTATTAATAAATAATGAATGTAACCTAAACACCCTCAGAGGTGTTCTCAAATTTTCATTAACCAAAAATTGATAGCAGATCTTTTGCATTTAAAAGTGTTTTAATATAAAAGTAAATTGCTGGATTAATTTTAATAAAAAGAAGAACTGTCTTTCATTTCAGCAATTTACTTTTATATTAAAACACTTTTAAATGCAAAAGATCTACCATCAATTTTTGGTTAATGAAAATTTTCAACATTTTAAGCTTAAAAGTTTTGAAACATTAAAAGAACTGTTTTTTATACCAGCAATTTACTTTTATATTAACACAGTAACAAATTCACAAGATCTACCTTCAATTTTTTATTTTCTGCATTTTAGGGGGCTAGTACTACTTTAATAAAATTATATATTGAAAAAAAATTTTTTTTTTATTTTATTTTCAAATCAAAAACGTGACTGATACCAATGTGTTTTCTATCCCAGCTGCAGCAAACTAATTTTGTTTTTTAAAATAACGGCTTTTCCTCGACTTATTTTTTGTACTTTTGGTGACAGTCTTTTAGTTTTTTAATTAAATATTAGAATAGGTCATAATTCCTTTAATTTTTTATACCATTTGTTAAGAGTTTAATTTTCATAGAACTTTGTAGCATACTCTGTTCAGAATTTTTATTTTAAATTTAAGATGTTGGTTTTTTTTTATCATTTTTAATCATTATTCAAAAAAATATTAGTGGACACAAAATTTGCTGAGATTGTAATTTTTAGACATTCAAAAAAATTAAAATAGTAAAATCAATTTATTAAAAAGCGTCTTGGTTTTTTATGGGGTAATAAATTGGATTCGATTGGACAATAATTTGATATCAAAGCACAAATATTTTTATTAAATATGAAATTATAAATTTTTCTAAGAATTATAAGTCATAAAATTCTCCTGATTTTAATAGTGAGAAGAGAAGAGAAGTAAAGAATGTGTTGAGTTTGTATTTTATATTATGTGGTAATATGGCATAACATTTTATCCCAAAAATATTTATTTTGTTTAATTAACAATGTTGTTTAACTCTTACATCATTTATATGCAACAACTTTGCAAACATTTAAAAAAAAATTTAACACAAGTCTTCGGATTCAGTAGATGCAAATTTATTAAAAATGTTTAGAAACAACTGTTTTTAATCCAAACAATCTTAACTTATTGTTCAAAACTTCTTATACCCGTGCATATTTATATGACATCGGGTATAATAAAATTGCTCCTCCGTTTGTAACGTATCGATCTAGACGAGCTAGATATAGTGTCAAGGGTACGTATCAGATCAGCATCGAAAAGTAAATCGATCGTACTATGTGTGTCTGTCCGTCCTTCCGTGTGTCAACACGATAACTCAAAAACTAAAAAGGCAAGAGTTTTGAAATTCACACAAAGCCATTTTTAGACAATTTCTGGGTTCCCTATTGTTTTTGGTTCAAATCGGACCAAGGCTTCGGAGAGCTGCCATACAACATTTTGCACCAATATGAATTTCTTCAAAACTAATTATACTACGAAGATTATACTACTATGGGATAATGAATTAAAATTCTGTTTTTTTTTTTTTGTTTTTTTTTTATGGTTTTTTTTTGGTTTTTTCTGTTTTTTGTTTTATGCAAAAATTACGGGATAATGAGTTAAATTTCTCAGGAGGCAAAGGTTCGGCAACGGACTTAAGCGCCATAGAAGAAGAAGAAGAAGAGTTAAATTTTTTTAAATTATTTTACTTTTTTATAATTTTTTTTGTAATATACATATATAATAAATAGCATAAGGAAAATAAATAAATTTATTTTATTTTATACATCATAGTGGGTATGCACAGGTGTCTAAAAGTTGACAAGGGCAACTATAATCCTCCTGGTTTTCAATTAAAATCAATTGTTCCCAAAAATTGAAATACCTTCAAAAACTACAACTATATAAAAGTGTTTTATTTTCTCCAGCTTCCATTTCCGTATATATCCTTCCATTTAGCCACATTGAAGACTTTTTGTTGGATTGTATGTGAGATTGGACTGTATTTAAATTCATAAAAATTTTATATTTTACAGATTATGTAAATAAAAATATATTCATGCATCCCTATGCATAGCGGTTAAATATTTTGATATAAAAATATGTGTCCATTTTCTTTAACCAACAACCATTTTCCAATTTCGAACAAAGAAACATTTTGGATGTCTCGAAACTTTCTGAGATGTCAAAAAAAAAACTTAAAATAAGTATATAAAATATTTTTATCTTGATGTTTCTTTCTCTTTTCATTTTCTTTTTAGTAAAAAGTAGTATAAATGAAACAAAATATTATCTTAATGCAAAAGTTTTGACAGGCGATCATTTTTTGAAGACGTTTTTGCTTTAATATTTATTTAAAATATTCCGTTATAAATTTTTTTATATTTCCAATACAATGGAAAATTTTGAGAGAACCACGTTCACATGTGAAAATATGACTTTAAATTTTGTATTTTAACTTAAAACATTTGAACGAACGCTAGATTCAAGGTGCTTTAAAAAATAAAATAACTAATTTCCAGAATCAAATAGAGGTAATTTCGGAGTGTTAAACATTATTATAGCATTTCTAAACCATTAGATCTTTACTGTTATCTCAATATCAAGCTTCAAATTTGAAGTGTTTGAGCGATACATTATTTGACATTTCAAAATATTGACTTCAAATAACGGTAGAATGAAATATCGATTTACCAGAAATTTTACTTCTATAAATCCCCTGTTATTTAAATTGAAAAAAAAATTGCATAGAACTTAAGTTAGATACTGGTCAGAGTATAATATTTTATCTAACTCAACGCATCGGCCAACAAGTCGGTGCCAATTAGGTAGCGTAAGTATTCTACCTTTTTTTATTTTTTGTGGGTAAAAATAAACTTCTTCGACAAAGAGGTTTATCTGAAACGCAGTGCAATTTTTTTTATTAAATATATAGACAGACATCGGACGTCCTGTTGAAAGAAAGAATAAGCTTGGATTCTTTGAGATATTTTTTATAATACATGCTATAAAAATAAAATGTTATAAAAATATTTTTTAAATTTTATTAAAAACGGTATATTAAATCGTATGTAGACAACATATATCGTAAAACATATATATATATATGTTTTATAACATATATATATATATGTTTTAATATATATATATATATATTTAAAAAAACAACAAAAATTGATTAATGAGGCATAGATTATGTTTTTCTTGTATGCTAAGAAAAATAAATAGATTGGTTTTTTGTTATTAAACGACAAATTTATTCTACGAATACTAAAATTTTAAAGTTCATAATGGCTTCACATATGTATTCATATTCTACCCTTTTTTTACGAACATAAAACCGTCATTTGGTTTTTTGTAATATTCAATTTTATAGCAAATTTTTTTAAGTTTTAACTCTTATGGAAAGTACAAACAAACAGTAAACCATTACATGATTGTTATAACATTTGTGTTTGAGAAATATGGTTCAAAGAACAATTTTAAAATAAAACGAAACCAACCAGCTAATTAAGACGAAATATTATTCTGAAGTAGTAAGAAATAAATATTTAAGAAATGGTGTTTTTGAATTTAAATATTTTTAATATCGATAGAATTTTTTCTTCAATTAAACTAAAATTTATATATAAAGTTTAGTCTCTACCTTTAAAATTAAATATGAATTATTATTTTTCTTAAAAAAAAGTACGGGTCCTTTTCTAAATCAAATTTTAGCTATAATTGACCAAATTTTAATTCGACCTTCAAAGAGAGGGAAAGTTACAGTAATAACCTCAAACGATGAAGCAACGAAATTGGTAAAAATAATAAAAATTATAAATCTTTAAAATATTTGTAAAATGTTAAAGTCAAATGTCAAGAATGACATTATTCTAGATAACGGTAACGATAATTTTTCGATTAACTGTACTGTAAGAAACATTTATATCCTATCTGCAATGAACGGTCTCGTTTCGTTCTCTATACGTAGCTATCTGACAAACTAGTTTAAATGTATTGAATTATATGAAAGTGTCTGCAATAGACGCAACCCTGACGCGCAGTCATTACACGGTTATTAAAAAGTTGTTTAACTTTTAATTTTTTCGCTTTCTCCAAATTCAAATCGTATTCAAATGTCAAATAGTTGAACTTTAAAAAATATTTATCAGAAAAATGAAATAAAATGAAAAAATATATTATCACAATAAAAAATTATTAATTTTTTTCTATCTAGAGTTACATAATATCACACCATTATTCAAAATAGCTATACAGGAAACTTTAAACTGTTGAATATTTTTTTTTAATTCATGAAATTTGTAAACAAAGCAATGCCATAAAACCCTGTCATGTCATTGCGGACACTCCTTTGTTGACTACGTAATGAAAGCGAAACGAGAGCGAAGCGAGAGCGTAATTGTAGATAGGCTATTTTCTTATAAGTTTAAAATAGTTTTAAAATGTCCAATTCAAATGTCAAAAATTATTCTATTTAATCGATAAAAATTATTGCAATAATTATTTAAACTAATTTTTCGATTAATTGTACATGTATCCTTTTAATTATTATAATCAATCAATCCAGTCACCCAATTTGTATTAAAAAATTTATTATATTAAAAATAATATATTTATGTGCTTAAAGGCATAACTGTTAATACGGTAAATTAACTTGGTAACAGACAAATTTACTATGAGAAAGAAAGAGATAGCATAAAATAATAAAAATAAATGAATATTTATACAAAGCAATAACAAATATGAAACAAAATTATATATTAATAAAATATAGAAAACATGCTGTGCCTTAAAGATTTTGACTTTATTACGAAATTTTGCATGGGGTACTCGTTAAAAAACAAACATTGTAAGTGGTAAGTTCTAGTCTATTAGAAACGTCAAAATCATATTTTTGGGTGGATTTATCAATCTAATTAATTATTTTTTTTATTCTACTTTATGTTGGAAGTGATTTGCAATTTTTATCATTCCGCAATGACAGTTACTTATACTTCGATATAAATAAAGAATAATCGATTATTAAGTATGAGAAGATAATATAAATTTTCTAGTTCAAATATCAAGGTGGATATAAAGGAAATCAATGACTGTTTTTTTTTAATTTTAAATGAAAACTTTATTGAATGTTTCATAGATTCGAGTGAATATTAAATATTCGTTTATTTTATTTATGGAAGGGGAAAATCATTTCAAAATTAACTACAGGATATTTCAATAAAATTTAAATTATGTTAATGATTATCATGATTTCCATGTTTTTAAATTTTACGATATTTGTCTATCATTCTTAACCATTATTTTGTTTGTGTAGGCAAATGGTTCTCTTTTTTCTAAAATTTTGCAAATGCTGATTCACAAAATAATAATCTAGGTCATGACAAAATTATTAAATCATTGATATTACTAAATAATCTTTTAATATTAGCAATTTTTCAAATTTGAATATTTAAATTAGAATTATAGGAAATACGAAAATAAATTGACGTAATACCTAATATTTGTATTGACTAGTTGGTTGTTTTAACTGGCTATTTTTGTTCAGTAGCGCTTAGCGTCATTTTACTGCAGTCTCCTTGACGACAAGCCTTATATTAAGATTCTTTAAGTTATATTTAGATCCATCTCGTTGTTAATATCTTAGATTTCCAGATATTGTAGAGATTTATTTGCGATTCCATTAAACGCAGCTGCGGCATGATTGATCGAATTGGATAACTTGTGTCCTGGTTTACTAAAATCTAACATACGGACTTGGTCTGTATATTTACTAAAACTTTTACATCGTTTGAAATAGAGAAAAGAAATTTTAACCACGGATAGTTATTGCAAAAAAAATAATTTCGTAGAAGCACTTTTTTCTGTAGCCCCAATTCTAGAAATTTTAAATTTTATAAGTGGAAACACAAATATACCTTTTACCTTTAACCAAAACCTTAAAACACTTTCATAAAGCTTAGGTTCTTCGAATATTAATACCTAAATGAATTTGTGCATTTATTCAAAAAGGAACAGATTCGTTTCGAAATTGCCTTTCAAATCTCCTCTAAATCCTTGCCTTGCGAAATACCCTTATTTTCATCCAAATGTTTAATAATTAAGGGTAAATAATTCCTTTACTATTAGAGATTAAGCTGCAAAGTTATGCTGGATTCCAAATATAACCGAAATTAAAAAAGAGTATTCTTTTAATTTAAATATTCTAAAAATTATTGAAAACAAGCAATTTCTATTCCTTTACTTATTTTATTTCTACATCTTTTCTACAATATATATAAGAACCCTACTTTAATTTCCATAAAATTAAAAATTCAAATAACTTGTTAACTTAATCACAGGACTTTAATAAAAAAAAACAAAACCTTTTGTAAAAAATTAAAGTACTAAAAATATTTTATAAAAAAAAAAAACAAACATTGCTCTAAAATTATAAGAATTACTAAAGGGACAATGTGATCAAGTGACCTATTAAAAATTCCAGAATTTTGTACTTAATGCCCAGCATTCCTTAAAATTTATTTAATATATTTTTTTTTTGATCTTTTGTTTTTAAAATTCTTTGCATTTTCAAATATCAACAATTGTTATTTTGTTCCTTTCGAATTTTTTGGTATTTGTTCGACGGATGCACGTTAAATAAAAAACGTTCTACCACAGTAAAGTCAAGCCATGGTATATTAATAAAAAGAGAAACGTTTAACATCTGCCAAATAATTAATGTAGGGAAATAGGAGAAAATAAAAACCAATGAAATTGTATTTGTATGTTCTTTGCTTTTTGTTCTATTTCCCACTTTACGTTACAGTCCAGTTCCAAAAACAAATATATTACATACTTGGATTTCTAATAACCTACAAAATTTTTTTATGTTTTTGTTGTTCAGTTCTGTTGGCTGTGTTTTCCGTAGCGAAATTTTAAAGTAATAAAAATAAAATGTAATTACAGTTGCCCATAAACGAGCGAATTTCTCAAAGAAAATATTGAGTTATTGAACTTAATATACTCCCGTTAACTTACCCTAATGCTTCAGGATATGATTTCTCAATTTTACGGAACTTAATACCTTTGAGCAGGAAATTAATAGTATTCTAACAACCGTGCTACTATTTATTAGGGATGCAACTAAATGTTTAGGTTTCTTATTCCACTGTAATACTTACTTCCTGCTTTCAGAACTTAATACCTTTGAGCAGGAGATCAATAGTATTCTAACAACGGTGTTATTATTTATTTCGGATGCAACTAAATGTTAAGGTTTCTTATTCCACTGTAATATTTACTTCTTGCTTCCGATCTCTTAAAATTCTATAAAACGTGCATTAGACCAAAAATGGAGTATAATCCACATTTTTGGGTGGGAGTCCCCTTAACTACTTTGGGATATCTCGATAAAGTACCAAATAAAGCTTTTCGGTTTATAAACGATCCGAGTATTACCCTAACAGTCAATACACTTATGCATCGGCGCACTATCTTGTCAGTATCCCTATTTTATAGATTTTTGTGAGGCAGAACACCTGTTACAAAGAAATCAAAAAATTAATGCCTCCTCTTAAAGTTTTCTAACGAAACAAGGAGTGTGGCAGATGTTAATCATTAAACCGTTGAATTAGCAACTGTATACTGGCTCGTTTTACATGAGTATAGACAAAATACTGACTCGTTTTAGTTAACAGCTTCACCATAATAAAGTTAATATTGTGAACATCGCAGCTGCGTCCGGCATTAAATATTTTATGCAACTCAAAAACATAATCTCTTTTCAAATTGTCTACAATGAGTACCTTTACGACAAATAAACAGACAGACAAACAAAACTTTATTTACTTGAATTCACATCTAATTTTTTGTACTATTTAATTATAATATTCACTCACACATTTAAAAGAAAATTATTTTACAAAATCCTTTTTGTTTCTATTCCTATTGCGAGGGTTGAACTAATTTTCAGTATGCCCTAATTACTTATATACTGCATGCGGTCAAAGGGTAAAATAAAAAAAACTTTAAAATTCTGATAATGACAATGCTCTTAAAATTAAAAAAAAAATGTTATTTAAAATTCAAAATTTTTTTTAATTGTTTGTTTTTTTTTTGTTTTTAGAACGTGTCAGAACTCAGAACAACATTTGACATTAAGTATTTGACTTTTATTTAAATTAAAATTTGGTTTCTAAAAAAAACTACTGAAATGAAACTGATAAAGTAAATAAAATGAATTAAAAAAATTTCTCATTTATTAGGGGAAAAAATATTTGATGCTTTAGTTTCAATTTAATACACTAAATTAATGGAAATGTAGTACTTTTGTTCGGGTTTGCTCAATCTTTTGTTCAATTTCAACTATTCAAGTATCAAAAGAATTTCAACTAAGAGTTGAATCTAATTTAAACGAGGAAGAGTGTAGTAGAGTAGACTGTGTCAACTCTGGGATACCCGTATGACCGTAATATAAACATTATATCATTATAATTATAAACATTAATTACTTTTGGCAAAATTTCAAACATACCAGCTTTATTAGGTGAAATATAATTTTCATATAAAAGAAGGAGTTGTATGGCAGCTACTCGAACCCTTTGCAGTAGACCAAGCAAATTTTGCAGTAACTTTGGCCATTACACTAAACTATTTTTGGCAAAATTTCAGACACCCAGCTTTAATAGGTATAGAGTAATGCTCATATAAAATAAGAAGTTGTATGGCAGCTACTCGAACCCTTTGCAGTAGACCAAACAAATTTTGCAGTAACTTTGGCCACTACACTTAACTATTTTTGGCAAAATTTCAGACACCCAGCTTTAATAGGTATAGAGTAATGCTCATATAAAAGAAGGAGTTGTATGGCAGCAACTCGAACTCACTGCAACAGACCAACCAAATTTTGCAGAAACTTTGGCCATAGAACTAAACTACTTTTGCCAAAATTTCAGACACGTATCTGTAATAGGTACAAAGAAATACTCATATAAAAAAAGAAGTTGTATGGCAGCCACCCGAACCCATGGACCAAAGTGGCTGGATTTAAATAGCGATGACGGCTATTGCAAAAAAACGAATTTGCGAAAATTTCAAGATCCTAGCTCCTTTAGTTTTTGAGTTATCGTGCGGACGGACGGACGGACGGACGGACGGACGGACGGACAGACGGACGGACGGACGGACGGACGGACGGACATACATAGCTAAATCGATTTTTTTTTCGATTCTGATCCGATCCATACACTTGAGTCTATATCTACCCCCCCTCCTTCTCTGCGTTACAAACGTAATGGCAAATTTATTATACCCTTTGCCTATATAGTCATACGGGTATAAAAATTATGGAAGTATAGTTTATTTATTTACTGATATTCTAATGGAGGGAGATATGTTCTCGCCAACAATTTCAATTGGGACTGATTCAGCATATACCTTTGCAACTACGTTATTATCTAAAACGGCTGGGTGGAACAGTGAATAGAGTGCAGACCATTTATTTGTAAGGTTTCGATTCCCAATTAAAGTGAAAAAACTTTTATCTGAAAAATACATTAATATAACCATATAGACAAACACAAATATAAACAAATTATTTCATTTAGTAATATAACTCACAGATATAAAATACCATATAACTCATATATAAAATTATGACAATATAAGTTGAAAATTTAAGACGTTTCTGCATGTTATAAAGCCTAGTACTATCATATGTTTAAATTGTATGTGAAATTCATTAAAATCAATTCTAATAATAAGAATATAATATATGCTTACCCCTGTTTCAAGAAGTACCTTTGGTATAGACAATGTTATTAGTTAAAAAGTTGAACAGTTACCACTAAAACTTAGCGAACATTCCACCACTTCGATTATTTGTTTGGTGCTTTAAATTTTTTAAGAATATTAATTAATTACAATATGTAAATGCTGACTAATTGCTGTTAGTTGCATCAAATATTATTTTAAAAAATCTGAATAGTCTGAGTGAGGTTCAGTTTTTTAAGACCATAAACTGTATTTAAAGAATATTAATTTAAATTAAAAAGTAAAAAACTTCAATGCTGCCTTTGAGATAAAAAACCAATTCTGAATGTGAATGTCATTAAAAAATTTTAATGATATTTAATAATTGTTATGATCAAACTTGATATTTAAAAATAGTTTTTTTACAACTCTGTATGCAAAGCTGTAAGTCTTATAAAGACCATATGCTCTTCTCTTATTCAATGAAATAGTTCCAAAACCTTTGTAGTTGTATGACCTGATGAAGGCTTAAAATAAAAAATATTTTTTTTTTATGAAATTAAATTTACGTACTTCTTAACAAACATTTTTAATGAAGATTTTTTTTAATTTTCCTGTCAACTTGTCAGATTAATCAAGATATGTGATATAAGATTATTTAGTATTATTTTTTCTTGCATTTCTATCGCTTCATCTGACATTTTATTGCGACACGCGTAATATTTATTACTCTTGTTATGTCATCTTAGTAATAAGCAATTCATTGTAACATCAATAAAAACAACATGGGGTAATTTTTATCAACTGATTATATAAAAATTTGTATTTGTAAGCACGCTGGTAATATTATTTAATATTTGACATTTTTTAATGTTCTTAATTATGTGTTAACAAAAAATAATCATATATAATTTTATTTTTTTATAGTTCCGATCAAAAGAAAATAAAATTGTTTTAATAATGCTCAATTATTATGAGATTTAATTGCCTTTTACAAATAAAAGATATTTAAGAATTTATGAAATTAATTGCTTGCGTACAATGAGCGTAGCTATGACACAGCAACGAAGTAGCAAAACGTACCTATCAAAATTTTTAAGCACAAAGCTTTGAAGTGTCATTTAATGTAAACAAATTAAATTTTATTATTCAAATTTTATTTCAGGTTTTTTAATTTTATTATTTTATTTGATTTTTTCTTTTTGTTTATTTCTTTTCCACTCCATTAAAGAAAATAGTGCATTCACTTAGGCTATTTAGACTATTTAGACTAAGCTTAATCTATTTAGACTAGTTTCTTTAATAGTTATATTCCCTAAGTCGTTGATTAATCTGCTGTAGCTACTGTTTAAAATTATGAATACACAAATGTTAATTTTGTGAGCCATCTATTATCTTATACAAAAGTTATTTATATATTTATATCAAATCTTATCATATATTACGATATTAACTATTACGATATAATTATACAATTTAACGATATTTTTATACCCGTGCATACATATATGAACATCGGGTATATTAAAATTACTCCTCCGTTTGTAACGCATCGAAATATAAGAGCTAGATATAGTGTCAAGGGTACGTATCGAATCAGCATCGAAAAGTGAATCGATCTAGCTATGTGTGTCCGTCCGTCCGTCCGTCCGTCCGTCAGCACGATAACTCAAAAACTATAAGAGCTAGAGTTCTGAAACTTTCACAAAGTAATTTTTAGACAATTTGTAGGTTCCCTATTGTTTTTGGTTAAAATCGGAGAAAGGCTTCGGGTAGCTGCCATACAAATTTTTCGATATTTTATGAGTATTTTTAAAATTAATAACGAAAAATAGAAACCAAATATAAAAACAAACAAATTGTTGTTTAATTATTAATCGGTTCATGGTGTAGTGGTTAGGACATGTTACTTGTAGCAAAAATGTTTCGGTTCGAATTCAGGCTACGGATATTTTTTTTTTTTTTTAAATTCATTTTTTTTATCTATTTTTTTTTTAATAAAATATATGTATTTATTTTATGTTTGAAAAAATTTTATTTTATAGAAAATTAGACAGAAGATTCATTTATATTAAAAATTATTAATTTTTTTTAATATTTCTAAAACAAACAAATTGATACTATAGCAACTACGATTATTTAAAACTGTTATTTAAAACAAACAATTGATACCATAGTAACTAGAATTATTTAAAAAAAAAAAAAATGAGATAAATAAAAACTCGTTTTGTAAACAAATTATTAATTGTTCTATGGTATAGTGTGTAGGACATGGAACTGGTAGTCAAAACGTTTCGGTTCGATTCCTGGCTGGGGCAAAATTTCTTTTTTTTTAAATTCATCTTAAAATTCTCATTTATAAATTATTTATTTTTTTTAAAACATTTTTAAAAAAATTCAAAACAGTTATTCAAAACAAACAATTGATACCATCGCAACTATAATAATTTAAAAAAAAAATTGAAATGAACATAAGGTCGATGGCTTAGCGGTTAAGACGTCGACATTTTAATTGGAAAGTGTGGGTTCGAATCTCGTTGAGAGCATATTTTTTTTTTTAAATTCATCTTTTTTGTTTAATTCATTTTTTTTTTATTAATTTTTTTTCAATTAAATATAAAAAAACAAATATTTTGAATTTTCTGTCAAACAGTTCAATTGCAATATAAGAATTTCTTATATAGTTAATACACGCACGGGTATCTAAAAGTTGACAAGGGCAACTATAATCTTCCTCGTTTTAATTAGATATGATCTGACCGGTTCTTGAATCCGAGAATATCTACATGAAAGGCGACGTCTTTACCACTACGCTATATTATATGATAAATAAATTTAATTTTTTTATAATTCTGTATTCTTTAGTTTCAAACTAGTAAATAATAACAAACATAAATGGCTAGCAAAATATATATTCATAGTTAAAAGTTTATGAACTTTTGCGTCAAGGCTGCGTAAAAACATTTTTGGTACTTTTATTCTCTGCATTTGTATTATTTTTCATATGTTTAACTTTTAAAGTAGCATTTCAAGATTGTTACTTACGCTCATTCTACCTAAGAGGCAACTTAACTAATGCTAAAAATTTTGTTCTAAGTTCTAAGTATTTATATTTTCTATCAGTTGATTCATTTTAGTACCTTTTTTATTCGAAGTTTGTTTCTTAAAAGTTTGCTCAAAATTTTTAAAGTTTCCTTTCCAAAATTTCCACCTTCCATGTCTTAATTCAAAAAACTTCAAAAACCTCTATTACATGACAGTTTTCAGAAAAAAGTACGGAATATCTGATTTACCCTTTTAAATACGATGTAGTACTGGATGATTGTAGTAATATTCCATATAAAACCAAATTAACTTTTAATCAGTTCTATTAGTTTCACAAAATTGATTACATTACATAATTTTAAATTAGTATGTAAATATTTTCGTATATGAATCCTGATTTGTCTGGTTAGTCCTTTTTTCTCATTTTAAATTTTAATAAATAATGCTTTTCAGTATTTATTAACACATTCATTGTCCAAATTATTCCTAGTTTACATAAATGAAATTTTTTAATATGTATATTATACAACCAATCCAACATTTTTTAGTAAAAGTTTCCTTTCTATTACATCTTAGACGGACTGAAAGGCAATACAAATTATTCGCGAATTTAAATTAAAAAAAATAAACAAAAATCAGAATGAATTTATAAATATTTTATAAATTTTATAAATTTTAAACAAATAATACTGTAAAAGATATTTTTAATATAGCAAAAATATTATGTAAATATGTATCTATATTATTATGTAAATTTTTAAAAAAATTTTAAAAACGAATATTAAATAAAATATTGTAAGATCCAAAAAAAGGAAACAATATTAAAATGTTAACAATTCCTTTTATTTGAGTGAGATCTCCTTAAAGAACTCCTTTTATTTGGAATTCGTGTAAATAAATTTACATAAATAAAATTATATTTAATAAATATTTATTAAATTAAATATTTTAAATAAACGAATAATAATAATAATGTATAAAATTTGATTAGTTAAAATTTTATTTATTAATATTATAAAAAACCAAGTAAAATATAATTTTTTTTTTAATATTTGCAATTTTAATTTAAATTCAAGTTTTAGAAATATTTTTTGGAAAAATTGCTTCCTTTTTAAGATTAATGAAACTTGGCTAAAAATTATATTAAATTGAGCTTTGAAGTGGGAAAGTATGACTAGTTCAAAGCTCAACAACTTTTACAAAGCTTCATCCAGTAAGTTAATCAATTAATACTAAAGAATTGGATAAAGAATGCTTCTACGATCTAGATATTTTACTGAAGTAAAGTGTTTTACATAACCCTTTCGTAAAAGTAATTTTAAATTTAGCTCGAAGTTTAAACATGCTTACATATGATAACTCCATGAACAGATCAAGAATTAAGCTTGAAATTGCCATAATATGCTTCTAAATGCCTTAAAATTGAGTTTCAAGTTTTTAGCACATTTTCAAAAAATTTTGTAAAAATGTGCCTATATAGCTTCACTCTGTCCGTCCGTCTGTCCGTCCGTCTGTCCGTCCGTCCGTCCGTCCGTATGTTTACAAAAACTTTTACACCGTTTGAAATAGAGTAAAGAAATTTTAACCATGGGTAGTTTTTGCAAAAAAAATTATTTCGTAGAAGAATTTTTTTCTTTTCAGCCCCCCAAAGTTGGAAAAAGCCCTATATTTAAATGGTTATAACAAGAGTTCTGTTTAATATATTTTCAATCTGAAAACGGCAAACGATAGCTGGTTTCATAAATTTTATAAATTTTTGACAGACAAATATTTAGGGTTGCCATACGGTACTAAAATTTAACATTACACAAAACTCAATTTTTGCAAAATTTTTGACCACACATATCTTCTGAACGGTTCAAGCTAGGGTCTTGAAATTTTGGGAGAAGTTAGATAATCAGAAATTAGTAGGAGTCGGTTAACAAAATTTTTTTGTCAAGCCCCCTATTTAGGAGCTATAAGGGCTCCAAAATTGAAATTTTGCTATTTTTAAACACCTGTATCTTGAATACCTGTCCAAATTTTTTTTTAGTGATATACAAAATTCAAAGCTCTATAATTATATTTCAACATGTGTCAAAGGTTTTTCTTAATTTTGAAGGGTTACAAAGCTACAGCCCCTGCAATTTCCAAAAAAGCCCTATATTTAAAATGATATAACATGAGTTCTGTTAGGTTTATTTTCAATCGAAAAACGGTATAAGAGAGCTGCTTTTATAGACTCAACAAAAATATGTCGATCAAATTTATAGGGTTGCCATACGGTACTAAAATTTAGCATTATATAAAACTCAATTTTTGCAAAATTTTTGGTCCCACATATCTCTTAAACGGTTTCAGATAGGGCCTTGAAATTTTGGGAGAAGTTAGGTCTTCAAAAGCTAGTAGGAGTCGGTTAACAAAATTTTTTGGTCAAGCCCCCTGTTTAGAAGCTATAAGGGCTCGAAAATTGAAATTTTGCTATTTTTAAGCACCTGTAACTTGAATACCTGTCCAATTTTTTTTTATTAATTATATTTTAACATATGTTAAAGGCTTTTCTTAAATTTAAAAGCGGTTCCTTAAACTGAAGAAAGTGTAACTCAGTTTTACTCATTTTTGCTTAGATAATAAAATTCTAAGTAAAATTCCAAATTTTGGTTTAATTCCTAGAAACCACAAAAGTGGAGAGGTAGGGGGGGAGGGGGTTGGTTAGATGAAGTAAGGTCCTTAAGAAATTTAGCAACCTTCCCCATAGATTAGCTAATAGGGCTTAAAAATTAAAAATTTACTGTTTTTATAAGTAAGCAGTAACTTAGTCACTAACGTATATATTTCCGAAATTAAACGTTAATATTGAAGCTTCAACATTATATTCCGATAAAATACTTAGTATGAAACACTATATTATTTTGAAAATGTGCTTTTTTAAAAACCCTTGGTTTTTTATCATCACTTGTTTAAAATTAAAAATGTAAAATTTTTTAAAATATGGTAATTTAAGTGATCAAGAAATGAGTCCTGAAGTGATAACAAATTAAACGTAAAGAAGCCGAAATATACTTCTAAATGCCTGAAAATTGAGTTTAAAGCTTTAATACTCGTGCATACTAAGTTTTTATATGCCGAATATATTAAAATTGCTTTTCCGTTTGTAACGTATCGATCTAGACATAATAGCTATAGAATAAAAGGTATGTGTCGAACCAGCATCAAAAACTAAATCGATCTAGCTATGCGGGTCCGTTCGTTTTTTTTTGTTTTTGTTGTTGGGCCAACATTTTTTTTTGTTTTTTATTTTCAAATATAATATCATGTTTACAAATTCCCATGGTGACCAAATATATATCGTAAAATATAATATATATGATATATACAAACAAAATAAATAACATTAATATTATAAAATGAACAACTACTATAATCTGCCAGCCTGAAAAGGAAAGGCATGCTTCACTTCCTTATTACATTTTATGAGGTAAGGAACTGCTTATAAATAAATAAATAAATAATATCATAGTGGGTAAGCACTGGTATTTAAATGCTGACAAGGGCTACTATAATAATCCTTATGCAAAATTAAACATGTTTATACATGTAACATTATTTAAAACTGCGTGTATTGAAAAACAAAACCACCGATCTTCAGATTCTGGTACAATTTAAATCAAATATGAAATCAAATACTTTTAAAAATTCGTAAATACGAAAAACTCAATTCAAAAACCCAAAAAAATAATACTGTAAATACAAATACCCATCAGCGATTTTTCAAAGATAGTTTTGCGAATTTTACAGTTATTATAAATAATTGTTACGGGAAAGTATTTTTATTTAAATATTAAAAACATCCAAAGTATGCAAATAAAAATCATTTTCCACATTTTTAAAACCATATTAACAAAAATTTCTATTCATCCCGCAGGATAAATTATTTTGTAAAGAAATGATTCACTTTCAGATCCATACTAAAAAATTGATATTAACTTTACAAAATATAAAAAAAAACAACAAAAAAAAATTTAGGTACAAGAATATGTAAAATACAAAAATCCTTTTAATATTCTTGTCTCTTTCTGATATCTCATCTATTCAAACATATTCATTTGAAACATATTAAAAACAGTACCTTCTTAGTATATCTTGTACAGGTAAGTTCTCATTCTTTTGGGAAATTATGAATTTTTATCAGGATTTTTTTGGGAAATTTAATGTTTCTGAATAGTAAAAAAAGAAGAGCCCCTAAAATATTATTAAAAGACAAAATGAACAATTTAAAAATCTTTATTGCCCCATTGACTTTCATATGTTTTCTTTTCATTTTAAATTGTGTAAATTTAACCTTTTCCTTTTGATTTAGTTTTTATTACTTCCTTCCTTCCTTATCCCTTTTTATTGAACTCGTACATAAGTATAATTGTACGTTATACTACGATATACATTAAATTGAAGTGTTACCAGTTTAATCCTAAATATTATGTGAGTGTATGTAGTGTAAAATGGACTCGGGTTGTTCATTCACAATCCGAACTAGTGGAGCTGTTAAAAATATGATGTAATTTATTTGAATAATGCAAAATTGGAAATATATGAATGGGAGTACATAGAAGTATTAAATACTTGTTATTGACTGATTTACTCAAAATATAAAAAACTTTCGGCAAGATTTTATTGTTAATCTCATATATTTTTGCTAGATCCTCTAATAAAGCTCTTCTTTCTTTCCATTTAACATCTTAATTTTATGGTTTTTTGCAGTAGATCCTATTCCAAAAATTCTTAAGTAGTTCTTAAATAAGTTTATTAAAATGTAGCTTAGATATCTTTTATTAATTATTTTGCATTTTAACATCATTCTAGCCTATGAACTCCAACTGTTAATTAGGATGTTAATCCCATCACAGTTTTATGAATGAAGGGAATTGTGTCTGATCAGTGGAAGCCCAACACTCCTTGAAATTTAATTTTTTTCGCTGCCTTTTTAGGATTACTAACTTTCGCTGGAAAAAAAAGTAAGATAAGTGGAGAAAAGACTTAACCACCGAAATAATAAACCTTAAAGCTACGATTTAGGAATTTATAAAATTATTATAAGGATCAAGATTGAAAATTCCCAAGAATCATTGATTAAAATTTGAAACACAAAATAATAAATTTAGAGCCACCTCCAGATATGCTATAAAAATCTGCAAATGTTATTTCTGCTCACTGCTCATAAATTATTCAGTCATTTATTCAACAAGCTATCACTATCCAAAATGAAAAATCTCTTAACTCACTGCAAATTAAGAAACTTCTTAGTATCAAAATGTGTGCAAACAATTTCCAAGATATGGCAACCCTATTTTCATCAAAAATTGACTCTCCGAAACAGAAATTTGCTTCATCATTCAAAACAAAATTGAAGTTTAGAAAATTACCTGAACTAAACAAAACAAAGAAGTACAATATATATTCCCTACCCTGGACATTTTCAAGATATATAAATCAAAAGAAGGGATTCCTCCCTGATTTAATGTTTTGAAAATAAAATTGGATTAACAAAATATTTAGGTTCTTTTGGTTTTTGGAATAATACAAAAATTTAATATTAAGAACTATGAGCATATATTTACATGCAGTTGCTTTAGTATATGTTTTCTTTTATCAAATCATTTTTGATTTAGGAAAATTCTCTACTTATTCTATAACTTATTCAACAAGTTGATTATACAAAAAATTTTCAATAAAAGTTAATTAAAAAATAACAAAAAAATCTTTTTTTAATTGAAATTTGAGCACATTTCATATACACATTCTAAATGCTGATTATTTGATGTTTTTGATTTTAAAGTTATTTTAAATGAAAAATTAAATTATTTAGTACTGAGTATCTTTTATGGCATATATAAAACGCGAGAAAGAGTGTACCAGAGTAGACTGTGTCAACTCTGAGATACCCGTATGACCGTAATATAGACATTATATCATCTGGTTAATTACTTTTGACAAAATTTCAAATACACAAATTATTGAACTTTCAATTATGTACAATAAATTGAAACCTCTTCCAGTACGTCCTGTAAGTTAATTACTATTGACATAGAGCTCATACAAAAAAGAAGCTGTATGGTAATTACTCGAACCCACTGAAGTAAACAAACCAAAATTTGCACAAATTTGCACAAACTTTGGCAAAAGAACTAAACTGTTTTCTGCAATAGTTGGCTGCATTCCAATAGCGATTACGGCTATTGCGTAAAAGAAAATTTAGGAAAATTTCAGAATCGTTGCTCCTTTACTTTTTGAGTTATCGTGAGAACGGACAAACGGACAGACAGACATAGCTAGATCGATTTGATTTTCGATTCTGATGCAATCCATACCTTTGAGTATGTATCTATACCCCCGTCCTTCTCTGCGTCCCAAACGTAATGGCAAATTTAGCATGTCCTTTTGACTTATAGTCATACTGGTATAAAAATTACTTAACAGCTGTCCTAAACTTTTCTTTCATGTACCATTTCATAAAATGTTAAACCGATTTCAAATTGTGCATTACTCTAGTATAGTCTACACTGTCACCAAGAATTATATTATAAATTCTATCGATTTCCAAAAAACAAATACCAATCAATCTTAATTTTTTACGGAAAATGGCTGACAGCTAGGAGGAACTGGTAATATAAGTGAATGGATCAGCATATAACATTGTCAAGAATAAGACAAAAGTGGTTTACATCAACTAATTTTTTTATCTTTATTTAGCAAATACCAATCCTGTTACCTGTTACCATTTTCAATTTTTTCAATCTTTTATTTTATAAAATGTAAACGCACAAATATGGAAAATTGTTAAATTTGTGCGTTTTTTTCTTTTAATAATAAAAACGCGTACGCCAAAGAATTTTTCTTCGAAATCTAAATATGGCTATTATCCAAATAAGGGGTAACCCAACGAATATTCTTTTAGGACACTTACTTTACAAAAAAAAATTGATAATAAAATAAAAAAACTATCAATTATCTTAATAAGGAATTTAAAAAATGCTTAAAACAGTCAATGAAATTCTAGAATTACGGAATTTTCCAATTAAGGAAAGTTTATATTTATAATTTGTTTTTTAATATATAAAATGGCATAAATATAGGCGTATATTAAGATTTATTCGGTTTTTTAATACAAGGAAGAACTAAAAAAATTTTTTTTTATCACTATTTCGCATACTTTTCATTATTATAATTTATGAATACCATTCCTAATTTAAAAAATAAATTGTATATATATATATATATAATAAATATTTGAAAGCTAAGGTCTTATATAAAAGTCGGAAAATCGCTGGTACTTTATTTCTTATACAATTTTTTTTTAAATTATTACAATGTATAAAAGAGGACATTTTAAAAATGAACGAATAAATGAATTAATTAATTTTATTTCAGAATAAATTTATATAATTTGGTTTTTTTTTGTAATATAATTAAGTTATTAAAATACTGAAAATTATATATTTGGAATATGCCAAGTACCAAACCCATTATAATTAGAATTGTTAATTTTTCGCTTATGACATTTATTTATGAAGTGATTTATGATCAGAATGGAATGTATATATAAATACTTTAAATATATGGAATAAATTAGTAAATTGGATGCTCGTGTACAGATAAAATCAATTCAATAGTTTAAATAAATATGGAAAGCGAACTGGCAGGGATATTATAATTAATAATATATTTGCTTTTTTAAAATCGTCCATCTTTATATATTTAATTTATTAAATTTATTTTTATCTTCTAATTAGTATCTTCAGCCCTTTAATCAATAGACTGTAATAAATAGTTGACAAAAAAATTTATATATTGAAGAAAGAGACAAAAAGTAGGTTATTAGTGCTAATAGATTTTCAAATATTAGAACTTTTAACTTTTTATTACTTAAATTTATTGGCCCACATACGAAAGGAAAGGGCCCATCAATTTAGGACGAATGTATATCCCTGTAAATTTTAATAAATAAATAAATAAATACTTAAATTAAACTTGGATATAGAACAATGTAATGTTTAAACTTTACTGCACATACATGCAGTACCGTATTCAAATTACTACGTAAATTATCAATATGAACTGTCAAAAAAAAATCTGTGATTCATTTAAAAAAAAACCTACTCGCTGTCCGCATTACTGTGTAAACTGTCAATATGAAGTGTCAAACAATTAATGTTACTTTAAAAAAAAAATCTGCATTACACTCTAAATCACAAATATTCTAAAATAAAACCGAGCATCCAATTTAATATTTCGGTTGACTGAAATGTCAGTGTGAGCTGTCAAAAAAAAAATCTGTGTTTTTAGTTCAGAACACTCAGAAACCAGAGCTCATTATTAGTGATTTTTTTTTTTCAAATCTAAGCACAAAAATGCAAAAATAAAGACGAACATAGGTATAATAAATTGAAAACTACATTTTGACTTTTTTGTAGTATCAGTTGATCTTAATTTGTATAAATGTTTATTACATTAATATGTGTAAATTAAATAAAACGAAATATTAAAAAATTAAATTTTTTTTTTTTTTTTTTTTTGTCTTGGGGTAAGGATGGTGGAAATCGTCGAAAGATATTGAGCGCAACCACAGTTATGTGTGACTTTAACACACTAAAAACACCCGCCCTGTTTTAAAATATTAAAACTAGTCTTAGAGACTAACCATTAATTTTGCGCTAACTTTTTATGATCTACTGGAATTACAGACCTCCGTTAAGGTGATCTGAATTTATCGCTAGTTGGAGGGGCCTAGTTCTTTTAAGCCTTCTATTGACATTTGAAAATAGTAGAAGTTTTGACGCTTCTATGTTTATGTGACCTTCTAAGTGGGTCTTATGTTTTATGGCATATTTTTTTATTTCATCGCTAACAATAGGAATTCTTAGATCCCTGTGTAAGTCGGAATTTCGTACGTACCAGGGAGCACTCACCATGTTACGTAGCACTTTGCTTTGAAATGTTTGAATTTTCTGAATATGTGTTCGTTTGGCACACCCCCAAAGTTGTACGCCGTACAACCAGATAGGCTTAATTATTTGGTTATATAACAGTATTTTGTACTCTATTGGCAATTTAGATTTTCGACCTAGGAGCCAATACATTTCTCTATATTTTTGTTCTAATTCTATTCTTTTCTTTTTGACCTTTTGTATTTTTATTTGTCATTAAAACATTATCTCAATAAATTCTGATGTTGTTTATAAAATCTAAATGCTTTGAGCGTACTTGTTTCTGGTCAGAAAGGTATCTGAACTCTGCCTTCAAATAAAAAAAATTCTTTAAAATGTAAAATATTTGAAATGTTTCATCAACTTGTTGCTAATACAATGAGAAATTGGTTGACGATTTAAGACAGTAATATTGATAGTTCAAAATATAAAATCGATAATTTCATTACATTACCTAAAAATTGTTAAATGACATTTGTTTTAAAACTCTAACAAATTTTTAATTAAGAATCCAAAATGTATTTTTAAGGAATTGGTAACACTCAAATTCATAAAAAGAAAAAAATAAGTGTTACATATCGCGTATTTAAAAAAAATTTTCCACTCAAATTCTGTCACAAATATTACAAAATGCATCTTTCTTTAGTTTCTGACCATAAATGTCTCTTGAACAGCATCTATTTTTAAATGCAAAATATAAAATAACAATTTTCTTTGTATAATCATAGTTTAGTAAAAATTATGGAATAACTGCTAAAGGTAGAAGACACTTATTTTACTATACTAAACTCACCTGTTCTGATTTTATCTCCTATTTATTATTATTGGAATATTAAAATGGTTTTGAAATAGAAAAATAACAGTTATAATAAAAATTTTTCTTTGGAAAATAAAATGACTTCATATGGAAAATGACTCTTATTTATGCATGTTCTCGGGAAATTTGTAAGAGAAATTAAATACATCTACAAGGAATATGAAATTTATTTATAATAAATTGTCTGACTGTTGTTTATTCTAATTTTAGAATACAGACGGATATTGGAAATCGGGAAGGGAAGTCGTACAAGAAAATAAAAATAAATATTTCAAATTATAACATAAATAAAAATGATAAAATAAAACTTTTTATTAATTTTTTTTTAGGAAATTTTATGCATTACAGTACTCATATGCATACGTATCTCATATTAATCTCAAATTTAAGGAACTTAGAGACAAAACAGAACTAACTTGTATCAATTTCAAGTTCTATCTTTATTAATTCCAAAGATTTGATGAATAAGTCTAGGGAGACGTGCGGTAGCTGTTCGAACGACTTTTTTAATGCCTTGAAAGTTTTAGAAATAAATAGGAAAATGGTCTATTTTTGAAACAACATTCCAATTCACATCAAATTCTAGGGATGTAATGTAAAGAGGTCAAAACACCCTTGTACCAAATTTGGAGTTTAATTTTTAGTATTTTTAATATACTTTTTTTAGGTCTTGGAAGATAATATATAGAAGTTATCGAAATTACTACTCCATTTCATTCCAAATGTAAAGAATATAATGTAAGCAGTACAGCACATTCTTTTACCAAATTTTCAAATTTCTATCTTAATCAGTTTCAAAGATGTGTTTGTTAGGGTTAGGCGTGTGGGATAGGCATCCGAATCACTCCAATTCATATCAAATTACGAATATAATAGGGACATTAGGAAAAATTTCAATTTTCTATGTTTATAGAAAGTACCCGAACTACTATCCAAATCTTAGAGATACAATGTAAACGGGATAGAATACGCTTATGTCAAATTTAAAATTGCTATCATTATTAATTTTGAATATGTAAGTTTGATGGTTCTTTGCATATTGATTTCGGTGATATATTCGTTTACCCTTGGATTAATTGGAAACCCACTATTCGTCAATTTGTTAAGGCGACCACCTCCTAAGTGATGAATATACGCTCATCAAGAATTTTTGAAGATTTACATATTTAGCTTGCTTCCTTTTGATGGTTACGAACACCGTCCCAAAGTTAATTTACGATACCGGATCCATTTAAGTTATAGGCTACAAAAACGATGATTAGACATTATCAACCATATGATTGTATGATTAAAATATAAATAAAAATAAACTTATCCAATATTCCATACTATATTTTAAATTTTATCATCTTGTATAGACTATAATTTCTCTTACACATTATTACAATGTTATTGAAAGAATATCTTTATTTTCCTGATATTTTTAGAATTATATAATGTAAAATGTTTTCAACTACCCGCAGATTCTAGTTTGTTCATATGCTGAATAAAAATTTTAGATCTAGTTCAGTTTTTCCATATTTAGAGCATTACGATTAAATTGCATCGAACAAAAAAACTCTTTCCTAAGAAATGTTGGAAATTAAGTAAAATTTTTTATGCCTATATTTAGTGAAATTAGTCTACCATCTACTTATAGTCTACTATATAAGACTAAAAATAAATCTTGGAAATTGTCTAACATTTAAATTAAAAAAATTTAACGACAAAAAAAGTCATTTTAATAATAAAAACTAATTCTTCATAATTAATTCTTGATCTAAATTAGCTAAGGCAAATGTTTTTATATAAATAAATGGGAAGAACATGAGGTTATATCCATTTACTACTTTTTACTGACACACATTTTCTACTGATGGATAATTTTCCAAAAGATCTTCTTTCATAAGAAGTGGTTATTTTCAAAATCATAAAACTGGTATTATAAAACTGTAAAATTAATCCACTTTTATAGTATGAAAGCTGTTAGAAATTATAGTAATAAAATTTGTTTTTATATAGGCACATAGTTACCCCAAAGTAAGAAAAACTGATCCAACCAAATTTCAAATCACAATTTAAGCCTTACTTTAGGTGGAAACAACTTTCTATTCTGAAGTGATTAGTATTAAGGATTATGGGTACGTGACTCTTTATTGGAAAAAAAAAATCCCGAATAAAAAAATACATAAAATAAATATTGAATTTTAATTTTGTGGCAAAAATCCCGAATGTTACAAAATCCTGAAAGCCAAAAATAACAGACCAATGAATATCATATGAAAATCGAATTTAATTTTTTCTTAATTATCAGATCATAATGCAGAGCCTTTTACAGTATGTATATCTATGTATTTTGTATATGAGCCTCTAAGTGAGGTGATATTTTAGAGTTAGATTTTTCTTTCGAAATTCTTTCGTTCGGGATTTTTTTTAGTAGAGTATCATAGACCCAGGAGTACTCCCCAAAATATAAGTCAATCGAATTTGTATGCGCTTGCGCTTGTTAAGACTTAGGCACCAGAAATATTTTAAATTTTGGAAACTCTTTAGCACTTTAGGTAACATTCAACATTACTACCAAAAATACCTATAAGTTTTTGTAATATTTTTTTTTGGTATACGCCTTTATCATTTTGACTAGTGCAATCGAGTGCTAGATATATTTATTTGAGTTTCACCTTACAAGGAATCAAAAATCTTTAAAATTAGCAAAATTGACAAACTCTAAGTCTTCAGATTCTTGTTGATATTCTTCAGTTTTTGGCACAAAGATTTGAAATTTAATCTCTTTGATGGAGTCTTAAAAGTTAAGCCAAGTTTTAAGTCTAACAGGTTTTGCAAAATCACGAATTTCCAAAACTTCTTAAATTTTATCAAACTTTTTTTAAAATTTAAAATTTTGTACATATTTCACTAATTTAAAATTACTTAAATGTTTACAAAATTTTCACAAAAATTAAATTTCCTCAAATGAATATCCCTTTCACACATATATAAAATACTTTAATTCAATTTTTTTTCTGAGGGTAATATATTTTTAAAATAAATTCCATGAGTGTTGGTTTTTAACCGATTGTATTCAATTAGAGGCATATTAAAATTCAAATAAACCCTCATTAACAGAAAGAACTGTAAAAAATAGGCTGTTTGAAAAAAATTCCCAAGAAAAATGTCTCTAAACAAAAATTAAAAAAAGTCGTCAAAATTAATACGAAAATTTGGTAGCTTTTTTTTTTTTGAAGTCCCCAAACACAATTTATTGGATTCCTGTAATAAAAAATAAATCATAAATAATAAGGTATAATACAAGGGACTGCCCCAAAACCGTGTTAAACAAGTTATTGGAACTCTGACTTTGTATCCAACTCTGAAACCTGTTCTAACAGATTTCCATAAATAATAAGTCAGCAATAAGCATTTAATATAATGAGGACTGGAGCTCCCAAACCCCTGTGAAACCATTTATTGAAAGTCTTTTTTTGTATCCAAATCTGAACCTGGCAAAGCAAAATATTCTATTCTCTGGTTTTGTATCAAACTTAGACAACCCTCCTAGCTTTCATTCATTATGTGTCAGCACCAGAGCATTTAACTTAGGAACTTTATTTTGTGAAAAAATTGCTCAAAGTTGTAGACTTTTTTCATTTTTCTTTTGGGGACTTTTTTCGTACAGCCAAAAAAATTGCCTGGGTAGGTACAAATTTTTCATGAAGATAAAAACAAAAAGTACGGATTCGGAATAAAATACAAACAATAAAACAATTGTGCAACAACAATTAATGTTTATGAGTATGGGACTCTGGTGCTTCGGCAACTGTGATGAAAGGAAAACATTTATATGTATGTGAGTAACTAAAAATAAACTCGGTACGTATGTACTGTAGAAAAATTAGATTATCTTTTTCATCATCAGCACAATTTTCATATTATAATCATAATAAAATTAATGTGAGCCATTTTCATTCATATTCTTCCCATAAAATGTGGAGAGCATTGATGGTATAAAATATAGTGGTTTATGGAGGCACATTTTCATCCCCATTCTTTTATATTAAAAGTTTTTGCTTTTTTTTATAAATATAACAAAGTTTGACGGTTCCGTTTATATTTATTCACTTCTTTTATGTCATTTCCTTTTTGGTTTTTATTTCCCATTCTTCTCAGGTAACGTTTTAAAACGTTTTATCTTGGTACATTTTATATAATTCTGACAGCTTCACTTTATTTAATTGTTTTAAAAATATTCTTGTGTTTTATTTCAGTGAAAGTGAAAGTAAATTATTTATATAAAAGTGAAAGTAATACAATGGTGAGTTTATATGAGATTTTTTATTGTCTGACAATACAATTAAATCTCTTTATAGACCTACTTTGATTGAGGGTAATTTATTGTTTTTGAAGGTAAACTTTTTTATTTACAGGTGAATGTTTTTAAAGAATGGTAATTTGTATTAGATGGAATGACATCATATTAGCATTCTCATGATGTACGCAGAGTCTCAGTTATACATTTTGGATAATTTATTTATTTATTTATTTATAAACAATTTCCTATCACATACATTGTGATAAGCAAGTAGGTCAGCCAATTCTTTTCAAGTACTATTTTATATTATAATGCAAGCTATTAATGATATAGATTATATTATTCATTTATTATATAGTTTTTTATTAGATATGATCTGACCAAGGTTTGAATCCGAAACCCTTTGACTTAAAGGCCGACTTCCTAATCACTACACCATTGATCGGAATGTATATTTATATTATAGACCTAGAGTACTCTGAACTGTAAAATATATAAATAGCTAGTTATATGAACTACTGGAGTACTGGAGGTATGAATACTGGAGCTAACACTATACTGAAGTTAAACTGCCTGCTGTATAATGACTGAGGAGTAGGAGTAAGTAAGTAAGTAGACTAGTAAAAGATAATTTTCTAATGATTGAATAGTGCATGTGTTGCTATTTGCCCATCCTAAAGATGACACAAAACCTACAAGGACTAGAAGTCTAAAATTAATGAAATTTCATACACATATATGGTATATACAAATGGTACTTTTGCTATGGAAATTGAACTAATTGATTGATAGATTCGAGAAGCTGCCATTGAATTTTTTTCTTTATTTATTTACGTTGTCAAAGCGGACGGTACCAGTGATATAATTTCGAACTTTTTATCTTCATTCATTGCTATTTAGTTAAGCTTGTTCTTTACTTAAGCTAAACGTCTAAACGTTTAAGGCATAGAAGAAAGTGTCATATTTTATAGCAACAACTTGTATAAAATTCCATTGGTTCGACGCAAGAGGTTCGATTAACTGACGCATACAATTCCTCAATTTAAAATAGAGAAACACTTGTTTTCCACTTAATGAGATCTAATAATGATAAAATTTTTTGGAAATTGCTTATATAAATTTATTACATATTAAGATACGAGATAGATTTAAAATAAGTTTGTACATATAGTAAAAAAAAATGTTGTAGAAGTTTGTGAAAGTATTCTGGGGACGCAGTCAATTCTATACAATTCCTCATTTTTAATTAAAGAAAGAAACTTTAAACTAAATCTTAAGGCATTTAGAAGCATATTTCGGATTTATTAAATTTAATTCGAGATTACTTAATGAAATTATGGTATTGCATCATAAAACAAAAACCAATTTCTAAAAAACCCAATGCTCTTTTATTTAATTAAATTTTTAACTGCGCATATTAACAACTTAAAAATTTTCAAATCTATTAAACTTCAAAATATATTCAATTTCTAATAATTTTAATTTTTTCAAAAATAGAAGAAAACCCAGAACATTTTATACAACAAAAACACTTGCATTCTAATATTTTCTCTTAATTAATGTATAATATTATGTATTATTCCTTAATTCCCTAATATTTATAACATTAAATCTCAAAAGGAATGCTACCAGACATAAAATTTAGATAAAGTCATTGTTTATTTTTCAAAGAAACCAAATAAACAAAAAACAAAGAATCATTCCTTGACCTTCACATACCATAAAAATATTTTGTTTTTATTGTCATTTCAAAGTCGAACAAAGTTATATCTACCTCCACTAATCATTACTTCTCCTCTTTCTCTTTCACACTTCGTTAGAATTAAGAACATCAAACAATAAATAAACATATTTTTTTTCTTATATAAAACCAAATCTCAAAACTAAAGAAGCCAATCCCATAAAAACGAATCCTTATACACGTGAGTTTTATTTAAGCGGTTCATATTTGAAGTTGACAAAATTTTACAAAAACAACAACTAAAAACAATTTAAAAAAAAACCCGATGGTGTAAATAAAAATCTACCACACACCACGATCACCACGATCACTATAAGATCATCATATGTTGTCCAATGTGAAGGCTATTAACTGTTAGATCAAAAATAATTCTAAATAATAATAGTGTGTTATTTTTAATGATCACAAAATATCGCAATAGAATCATCTATACAATATACTGCTATCTCTTTTCTACAGATCTAAATGTCAACCGGAATCATAAACGAATTTAATAATACGAAGAGGTATATCGAACGTGCACTCTTGTAAACAATTGTAGATTAGTTCAGAATCTTGTTAGACGGTTTGATAAATGGCATATCATTAGAATTTATTGTCCAGACAAGAATATGAGACAATTTTTTTTTTTAATATTTTTCCAGGTGATTTTTTTTTTTATTTCACCTGGTTTTTTAATTGTGTTAGTGATTTATATATCTAAGAGGAATTTAATTACCGGGTATTTTAAAAACTAGAAAATTTTTGAAATTTATTAGAGCAAGTTAAAATAAATAAATTTGTATAGATATTATACTGCCAGTTGTTTTGTTATAATTGATAAGAATGTAAAAACTATGATATTAATGGATTTCAATGGTTAATTGTAAATTTTTAAGGTTAAAAAGATTACAACAGAGCAGACTAAAAGAGATAATTGACAGAAGTTGTTTAAAAGAATTTAAATATAGCACTAACATTTTTTGTAGAACGTTATTTTAGTTATCTCATTATTCTGCACTAAAAACAGGTCAAAAATATTTTAATATTTGTAATTTACAATAATTTTAGATATTTCTGTACAAAGACTATGTAAATTAAAAGTTGTGCATCATTTCTCATTTCTTAGAAATACAATTCAGATATTACACTATACACAATTAAACTATTGTGCATCAACTATTATCATCAGTGGTCGCCATTTTCTATTAGTGGCTAACTAATAGATTTTTAATGGGATCAAATATATTTAAGATACAATAGAGTAGTTGCACTAGTTTCCGGACAAATAATGTTTTTTAATTTAAGTTGCTTTATCTGCAAATTGATTTATTTTAAAAAATATTAATGAAAATTAAATCAAAATTAAATAAACTCGGACAGGCCAGTATATTTTATTTCCAAAAAACTAAGTAATTTTAGGTTTTTTTTAAATTTTTCCTTAAATATAATAAAATTAAATTAATTTTCCATATGAAAAAAATAAAAAAAAATGATGTATAAAAATAATCAAGAAGATGTTTAAACTAAAAAAATGAACCACAGGTTTAAGATTTAGTTGTAAGATACTTTAATGTAAGAATAGTTTTGTAAGGATTTTTTTCTAATGTAAAATAATTGACAGAATTGCTAAAATAAAATGAAATAAAATAAAAATATTTCCCAAAAATAATTCAAAAATAAATAGGAGCAACTGATTTTAATTCTAAATATTACATCTCTGCTAATTACAGAGAAATATCGAAGTTTGGGGACGGTATTCAAAAGTGTGTTTCAAAAAAATCAATAGAAGAATTTTTTCGTTACTTACAAAATTGAAGTATCAATTAGTGGGGGGCTTTGGGACCGCAGCCTTGGAATGCTTTTTTGAGAATTACAAAGGAAAACGTAATAAAGGGATTTAAAATTGTTACAAAACAGGCTATTCAATTTTTTTCGGAATATTTCAATATTCTTATACGCAAAAGACTGTGAATTTAAAGAGGACGGTTCTTGATTATGCAGTTTTTGGGATTCGATTTTTCCGATAATAGAATCCAATTAAGTTTATTTGATTTATTTTAGTTTTTTAATATTTTTTTGGAAATAGGACAGAATTGCTAATTTGATTTTGTTCCCATTGTTTTTAGTAAAAATATAGAATCGGCTTTATTTCTTTTTTTGAAAATAAGATACTATTGCTAATTCGACTTTATTTCTATTTCTATTTAGATTACATCCACTCCTCCCAAAGACTTTTTATAAAACATTTGATTTATAAACATAATTCATATTTTAATCTTATGAAAATTTTAAATTAAAATATTTCTATCAAAACGAAATAAATATTATTTTTTATAATCTTTATAACATTATATGCGACATCTTTTGTCAGATATAAGTAAATAATTTTTTGAATAACATGATTTGCCTAAAAATATGCAACATTACAAGTTAAAAAATTTTACACATTTTTTATTTTGTATGCAATTTCAAAGTAAAATAATCTTATGAAAATAAAATTAAAATAATAAAAGTATTGGTTTTAAAAAATATTACAGTATTTAATGCAACAAAAGATTGTTTATATTATAAGGAAGATTCTGAATTAGAAGAGATTTTAAAAGTTGTTTAAAGTCAGAATTTTAACAGCTTTTATTGCGAAAGTTTGAGGCTTATTATTTGCCACCTTTCTTGTTGAGATATATATATATAAATTATAAACCTATATGAATAATTTTAGAGTAGGGGCCGAAATCGGTATACACATATTCTGAAACAAGATTAACCCCTTTATTGTAATTAAATAAAAAATTATTTAATAAATATTCAATTTATATTAATTTTTTTTTAGTTTTATATAAATTAACGGCAATATTTATTTACTTTTACTTCATTTAATTCATCAGAATCTCTACAAAAAAAATTGAATAGGTAATTAATTTTTTATATATAGCTCCATATACAAGAATAACACTTATTACACTTCTTCTGAATGATCACTTGCATCACCATATTCAATTGGTGTCTTACAAAGGCAACAAACATTCTCAGATTCTCTAAAACATTCAGCACAATACATTCCTTTACAAAGTGGTGTTTCACATTTAACCATAGTTTGAGGTCTAAATCGAAATAAAAATTTTAATATTTTATTTTATATTTAGTTTTTCTAAAATCTATACGTTAAATATGTTGCACATAGTATACAATAAGTTCCTTTTCCTACACCAAATATTTTCCGAAATATAAACCATCTAAGAGTATTCAGAATTTAAGTGCATATTTAGACACAGTGCCGGAATAATAGAACCAAATACCTGTTCGTTTTAGCTCTTACCCATTCCATCCAATTAAATCTTTCTTGTGTTCCATCTTTTAAGATTTTCCGACGAGCTTGACGTCTTGCCAATTTAATAAAACTGCCTTAAATATATTTTGAAATAAAAATCTAGTTGACTTTTATAAAGTAACGAGAACAAATACTGACTTCGGTTTAGTATAACTTGATTATACAACCAAACAGCACGTTCTTGAGCACGTTCTGGATAAAATGCAGACATTACAACTTGTCGCAATCTTAAAACATACGGTTCTATTATTAAAAACATCCAACAAACCAATAAAACAGCACCTTTTAATTAAAATCAAATGTGATGAGATGCAGTAATCGATTCTATATAGTAAAAACTTATAGTACTCACATATTTGATAATATCGACTAAAATTAACTTTTTTAGGGTGTGGTAAGCATGACTTTGGATTTAGATCAAATTTTGCTGCTAATGGTTCAAATGAATTAATAACACCTTTATAGATATCAGCTAAAAAACCAACACCTGAAACACTGACTCCTAAAAATCTTGGTGCTTTAAAAGTAATTTAGAGTGTTTAGGTTTATTTTTATTCAAAAATTTTATTTAAATTGAAAAAGGAAATACCTTGTAATGGCTCTTCTTTCATTCCCACACTTCGCATCAATTCTAAAACTGAAAATAGACTGAAATCAATTAGAATTGTACAAATAATTTGAATATTAGTTATTAAAAGAAACATCATGGATCTGGACATTTTTATGATTTCTGATCTCACAAGTATTACAGAAGTAATCTAAGAATTAATTTATTTAATTAGTCGTAATAGTTCTTGAATTTTAGAAAGTTAATACAAAACTTACTAGAACAAATCGTTTCTTTTCTTTTCTAGTTAATGGTAAAGCCAACTCTTTACCCATCTTCTTTCTTTGATTGTCAACATTTACAAATTGTTTGGTAACAAAATGATTATCAAAACGAATACTTTTCATGTACTTGTGCTTGTAATACATGGCCCTTAAATTCAATTCAGAATATGAAAAATTCTTTAAACCTTTATTTGGAACAAAGACAAATAACTTACTTTAAATATAAACGCAGAGATAAAAATAATGTAACAAGTTCCGCCCAACCAAAAAGTACTGTTACACTTTTAAAATGATTACGAACATCTTTCATAATATCATCACCAACATCTGACCAATTTTTTGATTGACTTGAAGCAAAATGAAAATCATGATCAAATTTAACTGATGCATCAAATATATTTTTTAGACTTTCTTGAAAATGTTTCATTCCTACAAATACGTAATTCAGAATATATAAGAGTGGATACTGATAAATGTGATAGAATTAATTTTATATTTATTTATATGTATTTAATTACTTGCAACGACTTTTTTAATAATTGCATCACTAACAAATATTTGAAAATCACAAAAAACATCAAAAACTTTCAATGTATAACAGAGTCCATGAAAAACTTTGGTGGCATGACACAATGGTTTCATAACACCCAGAACAGCTCTAAAATTAAGTTTAAAATGAAATACTCAAAGTAATAATTCGAATCAAACCTGTATAATGCAGAGTAAAATGGTACTTAAGTATACTGTTGTAAGTACTATTATCTGATACTCTACTCATTACTATACATACAAAATTTAAGTATAGTAAAAGAATCCAGTAAAAATGCATGTAATTCCCAGAAAGTAATCAAAATTTAAATTTAATTACTTTTGTAATTATTTTTTTGATAATTAAGTACTTTCAAGTAATTTAGTACAAATAAATACTTAAGTATTAAAAATTCAATTATTTTCCTTGGATTCAAGTATTTTTCAAATATTTTCATTCATAAAAAAAACTTCCAAAAGTAATTCATTAAAAAATTTAATTACTTTCTTGGAATTACAAGTATTTTTACTGGGTACTTTTACATATACTTAAATTTTGTAAATATCAAAATCTAAGTTATACTGGTAATTGACAAAGTAATAAGTTTCAGGTAATGGCACTGGTAATTGTACTGGTACTTGAAATATACAAGTCTGATCCAAAAAGTCGTTAGCCAACTTAAAAATGATTACTCGCAATCCGCCATTGCCTCATCGGCTTTTTTTATACAACGTTGAAATGGATGACCCAATTCTCTATCACATATAACTGTCCGACCAGACAGCCAACTGAATGCTTTTTTTATTGTTTTCACTTAAAAACATTTTCATGAAAATTTAAAATGGATTACATTTTGTATTCATTTAATATATTTTATACTAACATATTTTTTTTAATAATCTTACAACTTTTCGAAAAATTTTTTCAATATGTTTTAAAACTTTTTTTAATGCAACCAATGCCATTTTGATTGCATTTTTGATTGCGATTAATGGTGTTTTAACTATTTCAAGAATTTTTAAAAGAGCTTCTTTCAGTTGCTCCTAAAATTATAAGATTTTTATATATAATCTTAAATTATATGAATTGAAAAGTAGTAATTACCTGTCCACATGTAAGGCTTTTGGATAAAACTAGAACATTTTTTACAATGTTAACAACAGGACCGGTTGCAGTTAAAAGAAGAGCATATGCAACTAGTAAGGATCTTCCCTTAACACTGCATATCATTGGAATAATAAGTACAATGTTACATCTGTAATAAAAGCCAAATTAAATTTTGTCAATTTTTTAAAACCAGTGCTGAAGTTACTGACTTGAAAGATTTACTAAATGAGAATCCCAATGTTGAAATAACACCAATAAATGCACACAACCAAACTGTTTTTATAATTGAATATTTATAAACTTTTATCATTACTAGAAAAGATGCTAGTGTTAATATAATCCCAATAGTGTATCCAATGATAACTTGTTTGCATAGTTTTTTCACATTGCGACCTCTGTAAGTTGATTTTGTTTTATTGTTTTTTTTTTTAGAAAATCGTGACTTAATTGTTACAACTTACCGGTTTTTCAATTTTTTTTTTTTAGAAGAAGTAGAAGAATCACTTGATGATTCATCAGAATCCCCTTTCTTTTTTGAGGTATATTTTGAAATCTTCTTTAATGGCATTTTTCTAATATCACGAATAAAAACAATTATTTTTATAATATTTTATCTAAATAATAAAAACGCCAACGTAATTTAAATTTTTTTTTTTTATTTTTTTTTAAATTTATTTAGTCATTATATTTATTGCAATGTTTAACAATATCGGCATATCTTTTAATTAATTTGCTTAAATATTAGTTATAAGTAATTACATTGTAGTCTATAAATCTATCTCTTATATCCCGGAAATAGCTTACGTTTAACAAGCCTTTGATTCTGCTTATAGAAGATATGAATAGTGGAGTGATATCTCATGGCCTATTTTTATTCTTAAATAAGCTGTTCTGCTTAAATAAGCAAATAAGAAGAACTTATCACTTAATCACTCTCTTTATATTGTGCTACTCTAAAACACTAGTTTGTGCTGCTCCATAGTGGGAAATTTAGAAATCAATTTCTTTATAAACTACTAAGCCCCATAATAAAACCCTTTTTTATTACCATTTTGTTGTAGTAAAACTCATTCATTAAAGCATTCATTCATTATGTCGTTTTCGATTGGTTTTTTTGAGATTCAGAGTGCTTTTTTTGTTCCAATCGAAAATGAAACGAGAGTTACTTTTTTTTTGTTTGCATTAGTTTATAAAGAAATAAAGTTTGACGTTTCATATTTTCATTTGATTTTGTGGGCAATAAATAGTAAAAAAAACTTAAAAATGGATATTAGCAATATTTTACTAATTAAAAAACATTATTTGCTGCAACTCTAAACATTCGTTTTCTGATGATGTTGTAGATGATGATGATGAATCCAAAAATTCTATAATATTCTCCATTTTTTTCACAAACTTTTTTTCGTAGTTTGTATCACTTTTTCACTTTTTAATATTTTAATTTATTTGTTATGACATTTTAATAAAACTGACATATGCCAATTACATAAACATAGAAAAAAATAGTAAATCTGAGAAAAAATTTATTTACTCTAAAAAAAAAAGATTAACCCTTTTTTGTGCCAATCGAAAATAAAACAACTCTAGAGTGAATCTATGGTAACTTTTTTTACTCTTTTTGCCAATCGAAAACGACATTAAATTTTAAATAATCTTGTTAATTATAAAATCAAACAGTGAATTAGGTTGACAAATCAAGAGACTTATGTAATTAAAAAAAGCTGTTAACATGATATGTTAACATATTGGGTCGGGGTCAGTGATCTATGTATATAAAAGTATTTACATTAATTGGAAAAGATGGCACAGACATAGTTTTTGATATAAAAATAAAAATTTTATTTTTTTAATAAACTAATATAGAATGCTGATTTCACATTTGACATTTAATATTCGAATATTTAAAACTAAAGCCAACATTTTAAACAAAAATCATTTTTTCTTATACATCGTTTTTTTCAAACCTTGATACTGATCCGGACGAATAAAAACACTGCTAATATTAACGTTTACTTTTGAAAATATATGCACACCTATTTAAATTGCAGATGTTTTAAAATTAGCATTTTGAAGCCTTGAAATAATAGGAAATAATTGAAAGTTGATATTTTAAGAAGAATCAGATATATGTAATAAATATTGTTGTTGTTGTTTAGACGGGGGGGAAAGCAAGTCTCCCTTACACCTAGGCCTTGCGGCCCGTTGTGCACCCCTCATTAAATACTTTCTATTTATTTATAACTACTATATTATTTATTTTGTTTATATTATATATTTGTATACTTACTTATATTATATTTGGTCACCATGGGGATTCGTAAAGAAAAATTATTTTTCAATAATTTTTTTTTTTTTTTTTTAATTAAATATTGTATGACCTGACCGGGAATCGAACCCGGACCCCCTCGGTTAATAAGCCAAATGCTTACCCACTGCACCACCGAGGCCCCTTGTAATAAATATTAGTAACTTAAAAAAAAAATATTTATGTTCTGCCCGGTATTTGGGAGAACAAAAACTGAAAAACTAGTTTTTTTTAATAACCTGTTGAAATTCAAAAATTGAAGCCGTAGCATTATGTTCTCACATTGTGCGCTAATAATTTTTCTTAATCATAAAGGGCTTCCTTAAAATTAAAGAAAAAAAAAGAGTCCCTTGAAATTTTATAATTTTTGTTTCTACAATCACCAGAGCCCGCTTGATAGGGTGTGCGAAGGTGCGACCGCACCCGGCCCCGCACTTTGGAAGGCCCCGCACTTTGGAAAGTTTATTTAATATTATTATTAAATTCAAGACAAAAATTAGAAATTTACACAATACAATTAAAATTTCCTTCAATTGAAACGGTTTCTTTAAAAGTTTTTTTTTCTAAAAAAAGCATTTTAAAAAAATTACAAACATTAAATTTTTAGAATGCCTTTTTAAACCTAAAAAAAATGTTAACATTATTATTTTAATGTTAATTTAAATTGGAAAAATTTAGTGGCTCCCGATTGGTGGAAATACAAATTCGAACTGTTTTTAAAGAAAATTCAAATTTATTTACATAGTTGGCTTTGTTTTTAAAAATATTGGAAAACCAAAAGACTTTGGAACTTTGTTTTTTTGGCAATTAAAAGAAAGTACATACAATTTATTATTTGTGTTTTTATTTGAATGAAAAAATTAAAATAAAGATACTAATGATTTCCATTTTTCAAAGTTATAATTGCATTACAGTTTTCAAAATACTGATAAAAAAATTGTTATACAGGGTGTTCCCGACTCGATGGTCTTCCTTCAAATGGGTGATCGGGCATATCGATCAGGACAAAAAATTGTATGAAATGGGGGGTCTATTTTCATTAGTTTAGAAGTTATGGGGCCTTAACTATTTTTCAATCAATATTTAGTTTTATTTCGATAAAATTGGAACTAAATAAGATAAAAAAAAAGTAAGTATAGCATTTAATGTTAATCATATTTTATATTAGTAATTTATTATAGCAGATTCCAATGTCTTAGGTTGAAAAAAAGCAAAGCAAATTAATAAAAAAAATAGCCCCGCGGCTAACCTCGCACATGGCCCCGCAAATGTTCAAGCCGGCGCTGACAATCACTGTTCAGTATTAGCATAATTTTTAAAAATGTCAGTACTTCCTCCATTTCAAGAACCCGTGGTTTATAAATCCGAGTATATTCCAAAGTTAAATATAAATATTGAAGCTCTAGCATTGTATTTATTTATTGAATAAGTATTTATAAGTAATTTTTATATGTTATATTTAAATATATATTTTGGTTACCGTGGAGATTTGTATTTTTCAATTATTTTATTTTTTAATTAACTATTTCATGACCCATTACAAGAATTCAACCCGCAACTCCTGAGTTAGTTTGCCAAAAGCTTACCCACTAGACAACCGAGGCCCCCGAAATAATTTAATTATAATATTGCAAATTTATTAATTTTAAATTACCTATTTTGTAATTTAATTATAATTTTCATAAAAACACAGATGTTTGCAGATTGTTCTACTTTAAATTATATTACGAATATTACGATAATCTTTTTTTTATTAATTATAATTATTTCATTGAATTTCAGTGATAAACAAAACTATTAAATTTTTTTATTCTATTATTTAATTTTCTCATATATAAAAAGCCTAGCAATGTAATTCGGACAACTTTTAAAATAATTTTTCATGGTAGAAAGGTCATTTACAAACTATTAACTAATATTAAAATATTGCTTGAATTTTGTACTAAAACCATTTCTGGAATAAAAAACTTAATAGGAACTAAACTACCAACCTTCTACCAATTGGAACTAATTTTAAAACGTCATCAACTAAAATCATTTATTTTATCTTAATTATCTTTTCATTTTAGTATGCCTAAGGAATGAAAATTTAAATTAAAAAATAATTTTGTACGGGATTCCCAGAATCCAAAAAAAAATAATAAAAAAATTATTAACTAATTTTATAGCTGTCATTCTGAAGGAACTATAATAATGTCCGGGTCATGCTCTAAAACTAATGAGCTAATTCGTAACTAATTCTTGTGTTTTTTTTTCTTTTCTTAAAAATGTGTACAATGAAAACTATGACCACGTTTTTTTTCACCACTTTATGTCTTAATATGATCGTTAAGTGGTTCATGAGTCAAACGGAAGTCGCACTGGTTGAGTGTTAGAAAAAAAAAACAGTGATAATGCAAAACAAAAGATTATTAAGAATTTTTTTTTGATGATTAATTTGATTGATGAATTATTAGATAATTTTGTTTTATTAAATGGAAAGTACTTTATGAATGAATAAAGGGGGTTTTTAATTAAAATAGGAAATTTTGACCGGGATATTAATATTAGCTATATAAAGTAAAAGTGATTGGACTTTGACGTCTTCTCATAGAAAAATTTTGTAATAAAAATTTAAATAAAAACAACAATAACAAATGTCAAAAAAATATCAAGAAATGTTGAAGCAATTATGAAACAAAATAAATTGATCACTTCAAATTGATTTGATAATTAATAAGTTTTTTTTTCCAAATTTGAATTAAAAAAAAATATAGCGGTCATTCATTATTCCGCTAAGTATAAACATCAATTTAAAAGATAAATAACGTGATAAAAATACCTTGCAACATAATTAAAGCATATACAAGTATTTTTTATCATCAAATAAATATATAATTTATTGCAATGGTTTTCAAAAGCTTTTTATTTGATTTCATTTCGTTTTTTAACAAGTTGTTGTACTAGATCTACATTGCTTTAAACAAAACATTAGTGAAGACTTTGATTTTTAATCCTTCCCTGTAGCATATAGTCAGAAAAATTCCTTTAGACCCGAATGCCACGTTTCTATTCCAAACCACACAGATAGCAGCTTACGCAGATGACTTAAATTTACTAAGAAGATCAGAGGCAGGTGCCAGAGAACGCTATATCCAGTTGGAGAAAATAGCTATAGAACAGGGTCTGAGGATAAACATTGATAAGACAAAAATATTAGTGGTATCCAGGCTTAGTCAGAGAGAGAACCAAAATATTATTTTGGTTATTACAATGTGGAAGAAGTGAAAAGTTAATTAATTTATTTAGGGTTCCAGATAACAAGTGTAAAAATGAAACCTCTGTTCTAACTCGAAGGATAGGCAAAGCAAGCAATGTATACTACTCTGTTTTGAAAATAATGAGATCTCGAGAAGTGAGCAGAAAATGTAAACTTGAGCTATACAAATCTCTTATCAAACCGGTGTTGTGCTACGACAGTGAAACGCAGACGATCACGCAAGCCTACTTTCTCGTTTTGAGAGGGAAGTACTGCGTAAAATTATAATGCGGTGGAGTGAAGAGCTATACCATTTATATACGGACAGCGATGTTGTGACATACTACAACGCCTTGGGTGAGCCGGTCACATAAAACGTATCCCAGATTCCCGCATTCCAAAGAAAATATTAAATGGGATAATAGATAGAAAAATACCAGTAGGGAAGCCGAGAAATCGATGGATTGATGTCGTCGAGTTAGACGCTGTATCAATACTCCAAGAGCAAAATTGGATATCTGCTGCTCATTATCGAGTGAACTGGAAGAGAATGATTAAGGAGCCCAATGTTCGACGACGGACTGTAGACGATCATAGATGAAGAACAATTAAAAGTGAAGACTTTAATCACAATAAGTACTTACAATTAATGCTGGTTGGCTCCACATTAAAATATGGTGTGACAGACGAATTTCGTTTCATTAGGTACCCTATTTTGAATTTCTTATGAAAAAACATTTACTTTTAAGTGTTAACTATTCAACTGTTAGGCTAATGTATTCCTATTATTTGAATTGACCTTAATAAAATCCAGATACAGTTTAAATGTTAGATAGTACTAGGCCTTCTATCATATAAAAACGTCTTGGATTTTCAGTAGATATAGTGGCTTAAGTTTTTTTTTTGTATCTGCGAGTTATATTATTCAAATAAATTATTTGTTTATATTTGGCATTGGTTTATATTAAAATTTGCAGTAAATGAATGTAAAATCAGCACTCTAACTAATGTGTCCGCCAGTCCAATTCTCAAACGTTCATTCTACATCTTTTTAGGAAAACCCTGTTGAATGAAATCTTTAAAACTCATTATTATAACTTTCCCAAACTGGGGTGCTTTTATATTTCAAAATAGCTTAATATCATCCTAACTTCTTTTATTTTGATCGTTCGATTCTAACCGAACTGCTATCAATAGCAATTCAAAAATATTCTTTTTGCAGAATTTTTCGTATTAAAATAGTCTATTATCAATTTGAATATAAAAATTTCTTGATTTAATTATTAAGTTTTACGCTGCTACCTTCGGAACATTTTTCGACAATATTGAAATTTTTATCTAATTGAAACCTCAAATTTTAACCAACATATTGTTCTTTAAAGTGATGCGTCTTCGACATTACAAGTAATTTATATTAATAGCCTATACTTGTTAAATACAAAAAATCAATCTATAAGATTTTATTATGACAAATGTCTATATAATCTTTGATTAGTATGATCATATCATTTAATCTGTGACCTTTTTCATGCTGTGATTAAATTGTGATGATGAAACAAACGCTAATTCCATCAATTTAAAGCTTCCTTACAGTTTTTATAACTATCAATTTCACATTAATTAAATTGTTTAACCAATAAACTTTTTCAAGAATTCATATATTAAATAGGCGCCGTGAAATAAAGCCATACGAAATAAAGCCATAAAATGACATTATGGCTTTATTTCGCATTCAAATGCGAAATAAAGCCATATCGCCAATTTTTTCGCGTATGGCTTTAATTCGCATTCAATTGCGAAATAAAGCCATATGGCTTTATTTCGCATTTAAAAATGTAATTTTATTTGTGAAAATAGAAGCAATTTAATTTTCCAAACTTTTTTATTTAGTTAGGAAGGAGTTTTAGAGTTGGTTTCAAAAGCAGGGTTTTACGCTTTTTCCAGAATATTTATACATGTGTATATGTGGGATTCTCAATTAGGAGGGATTTTAGAGTTGGATTCAAAAGCAGGATTGCCGCTTTTTCCAGAATATTTATATATGTGTATATGTGGGATTGTTAGTTGGATTCAAAAGCAGGGCTTTACGCTTTTTCCAGAATATTTATATATATGTGTATATGTGGGATTCTCAATTAGGAGGGATTTTGGAGTTGGATTCAAAAGCAGGATTACCCCCTTTTCCAGAATATTTATATTTATTAATTAGGGTTGATTATGTTTTGTATGAAATAGCTATGCCGAATTCTCATACCATTCTTTTCATTATAGTGTTGGATTCAAAATCTAGTTTCAATAATTGAGTTAGCGGGGGTTCGGGGGCGCAGCCCCCGTAATGAAAATATAATATTATTTAACATGTTTTATTACAGTGTATTAAGAAAATTAGAAACTTATTAATTTTTTTAATGAATTAGGTATCCGAATTCTTATACCATTCTTTTCCTTTTAGTGTTGGATTCAAAATCTAGCTTCAATAATTGAGTTAGCGGGGGTTCGGTTCGTAATGAAAATATAATATTATTTACCATGTTTTATTACAGTGTATTAAAAAAATTAGAATCTTATTAATTTTTTTAATGAATTAGGTATCCGAATTCTTATACCATTCTTTTCCTTTTAGTGTTGGATTCAAAATCTAGCTTCAATAATTGAGTTAGCGGGGGTTCGGGGGCGGCAGCCCCCGTAATGAAAATATAATATTATTTAACATGTTTTATTACAGTGTATTAAAAAAATTAGAAACTTATTAATTTTTTTAATGAATTAGGTATCCGAATTCTTATACCATTCTTTTCATTTTAGTGTTGTATTCAAAATCTAGCTTCAATATTTGAGTTAGCGGGGTTTCGGGGAGGGAAGCCCCCGTAATGAAAAAATAATATTATTTAACATGTTTTATTACAGTGTATTAAAAAAATTAGAAACTTATTAATTTTTTGAATGAATTAGGTATCCGAATTCTTATACCATTCTTTTCATTTTAGTGTTGGATTCAAAATCTAGCTTCAATAATTGAGTTAGCGGGGGTTCGGGGGCGGCAGCCCCCGTAATGAAAATATAATATTATTTACCATGTTTTATTACAGTGTATTAAAAAAATTAGAAACTTATTAATTTTTTTAATGAATTAGGTATCCGAATTCTTATACCATTCTTTTCCTTTTAGTGTTGGATTCAAAATCTAGCTTCAATAATTAAGTTAGCGGGGGTTCGGAGGCGGCAGCCCCCGTAATGAAAATATAATATTATTTAACATGTTTTATTACAGTGTATTAAAAAAATTAGAAACTTATTAATTTTTTTAATGAATTAGGAATCCGAATTCTTATACCATTCTTTTCATTTTAGTGTTGTATTCAAAATCTAGCTTCAATATTTGAGTTAGCGGGGTTTCGGGGAGGGAAGCCCCCGTAATGAAAAAATAATATTATTTAACATGTTTTATTACAGTGTATTAAAAAAATTAGAAACTTATTAATTTTTTGAATGAATTAGGTATCCGAATTCTTATACCATTCTTTTCATTTTAGTGTTGGATTCAAAATCTAGCTTCAATAATTGAGTTAGCGGGGATTCGGGGGCGGCAGCCCCCGTAATGAAAATATAATATTATTTACCATGTTTTATTACAGTGTATTAAAAAAATTAGAAACTTATTAATTTTTTTAATGAATTAGGTATCCGAATTCTTATACCATTCTTTTCCTTTTAGTGTTGGATTCAAAATCTAGCTTCAATAATTGAGTTAGCGGGGGTTCGGGGGTGGCAGCCCCCGTAATGAAAATATAATATTATTTAACATGTTTTATTACAGTGTATTAAAAAAATTAGAAACTTATTAATTTTTTTAATGAATTAGGTATCCGAATTCTTATACCATTCTTTTCATTTTAGTGTTGGATTCAAAATCTAGCTTCAATATTTGAGTTAGCGGGGTTTCGGGGGCGGAAGCCCCCGTAATGAAAAAATAATATTATTTAACATGTTTTATTACAGTGTATTAAAAAAAATTAGGAACTTATTACTTTTTATTTATTTTTTACTTTGTTTACTATTAAATTAGAATTTGTATCAATTTTACAATAAGGCTTTATTTCGTAAAATTTTAGAAAATGATACGCGAAAAAATTGGCGATATGGCTTTATTTCGCATTTGAATGCGAAATAAAGCCATAATGTCATTTTATGGCTTTATTTCGTATGGCTTTATTTCGCGCCACCTATTAAATATAATTAATTGAATAAAATTATGTATGTTTTTAGTATAATTAATTTTAAACATTAAAATTTTAAATTTTTTAGGAAATAATCTATCACAAAATCTATTAAATTAAAGTGATAAATAAGTGGTCTGACTCCATTTAATTCTGCAAGTTAATATTGAAATTGTATTTTTATAGAGCTAATTAATTCTATTTTCCTTTTATTAATTGGATTTGATTTGAAGAAGATCAGAAAAAATATTGAGATTAATTAATTATTAGGTAAAAATTAAGGGTGACATTAATCGAAGATTATTTTAAATGAATATATTATATTCTTTATAATATTACTTGGGCGGACGTGACGTAGACAAGGCTTATTTTCAGATTTATTTCAATCATTTTGCAGTTCTGATAATAAAAGCTAAACTATTAAATTAAATGAACTTAGAATGGGACCAACATTGTTCCCAACGACAAAAAAAAACGGATTACGAATAAAGATTCCGTAGACAATGGTATGAAAAGTCAATAGAAGTTAAGATTTGTATTAGCAAATTGAATCAAAATAAAATCTTGTTATTTATTATTGCAATAGATTCCTTGAAACCAACAGTCCTACACGCAATGCAATCTAATCTATAGAATCAATAGATTGTCAAAAAAGCCTAAACTATATATTTCCTTGGGTTTTAATAGAACATCAGATATATCGTGTATAAAACTCATCAAATATGGCAGAGCACCTAAAATTCTAAAATTCAAGAAATCACTAATTTATCAAATTATTAATAAAAATATAAAAAATTAATTTAGTAATGATCCGCTCTTACGTTTATGCTGAGAATGCTGTCATCAGTGATATAATTGAAAAACAAATAACTTCCTTATATAAATTGAAATTTATTAATATTTTTAATAATAAAAACAAAAATTTCTGAATAAAATGTTACTTTTTCATTTACTATTTGAAGCTAATTTTAAAAACAAACTTTTATAAAATTTAATTATTACCTCTCTTAGTCGGTCTGTCCGAATTTTTAAAAAAAAACTCGGCTTCTATTAGAAATATATTAAAAAGACCAAGCAATTAAGAGAAGGGGAAGATCTTCAACAATTGGCAAAAAATATTTCAAAAGTACCTTAAAATTTAAAATTTTTTTTTATTATACCTTTTATTTGACAGTATCTGTCAGTTTTCAAAATTAGCGCATATGAAACCTGGAAATTCACATTATGCATCATATTAGTGGTCAATCTGTGCGCCAATGTCTGAATTGAGTGAGCGTTGAGGAAATACCAGTGAGTCTTTAATAAGACGAAAAGCATTGTTTTGCACCTTATCAAATTATACTAGCGGAAGATGATCCAGCTCCAGTTCAAATATGTGCTTTATACTCCATTTTTGGTCTAATAAACGTTTTATAAATATTTATAAGATTGAGTGAAGAAAAGTAAGTTTTAAAACAATACAAAAACTCTATCCAAAAAATAAGATTTGACCAGGTGATTTTTCGAATAAGCCCAATAAACTCAAAATGTTTAAGAAGTCTTCTAAAAAATATGTGTACTTGTAAAAGAATTTCAATTTATAAACTTCCTTGTTTTTGTTTATTTCTTTAGACCTAATATGAGAACTTGTTCTTTAATTAAATTGCAAAAACTTGAAAAAAATGTTTTACAAATATATCGCGAAATACCAGTTAAATTTTTTTATATTTATGTTGTCGTCTACATTTTTTTGATCGTATTTTTAAAAACAATAATGCGTCATAATTAAATATTTAAATTATCTTGATCTGTTTTATGTTAATCTATAAGCAACTTGTTATATTAAGAGCCTGGTTTTTAGCACATTTTCAAAAAATTTTGTAAAAATGTGCCTATATAGCTTCACACTGTCCGTCCGTCCGTCCGTCCGTCCGTCCCTTTTTACCTACGATTGACTAAAAAATATCAGAAATGGGTAGGTATTGCAATAAAAATAATTTAATGTTAAAACTTTTTTTTGTAGCCTCCCCCGTTACGGAGCTACAGCCCCGCAAAGTCGGAAAAAGCCCTATATTTAAACAGTTATAATTAGAGTTCTATAAGGTATATTTCCAACCTGAAAACGGTAACAGACAACTGTTCTTATAAGGTTTACAAATTTTAAAAAACCAATTTTATAGGGTTACCATACGGTACTAAAATTTACCGTTATTCAAAACTAAGTTTTACAAAATTTTTGGTCCCTCATAACTTTGGAACGGCTAAATCTAGAAACTTGAAATTTTGGGAGAAGTTAGATCCTTAGAAATAAGTAAGAGTCAGTTAACAAAATTTTTTTGTCACGCCCCCTCTTTAGGAGCTGTAAGGGGTCGAAAATTGAAATTTTGCTAAAAATTTAGCTTTTAAACACCTATAACTTGAATACCAGTCAAAAATTTTTTTTATTTGTATACAAAATTGAAAGCTCCAAAACGAAAGTTTCAATAAATGTCAAAGGTTTTTCTTAATTTTGACTTTGTCCGTCCGTCCGTCCGTCCGTCCGTATGTTTACAAAAACTTTTACACCGTTTGAAATAGATTAAAGAAATTTTAACCACGGGTAGATATTACAAAAAAAATAATTTTGTAGAAGAATTTTTTTCTGTAGCCCCACCCGTTACGGAGCTACAGCCCCCCAAATTTGGAAAAAGCCCTATTTTTAAATTGTTATAACAAGAGTTTCTTTAAGTGTATTTTCAATCTGAAAACGGCAAAAGATAGCTGCTTTTATAGGCTTTACAAAAATATAAGTTTTAAATGTATAGGGTTACCATACGGTACTAAAATTTACCATTAAGCTAAACTCAACTTTTGCAAAATTTTTGGCCCCATATATCTTCTAAACGGTTCAACCTAGGGTCTTGAAATTTTGGGAGAAGTTAGGTCCTCCAAAATTAGTAGGAGTCGGTTAACAAAATTTTTTTGTCACGCCCCCTGTTTAGGAGCTATAAGGGCTTGAAAATTGAAATTTTGTTATTTTCAACCACCTGTAACTTTAACACCTGTTCAAATTTTTTTTTACAAATATGCAAAATTTATAGCTGCAGTATTATATTTCAACATACGTTAAAGGTTTTTCTTAAATTTGAAAGGGTCTCTTTAAATTGAAGAAATTGTTTCTTAGTCTTAACCATTTTTGGTTTGATAATAATATTCTAGGTAAAATTCCAAATTTTGTTGGAGTTCAAAATTGATTTCCTAGAACCGGAAAAAAATGGAAGAGTGAAGACAGGAGGGGGGTGAGCAAATCCATCATAAGTTTGCTAAGCAAAAATTCGGGAACCTTCCCCATTGAAGGGCTACTAGGTCTTCAAAATTAAAACTTTTATGTTCTTATAAAACAGTAACTTATTTACCAGTGTAAATTTTTCCAAAATTAAACGTTAACATTGAAGCTCCAACATTATATTTTGCACTTATTAACAGGTTTTCTTGAGTGCATTGGGGTTATATTCTAAGTAATTCACTATTAGTCATATAATTAATTGTTAAGGAAATAACAAAATTATAATATTATGATAATATATATTTTTATAAAAATAAATGATAAAATACTCAGTAAGAAACCGTATATAATTTTGAAAATGTGCTTTTTAAAAACCCTTGGTTTTTTTCCCTCACTTGTTTTAATATTTACATTTCAATTTTGTTATTGTAATCAGTTTAAAGTTATTTGATTACTTGTCAACAATAAATTGATTACTTTTAAGATATATTTTTTATCAATTATAAATCAAATTTTACTATATTTTACTAAATCAAGGTAAAGTTCTAAATTCAGACTAGCTTCTTTTATTTTATAGGTGGAATTCTTTAATTTTATAGGTTTACTTCTATAATTTTATTTAATTTTTCGTTTTTACAACTTTTTTAATTGTAGTAAAAGTTGTACTTATTTACATTTTATCCGGTATTATTGGAGGGGGCTTTCAAAATTATCATAGTATTATAGTTTTAGTACTATTTATATATTATATATCTATATACATAGGTGTTAGGTACCTATATAATAAAATATTAATCATTAGGCAAGGTCAGTGCTAAAATATTGCTGGTACCTAACCTAGGATGATATTTAACTACTTGAAAATTTTTTTGCAAAATAAAATAAAATAAAAAAGTAATCGAAATAGTTGAAGTAATCAAGATAAGAAACTTCAAATTTGGCATTCAGTTCGTGTGCAACTTGATTAAATTGAAATATTCTAACACTTCAATAACAGTGATTTAAAATCATGCTAAATTTTTATTTGGAAATTTTGAATTTTACATTTTTTAGAGAATATTTTTCCATATAAAATCCATAAACGCGCACAGTTATTACATGAGAATAAAAATAGACAGATGATTTTTAAACATTCACTGCGGTCAATCTCTAAATCATGAAGATGCAAACACCATAATTAATATTTCAATTATTTTGTCCTAATTTTTCTTGACAGCACACGTATGATAATTATTTAAAGATTTTTGTGTAAAATCAAAAAAATATCATCACAGCATGTAAAATTTTTTTTTTATATTATTTTAAATGTAATCAAAATGTTTTTTTTTTATTTGGCGAATTCAGTTTTAAAGTATTTTGCAAATATAATTTTTCCAAGTTTATTAAGAAATATAATAACAGAAGATTATTTATATACAAAAGGGGTTTTGAAGGTGCACATTTTTTTCTTAAATGGTATCTGCTCAACTGTTAGGTTAAATAAGCTAATAATCTTTGTATACTATAGACATATGTTTGAGGTGGTGGGTCACACTATATTCTTGTTATTAAAATTGACCTGAATTAATTTCACATACAATTTTCAATAAGTGAGATAGTACTAGGCCTTATAACATGCAGAAAAGTTTTAGATTTTCAATATAGATACAATAATTCCTTTGTTTATATTTTAATAATTTTGTATTTGAGTTATATGGTATTATGTGTCTGTGAGTTATATTATTCAATTTTCGGATAATTTTTTTATTTTATTTTACACTTAAAATGGTTTTTTAACCCGTGGCTCTTGGATGAATCCCTGTTGGCGCTCTAAACGCTGTGCCAACCTGCAGCTTAATACTAAATATGACAATATAAAGAGCATTATTTTTTGAATTTTTGCACTGTAAAACTTTTGCATGAAAATAAACGAGGTTCAGTGGTTTGATCAGTGTTAAGTAAACATCAACTAATTATAAGAAAAGCCGTTAGAACTATTGTTTAAATTCTTGAAGGCTTTCAAAGTTCGAAAACTAGCCTAGTGTCAAATTAATTAATTTAAAAATTTTAAATCTTCCATGGCTCTTAATCAAGAATAACAACTCTCCTTGAGTTATTTTATTTTAAAGGTCCTTACAAAATTATAGATCATAATTTTAAAGGTTTAAATACTGGAGTGGTAGTGGTTTTCATAATATAGGTTAATTGTAACGATAAATTTAAATGTCAAATTAAATAAAATTTCTAAATTAATTAATTGTTTAATTTGGAAGGAAAGTTGTTTATGCAATAGCGAATTTCCCATGAAATGATTTTTAATTAAACTAATCGAAGATTCTAATTGTATAGATTTATCTCAATGATTATTCAAATTTTGCAAAACAAATGGATACCATGACTGTCAGATCAAAACTAATAATCATATTTTTTAAATAATTTTCCACCAATACTTTTAAATTGTTTAAATAAATTTTCAAAACTGTGTTTCTGCATTTAAAGAATAATTAAATGAATATTAAGTACCTTGTATACAATAAATATTTAAACATTCTCTTGAACTTTGATATTACAAAGATAAATTATTGGACCGCTAATCAAAATTTTTTTTTTTTTATTTTATTTTTAATCGATAAAATCTTTCCTAATAAATTTTTATTCAGAAGAAAAAGTTACGTCACCAATTCACAATATTCACAATTCCTTGTCATAATCTTATAAAAATAAATATATACCTACAGGTGAACTACAGGTAATAAAAGAAAATGATAATATTATTTTTTGGATAATAATAAACGATTCAAAAAAAAAAACTTTGATTAGATTCACTTCAGATAGTGTGAATGAATTTCTTGATAATTCCTCAATGGATAAGGAAGCACAATGTCGAATGAATTTTGTAATTATTTCGAACAGTCAAGGTCAAAAAAGATTATAATTACGGTTAAATAATTGCAGGGCCCATATTTAAATTCAATGTTAATATTTAAAATGACATCTTTGTGTCATCAGAAAAATTTTTAATTTTTTTACATAATTTAATTTTAATATTAAAAAAGATTAAAAGATTTTTTATCTGTAAATGATGAAACTTTCAAGGTCTTATTAATTTTTGTAAAAGTGTTTTCATATCAGTGCGTTTAAATTTTTTGGTAAATCAGGTTCATTACATCAAATAGATCCGAAAGTTAAGTATGATATGCAGGAAAATATATGAATGGGATGTAATGGTTTTGCTTTCACAATTCATTGATTAGAAAAATTTGCCTTAGAGTGTCTTCTGACCAACCAGTTTTTTATCTCTCTTTATCTGATCTCTATTCGAAAAAATATTAATAAATAATAACGATGTAGGTGGTAAACGTGCAACAACACCTATGAATAAATAATTTACACCTCATTTAAATGAATAATAAAATATGTTGTTAAATGGATATTATGTTGTTAGTATTTATTTAATATGCTGTTCCATTGTAAAATTTAGTCAAACCAATCGGAAAATATAAAGTTGATATTATTTTAAACTTTTAACCTTTTAAATGTTAAACTCGGGTTTATTTAAAAAACAACTATAGGTAGTTTGCATTTAAATAATTGATTAATAACATACACTGTGACAGCAAACATAACACCCTCTCAATCATAAACGCACAACATTTATCACAAACATGCAAAGTAGTTTGAATATTAAAATATTTCGAAGTTTCGTTTTTCTTTTGCATTTGATCAAGTAAGTAATGAACAGAGTGGCATAAAAGTGGTAGTGCGAAATTAAAAATGACGTTTTTAAAATATTTATGATGTCATTCTAAAGTGGTAGTATGAAATTAAAGATGGCCTTTTTAAAATATTTATGAAGACCTTCTACGTTTGTTGAATGCATACTTCGGAATTGATATACATCGGTTTTATTAATTTCATTTAATTGGGCCAATAATTGAGGGTTTCTACTGGGAATGAATCCAGGGAGTACAAAAAATTAATTAACACTTAAATTAAGATTGAACAAATTTTTAATAGTTCGAATTAGGTGCTTTTCCAACCTCAGCTAGGCGTGTATTCATCTAATATTAATGTATAATACTAATACCGTTAATTTGCTTTATTATTGATTTATTATACACGAGAGTTCATTAGAACTTAATAACATAATATAGGATATAACTTATAATTAAAAATATTTATAATAATTTATATATATTATACTTATATAATATTAATATATAAATTATTAAATATTAATTTAAAACTAATAAGTTATGTATGACGTTAATGGTTGATTAAAATCTTAAATTATAAAAGTCATGCGCAAAATGGACACGTTCTTCGAAAAATGTAATGATTTAACTTAAATTTAAGTATTTTTAGAACATGATGTAGCATATGGTATTAAATATTTTTGTATTGCAACATTGAACTTGTTGAAAAGGTTGACAACTTAACTGATCATTTCATTAATGTGAATTCATTGAATTCTTTTAAAACATTTAATCTAATAGATACTAACCTAATTATTTCATAGTATCATATTCTATTGACTACAATTCTTTTACTTCTGCTTTTAACAATTATTTCTTAGAATTTTTCACGAAACTGTGTCTTGTTAAAATAAAATCTGATGATGATAATAATATTTAATAATAACCATTGATGGACTGTATAATAAAGTTATTTAGAAAAAAAAAAAAACTAATTTACCTTGAGGGGCCACTTATAATAAAAATTGAAATATTAAATAAACACATATTAAATATACAGTGGTTGTGGATATGTGTTTTAGCGCTAATAAACACGACAAAGTTGTAATTTCTGTATAAAACCGAAACGACAAGTGTTAAAAAAAAGCTTTCTTTAATAAAGGTGGAAAAAAATATCTATAAAAAGCTTAAGTTACCTTTGGTCATATGTTTAAAGATACAAACGTATACACAGATATGTTATGTTAAGATACATATTAAAAAAATTTTATGAATTTGGATTTTAATGGTGAGGGAGTTCATCAATTGATTCATAAAAAACCTAAAAAAAAAAGAATGCACAAGCTTTACATAACGTTTTATATAAACATTTGTATATAAAACTTATATACACCGAAACCAAAGAACAAGCAATTTTACAATTATTCATTCATATTGCACCTTTAATTAATGATAATTGTAAATTTTGAGTACATTAATGTATGATTTATCATCAAATTTTGTTTCTTAATTCTGGTTTTGGTTTTGTTTGTTTAAAATGAAAAAAATTCTATACTTCCAGAGTTCGCAGCAATTATGCAAATGGAAATCAAATAATTTTTTTAATGCAATTAAAATTGTTGTTTCTTAGAACTATTACAAAATTGTTTTGTAGATTAGTTTGATACTTTTCGAAATCAAAAATATTACAAAGACAGAATGACATTTTTTCAACAAGGGCTAAAGTTTTTGATCCAAATTAGTAAATACATATCTTAATTGGTTTTAAAGTCTTCAAAATTTACTGAATTTTATCTGTTGGTGGTTTTATTTAGACTGTGCGTCTTGGTGAGTATTGGACGGAAAACATAATATGTCGTATGCGAAGTCGAGCTCTTCTAGATATTTGTCATCCGACCAATAGATGTCTCTTTCAATACTGCTGTTTTCTCTCAGGATATCGTTTAATTCGATGGCGAATAGTAGTCACCACAGGGGGCTACCTTGTTTTTCGCCCAACATTAGTTGTAAATGATTCACTGATATTTCCATTGTTTAATACCGAAAGTTCTACGTTGTCATACATGCTCTTTCCTATTTTCCAGACCTATCCATATTGCATATCCGTTGATTGATTCGAAGTCAACAAATATTAGAGAAAAGATGAAAATATATTAGAAGAAAAAATTCACACAAGAGTGAAGCCTTTCCTTAAAGTCAACAAATATTAGAGAAAAGGGTGATCTTCACTCTTGCGTTTTTTCAATAGTTATTCGGAGGATGTTAGCTTGACCCAAACAGAATCTGTTTGGGCGAAATCCTGCCTGTTTGTCCCTAAGCATACTTTTCATTGCGTCTTGGAAGCTATTTTGTACTACTCCAGTTGAGATTATATATATGGTGTTGGGTAATGTGATGTCTCTCCAATAATAAATTTCTTTAAATTTTGCTTTTTGATGGAAATGTTTGTAGTCAGTTTCTTTCGAACTTTCTTATTATTTCACTATGTTGTCACTTATGTATATCATTTAGGGTTGCCATTTAGATGATCCTAAAATATAAAATATTTTATTAACAAAATTAAACGATCTAATACTTTTATTCCCCTAGGGAACATAGGGCTTCCACATAGCCTCTCCAACTGTCTCTGTTTAGCGTTAACCTCTTTAATTCGGACCATGTTTTTCCCGATAGATTGCATTATCTCTGGACTGATCTCCTCAAGGTTGTTGTTGGTCTTCCCACATTTCTTTCACCCTGCGGGTTCCAATCTAGGGCTTGGCGTGCTACTGATGTTGTTGGGCCCCTTAGAATGTGACCAATCCACTTCCACTTCTTTTTTCTAATTTGGACCCATTTCGGCTCTTGCCTCGTCATTACCCAGAGTTCTTCATTCATTATTCGTCTAGGCCAGAATATGCGACATATTATTCTTAGACATTTATTCATGAAAACTTGTAATTTTTGTATGTTATTTCTTGGTACAAGCTATGTTTTGCTTCCATATAGCAGTATAGATTTGACATATACTTCAAAGATTCTTATTTTAGTTCTACGTACTATGTGTGTTGATTTCCATACTGCCCATAGCCTTCCGAAGGCACTTCAAGCTTTTGCTATTCAGTGTTCTATGTCACTGTTTGCACCACCATCTCTCGTTATTAGGCTTCCCAAGTATTTAAATTCTGCTACCTCTTCTATTGCGGTATTGTGTATGAGTAGTGGAACTTGGCTTGTGTTGTTTATTCTTAAACATTTGGTCTTGTTTATGTTGATCTAATACTTGATATAGCCATTATATTATTTTATATTAAAAACGGATTTTGATTCTTAAATTTCCAGGTACATAAAGTTATCGAACAGAGTCTGCCATATTTTACCTCCCGTTATTTTTGTAATATCATACATCAATCAACTATACACGTTGATATAAAAACGAACTCTAAACAAAGTTGACACCAAAGCTTTTAAAATTTTCTACAAAAAAAGAAAAAAAGAAAAAATAAAATGTAAAAATATTCGAAAAATTTAAATTCGAATTACTGAATGTAATATCAATCAAAGTAATCATCATTTAGCATAACTTAAAGCTTAGAAGAAATTAAAGATTAATACAAAAATAAAAAATAAGAAAAACAGAAAAAAAACAAAAAGAAAGATAGAAAAACCTGTAAGATTTTAGATATCAGTTTTGTCTTCTTTACTATTATTAATATTTTTTTTATTGTTTTTCTTATTTTTGTTTTTTTTTTATATCTTAAACTTAGATTTGTGAATCTTAAAAATCATTATTTAGTTTAAATTTTCTTCAATTTTTAAATCACTTTCAGTTAAAACGTTAATTTGATCAGTTCGGTTTTTGTTTTTGAAAATCTCAAATTAAAAAATATAAATTAAATTTATACAAAATGTTTAAAATTGTAAGTTTTAAAAAATATATTAAATTAAATAATATTAAAAAAAATATAAAAATATACATGTGGAATAAAAATTAAAAAGAAAAAATAAATAATAAAAATTAAATATAAAAACTTTTAAATCAAAATGAATTAAAAAATTTAATATGAAGTTATTTTTGTATTTTGATATTTAAATCTATAATTAATAACTAATTAATTAATTAGCATTGGCGGTTTTAAAGCTGTGTATTGCAAAAACATGATTTTTATTTAAATAATTTATCTAAAGTTAAATTTTAATTTAAATTAATTATACGAATTAAAAAAAATTAATTTTTGTATTTTGGGTTCTTAACAGAATTTTAATTTGAATTTTTAAAGTTAAACTTAATTTTGTATAATTTTCATATAAATAGAAGTTTTCCTTGAATTGAATTCAAATTATGTTCAATTTTAATCTTTAATTAATTACTGGATTTTTGTTTAAACTTCATCTTTTATTTCAAGCAATGTTAAGTTATGCAAGAACGATAACATTTAATGATTAGCAAAATTTTAAATTGACTTAATAAGTTTATAGATGAACACAGATATATAGATATAGATATATTCACAAAATATCTACGAAATATCAAAAATTTAATATTATTGATAGATTTTTAAATTGAAATATAATGATTATAGTAATAGGGTCAAGTTTACTTTAAAAGTAGCTTCTGGTTGATTATAATGACAATTTACTTAAGTGACAACTTTATATATAAACTCTAGAGTTTATAAGAAGTCTCTAGTATAATATATATTATTTTATATGTAATTTATATGCAATGGATTTCAAAACATTTGTGAAAAGATTTCAAAAGAACTAGGTTCGCAAGATGAATTAAAATGTAGTAATATAAAAAATCTTTATAAATTAACATTGTCTTAGAATATTAGAGAAGATTTTTTTAACTTATGAAACTTATGAATTTTTACGATGCATAGGTTACCTATGCATTCGTAGGTGACTTATAAACACTATGGGATATTTACGAAAATTTTCTGAAATTATTTTATTTCTTAAAGAATTATATAATATGCGAATTAAAAATTAATAATACTTTTCTAAAAGCCAGATAAAAATGTTAATTTATTCTATTACGTAAATTAATTGTTAAACATTTTGAATCACCTTTATGATGAAACCAACACTGTAATAATTCTTTGGAAAATATGAAGTTAGCTTTTAATATAGGGTTTTTCATCATTGTTTTTAGATAAAATTTTTTTCGAAAAATATTATACCAATCTTTCAAAGAAATTTAATAAGTATCTCATAATAAAACACTTATGTTAAACGCTGTTTCTTATGAAAATATATAACATTAATCCTTAATATTATAGGTTATTACTAGAATTTGATAAGTAAAAAGTAATTTTTAAATTGATCAATAAATGGTTACTTTGAAAATATTTATTGCATAATAATTATCAAGAAGATCGACTCCAGGGCCCAATTGCATCAACTTCTTTTAACTAATCAAATAATCATTTTTTGATAAGTGAGTATTTTTTACTAATCAAACTTTATTGGTTTGTTGTCGAATATGGCTTTGATGCAAGAAAACTTTATTAAAATAATGATTTTTTAATTATTTTTTTAGTGTTAAATTGTTGGTGCAATAATGCCCAGATATAAAACTAAAATATTGTGTTTTTCAACCAAATAGAGCATTTACATTATCTACCTTCAAATGCAGACTATGAAATATGATACGATATAATAAGGTTAAAGTGTAAACTTTAACCGCCTAAACATTGAGAATCTACTTAATATTATTTAAAAAATTTTAAGTACCCGAATTAACTTTTATTATTATTGACTTGAAAGATTATATTTAATTGACATATTATGCAAATTATAACTTTTCTAATATTTTTGCAAAAATTTACAATTAAATCAATTCGCAATAAATTTAACGTGATAAAATTTGCATTTCCGAAATTTTATTTAAAAACTCAAACATTTGATGACCATCGTCCATTTTTTTATAAAAAAATTGAAACTGCTTTTCAGTCTCGTCAAACGCCTCCATTATATTTAAAATATATTATCAAAATTATTCTAAACTAATAAAAATGTGGTAATATAAATTTTAATAAACTTCCTATATATGTAAATTTGAACAACATAATTGAATAATTAATTGATTTATTATTTGAAAATGTATCAGAATATGATAATTGTAACAATATAAATAATAAATTTTATTACAGATTTTAAAATCATATCAAAATTGAATATAAATATGTAAATATGAGTGTTAATTTATTCGATTTTAATTATATGATTTAGAAAAATATTTTATTCCATAAAATATTAAATCAAAAAACTTGTTTTAAAAACATGTTATATTAAAAGAGACTTCTATCATAATTCATAGTAATTTGTTTAAAACCATAAATTATTTACTTTATTTTAATAATCTTTAAATTAAATTTTTTTACTATAACAGAATTCTGCATAAACTTTGTTTTTGTATATTTTCTTTTTTTAAATAAATTGAAATGTCAAATTAATTGCTATATTTACTCGCTTCAAAATTTAAAAATTACATGATGCATCTTCTATTAATTCTAATAAGAATTCATAGAATTAGGGCAACATGTTGCGAATATTAATGCAACTTTGTATTTAATTCATTCTTATGGCAGATGTCAATAATTATTACTAATTTTGTTGTTGTTATTTTTGTTGTTGTTGTTCTTGTTGTTTTTGTATGTAATTAATAATTTAATTGTTTTTAATATATTTTATACTTATATTAGCAAATATATGTACTAAAAAAAAAATAGTTTAAATTCCAATAAACATTGTATACAAACAAATTAAGTATGTATAAGGATTTTAAATTTTGACAGTTATCTTTAAAGTAGAAATGTACTCAATAAAGTACTTGATCAAATGGTTTAATGTAACAATTCCAGGATGTAATTAATAAATTTTAAAGAATTTTTTAATGTTTTTAATTTTAAACTTAAAAAACAATCGGGAATATCGTGGAATTTTCATAAAATCAAAACTTCATCAAGATTCTTTTGAAAGTTTTCATAATAGAATTCATTTTCATTTTGTTACATATTTAAAAGTTTGTCAATTTGTTGACACATTCATGTATAATTGACAATTGTCACCAATTGATATATTTTGATTGTCATTCAATAGCTGTGTTTATGTAGCAGTGAATTATTATTGGTCCATATACATATTACAAAAAATAATCATAGTAGAAACGGTTCCAAAATTTTACTAGGCTTTTTATAGCAAGTGGAAAGTAATCATTACATTTTTTTAATAAGAAATATTTTCCTGACCTGACGGTTACCACCGTTCTAATCGATTTTTTTCAAAGAATCAACATGATGAATACAAAATATGTTATTTAAAATTATAAGTAGGAAAAGCTTTTTTTTCAAACTTAAAACAATAACCACAAGCTATACTTTATAACCAGTTTTATAATAGTTATGGTATAATCATATAATCATCATATTTATATGTTATGACAAGTATAAAACTTAATGCTCTAATTAAGTTTATAATTATTATTTGAATTCTAATTGAAATTTAAAGTAAATTTTTTTCTATTTTTAAACATAGAAGTTTTTTTTATATAAATTTCTTATAATAAACTTCTGTTTATTAAAAACATTTTTATTAAAATACTATTGATGTTGCTAACTTAACTTTGATCTTCCATCATTAATACTACATGTTTAAAAATACATGTTTAATATTAATATAAAAATGACAAATTATTTGACTTTTTTTTTTAATAAAAAAATTTATAAAAAGTTTTTAACCATTTAAAATAAATGTTTTATATTAATTTGCATAATAAATTGTTTGGTTGAAGAGTTCGATTCCACTTAATAAAATACCTGATGGCAATTAAAAATTTAAATTATAAATAATGACCCAACAATTACTTATATATATATATGTATATATATATGTATATATATATATGTATATATATATATATAATACATTTTTTAAAAATTCAATGCAAATTTTAATCGTCTTAAAATATCAATCATTAAAAAAATGGTTATTGATATAAGGTGCGTAAATCTGCTAATGATACAAAAGATAATTTTTGTCTTTTAACAAGGTTATATTTAATTTTAATAATAGTATTACAAAATTATTTTGACATTTGGAATACCATCAATTGTATTTTTTTCTCTATATAATGTATATATTTTTTAAAACGTATACGTAAAAAGGTTAAGGTTTAAGAAATTATATGACAGGTATTTTTATTTATTCTCAAAAATTTGTTTGACACCTAAAGAAAAATTCCGTTAATAATAACAAATTATATGTTACTAAATTTTAATAATTAGTTTTTTAAATCTATGGCTTAAATCCAATGCGCTAAACCAATTTAAGACTCCATATTTATTAAATACAACATTGTATTAATTATATATACTGAGAAAACAACTTTAAGATACATTGTTAATTACTTATGAAATATATTGAATATGAAATTGAAACAATGTATAATCTACCGGCATATTTATGAACCCTCTTCTTTCTTAATAATTTATTAATTATTGTGTAATCAATTTACTAATCAAAATAATGTAATTAACAAAACAAAGTCTTCGTCTTTTTTTAATTGTGTTATCCCCATAAAATTACCTTTAACACCAAACTATTAAAAATTTGTTAATTAAACCACAACAAAATTTAATTCTTCTTATTATTTTAAGATGTTTTTTTAGGCGGCATGACATTTGTCCATTTGTCATTGGTCTCCAAGGGACTAATAAATTAATAAATAAATTTTCTGGAAAAAGGCAATATACCTCCTTTCCGAAAAATTAAGTATAAAATTTCATTTTGAAACTTGAAAAATTACTGGATTATTCAGGAAATTCTGATTTGCGTATATTCAGTGTCATTACCCCCCGGGGAGTAAACCTGATATGTCATTTCTCCCCGGGAACTAATGGCACATTTGAGTGTGTCTTTAGTCCCTTGGGGACCAATGACAAAGGGACAAATGTCATGTCGCCGTTTTTTTAATATAAGATTTTATAATTAATATTCCTCCAAAAACAAATAAAATTATTTAAAATTTAAAATAATTGCAAGATAATGACTTTATTTTACAACTATGAAAACAATTTAAAAAAAAAATTAATAAAAAAATAGCATTAATCGCCTCTTCATCTTTTAACAATTTACAAGTGATCGTAAAATATGTACGTTTGTTGATTTTAGGATTTTTTAGGTTTTCGTCACTTTATTCATTGTCACATAAATTATAAAAAAAAATAAAAACACTCAAGTTTAAAAGTTAACAATGATACTGCAAAATTATGTTAAAAATGCAAGATAGTTACAAAATACAATTTAATTTATTATTTGTTTAATTAATTGGAATATACTTAATTATATAATTTATTTAACTTCTGAATAAATTTCCATTACATTTCAATCAGGTTTTTTTCTTTTGAAATGTATGGTATGCTGAAAAACTTTAAATTATTATGATGTTTTTTTTATATAATTACATTTTTCAAATACTGAATTCTGATATTTCTGAATAATCTGATAGATTAATTATAAATCATTCAAAATTCTTTTAATGCTAAGTTCCTCATATTGTATATGTACATGTGTACACTTTTAAACTTGTAATTAATATTTAATTAAACTCTTTAACTCATCACAATTACAATCTTTTACGAGAACACCTTCAAAGAGTTCAAAATTAAAAATTTCCTACATATGAAAAATTGGTTAAAAGTTTTATTTTCTTAAGAAATTAACGAATTTCCTTCGAAAATTTTTAATATTTAAAACAAAAATAAAACCAGTTAAATTTTATATAACGGTATTAATTAAAAATTAATTTATTTTATTATTCTTAAAAATTATTGAATTTTTAAATAATTGTGTAATAACCAAGGACATCTACCGGAATATAAAAATTATCCAAAATAAAAATATTTTATTTGGTAATTAATATAAATTAAATTTTATTTTCAAAATTAAAAATTTTGTTTTTTAATTGAATATGAAACTAGTTTTCCATTAAATATGAAACATATGAAACAGTTGTTTGACATTTATTAAGACAAAACCCTTATTTAAGGATTAATAATTTATGTTTTTGTTCAGCTCTGAGCGCTCAAAGCTTGCTCTACGTGCTTAGTTCAAATATTTCGACTACGGCTGAGGATAATAAAATACAAAAACCATTTGACGTTTGTTTAAGATTATACTTGTAAAATAGAAGTAAAAACGTTTTGTTTATTTTAAGTTATCCATTTTTAAGTTAATTTTAGCAATTTAATTAAATTTTTTGAAAATTTAAAACTTAACTAAAATAAAATAACAGTATTTTCAAATCGTGTTTTTTTTTTTTAATCTGAGCACTCTGACCATACTCTGTTCATTCTCTGCTCAGAGCGTACTAATTTGGTTCAGAGCGTGCTCAGATCTAAGCTCATCTATGATCTATGATCTATTTTCCCCTCACATTTATTTGTGGCCATTCCTATTTAAATACAGTAAAACGTTCCTAGTTAGGATATTATTACCGTTATTTTAAAATTCACTTTTTTGAAAAACAAAAAAACAATTCACAATTCAAGGTTAAAATACCGTAATTCCAAAAATATAATACGATTATTAGGGCATTAACTAATTTTTATTCAAATTTATAATAATAAATATTAAAAAAACTTTTAACTATCATAATTAATAATATTAATAAATATTTAAAAAAAAAATTAAAATAAAAAAAAATACCGTTAATTTATAACCTATATATTAATTTGTTTTTGTATATAAAAATGGAGATCCAATATAATTTGATTTGACAATATAACAAACACAAAACCTTCATTTTTATGTTAATTAGAAAAAAATAAAACAATAATAACAACAAAACTATTACGATTTACAACATTGTTTTGCGATTAAGTTCAACAAATTAATTTTTATAAAAGCTCATTAATTATATTCACATAATATTTTGTAAACTGGAAAAAATTTAAATGTTAATTAATTTTTTTTTTTTTTTTCAGATTGTTGCTGTTTTAGCTTTATCAGCTGTTTGCTCAAATGTTTTTGCATCAGAAGAGTTTGAACATGTACGAACTGTTAGACAACTTCTTAATGAAATGAAGAATGAAATTTTATTGACAGAATACAATAATGTTCCAACTGAAGATGGTTATAAATTTAAGTAAGTTTGTCTAGGTATATTAAATATAGAAATTTTGTAAACTTTTGTGAATTTTCTAAAACACATTTGAAGTAGAATTTTACAAACTTTTCATATGAAGTGCAGATTTTACAAACTTTTCAGTAATTTCTAACGGTAAAAACATACATTCAATTAATTGTTTAGAATTTAATTTCTAGATCACTAGATTCGTGCAATTTGATAAGGCTGTACGGCACTACAAAATATCTATTCGTTTTATACAGTTTTGAATATATTTGTTTTTTTTTCGATTAATTGAAACAAATTTCCGATTAAATGAAACAATTTTCCAAATAAAATAAAACTATTTTCAATTGAAAGAAACGTTTTTCCAATTGAATGAAACCTTTTTCCAATAGAATGAAACCTTTTTTAAAATAAATTAAATGTTTTTCAAAGTAAATGAAACTATTTTCAAAGTAAATGAAACAATTTTCAAATTAAATGAAACTCTTAATTAATAAAGAAACAAATGCATATTAAAAACTGTTGTGACCTTTCTTGAATGCAATAATTCTAAATCAATAAAATGAAAATTTGTATATTATGTTGATGGTATACTTAATTTATTAAAAATAATTTTGTTCTAAATTTATTTTATTTTTTTTTTACTTAAATCTTAATACAGTTACAAAACAGATGATGGTAGTGAAAGAGAAGAAGTCGGTGTTATCATGAACCCAGGTACCGACAAAGAAGAATTAGTTGTTATGGGTGCATATTCATATCAAGATGAAAATATTCAAACAATGACAATGTACACAGCTGACAAAAATGGTTATAAACCAAGAGTAACATTGAAAAATCGTAAATTGAATCCAAAATTATTAGCATCATTAGCTGGTTAATAATATAATCATAATTTAAACTGTTAATTCGATTAAAATTATGTCATCTATTTGTCACTTTATTCTGTCAACGTGATAATGAACGATGTCTCTATATATTTCCGTCTCTTTCTTTTTGTAAATGTAAATAATAATTATTTAAAAATAAGTTAAATTATTTTTTGATTTTGTACTGAACCAAAAAAAAAAAAAGAAAACACAAACTGCCGAAATTTTATCTAAAAAAAAAATAAAAATACAAAAAAAATTTGAAATAGTTGTAAAATAAAAAAAAAAAAAATATAATATTTGTGATTCATTATTAAATGAAATATATTATAAAAATAAAAAAAAACTGAAATTAAAAATATTATATAATATATAACAGAAAATAAATATTTTTTTTAGAATATATTTTAGTATTATTTATTGTTATAATTCCATGTTCAAGGTTGCCATCTACCAGTTTTGCTTTTTTTTTTTATTTATTTTATAGCTTGTTTAATAATCGAAAGATGACATTAAATCTTTTTTTGGGTATTGTATCGAAAAGAATTTAGTCTATAATCTATTTACGTATATTAGATAACACATTATATATAAATATATATATATATTTAAATAATAATTGTTTTCGCAAGAAAAAAAAATTCAAATAAATCAGGTTTGTTTTATTTTAAGGTTTGTACCATTCTAAAGTTATTAAGAATTCTTAGAAATATTTCGATATTTCGATATTTGTCTTTTTGGGGATATTACCGAAAAATGTCTTTAATCAATGAAAAATAATTAAGAATAAAATGAATAAGAGAGATCTTAGCCTAATTCAAAATAAAAGTCAAATAGCCGTTCACTTATGTAAATAATGACCGATTTTGAAATAAAAAATAAAATTGGCTGGAATGAAAGTATATTCCATTTAATCTTAAAGAAGTGCAATTAAGAAAATTCCATTGAAAATAAAAAATAAAAATTGGCTGGAATGAAAGTATATTCCATTTAATCTTAAAGAAGTGCAATTAAGAAAATTCAATTCAAATTTTTATTTTATGAAAAATAAGCTTTCAAAAATCTTCTTTCAAGGTTCCTTTGAATAGTCAATATATAATTTTTGACATTTATTTACATTTTGACACTTCATTTTTGACATAATTACATTTGACTACACAGATAACGGTACTTACTATATTTAAAAATATTAGACTTTGCAGAAGTCTAATGTTTAGCAGAAACAATTTTAATCCTTAATTTTTAAGTGTTTTGTGAGATGAATGGGTTTAAAAGTTTGTAACATTTAAGTTTTTTATTCATTTTTATTTTAAATGTCAAATTGAAAAATAACTCAATGTCAAATTATTATATTAGGTGTTTATTAGCGAGTTGCAGGACTACATAGAACAACCTAGAGAAGAAAACTACAGATTTTTGCGTTTATTACTTTAAGAACAGGTATTGTTATGTCCGAAAGTGTTCTACTTTTGTGTTTACTAGTTTTTCAAAACTGTTCAAAGTTCTAATTTTCTGTTCTAATTTTTTTTCAGATCCGTTTTGGACAACTTTTAGTTTTGTTTTGACAATTTTTTATAAATTGTTATTTGCTTTTCATTAAAAAATTTTTAGAAAAATTAAAACAATTTTTAAGGTGTTTGACGTTTAATTGTATGCTGTCCTGTCCGGTTTTATTCTGTCCTGTTCTGAGAACTAATAAACAAACTGTTGACAGCGAACCGGATATAGTACTAAGCTGGCAACGCCACTCAGCAGTAGTTTGTAAATGCCACAATCCTTATAAAGTGATTCAACTTATGCCTTGGCGTTGTAAAATTATATTATTTTAAATAAAGTATGATTTCATTTAGTATAGAAGTTTGTTATATAAATTATAAAGAACCCTATTTCACCAAAGTACACAACATAAACCTTTTATTATTCTGATTAAATAAGGCGTTACATATGCAATTTTATTTGACAGTTCATATTGTAAAAAAGATATCTATTGTGAATATAACTCTTTCAAATTATAAGAGAAATGTAATTAAAAATATTTTTAAAACTTTGCTGAAATCTTATAACCCGAGAAGGTATAGACCAAGTGCCATTAATTAACAATATATTTTTACATAATAATTCAGAATTTACTTAATTTGCATCTTATAATTACGGAACTCAAAAATTTTGTTAATCGTTTTTTTTCCAATTTGTCAAAATTCTTCAAGAGGAACAGAACTAAACCTCTTTTTGATATTTTTTTTGTTTTTTCTCTAATTAGGCAAGGTCGTAATTGGGGAACAGTTTTTTTGTTTTTAAAAAATAAAACAGTTAAATATGGAAATAAAATAACGAACCCGAATTTTGTTTTTTATTTTGTAATAAATCTAAAAATATTTTTTTTTGCTAATGTTTTTTTTTCAATATTAAGAACAGTTTATTCCGGATTCTATTAATTTGATTTGATTAAATTTATAATTTATTTTCAATAAAAAAAAAAAAAAAAAAATAAAAGAAGAGGAATCATAATATATATACTATTCTATTATATATATGAATTATACATTTACCTATATAGACATGAATAACATTAATTAACAGGTGAAACGTGTTTCTATTTATTACTTTTCTTTTGTATGTGGTTGAAAAAAAAAAAATTTGAAATAGTTTTAAATTGTCAAAATTCACATTGTATAGAAAATTTTTCAAGGAAAAAGTTCAAGGTTGCAATCTTTAAAATACAGATATATATATACAGATATGAAAAATATATTTTTCCCATATCTGTATATATATATATATAAAATATGTAAAATTATGCAATATTCCTTATTTAAAAAGTGATGGCATCTAAAAATACTAAATGCCCTTTTAAAGTTTTTTTTTACATTTTTACATCTTTCGTAGTACTAATAATTATGAATAAACTAAGGCACATGTTGTCTAAATGATTATTAATAATTTTTTTTAATGCGGTTTATTGCATAACTTTAAATACCGTTAGTGTTTTTTTTATTTGTTCAAAATATTTGCATTTTTTTGTATTTAATAACTGAATTAAATTATTTATTTAAATGAATAACAAAACAAAATATTAGTAATTTATTAAAATTAGTCAAATAAAATACAAAAGATGATAAAATATAATAAGAAAAAAAGTATTCAGTTAGATCCGATATAAATTTACTAAATTTAAAAGATTAATATTAATCTAGTTAAAAACGAGGAAGAGTGTAGTAGAGTAGACTGTGTCAACTCTGGGATACCCGTATGACCGTAACGTATACATTATATCATCTGGTTAATTACTTTTGGCTTAATTTAAAACATACAGCTTTATTAAGTTTAGTATAAAGCTCATATAAAAGAAAGGGTTGTATGGCAGCTACTCGAACCCTCTGCAGTAGACCAACCAAATTTTTCTGTAACTTTGGCCATTACACTAAACTAGTTTTGCCAAAATTTCAGACACGTAGCTGTAATAGGTACAGAGTAATACTCATATAAAAAAGGAAGTTGTATGGCAGCTATCCGAACCCATGGACCAAAATGGCTGGATTTAAATAGCGATGACGGCTATTGCAAAAAAACGAATTTGGGAAAATTTCAAGACCCTAGCTTTTTTAGTTTTTGAGTTATCGTGCGGACGGACGGACAGACGGACATACATAGCTAAATCGATTTATTTTTCGATTCTGATCCGATCCATACACTTGAGTCTATATCTACCCCCCCTCCTTCTCTGCGTCACAAACGTAATGGCAAATTTATTATACCCTTTGACTATCTAGTCATACGGGTATAATGAAGATAAATAATTACATAGTTAATTCGAAAATTTAATTTTGGAAATATTTTTAATTTGTATTAGATATTTATTTTGATGGGTATGATTAAGTGGAGTGAAATACTGAATAAATTTGTCTTGTAATGTTACATTACAAAATCTTGGGAACGCTTAATTTTGTATTATAGTCTTATTAAAGTATTATTTAAATTTTATGTTATTTAATTTCATATTTCAAAATAATGCATTGTCAAATCTCCTTTAAACAAAAAATTAATAGAAACTCTAATATTATAACCAAATATTCCAAAATTTCTTTAATTATTGTGCAAAATTTTGTTAATAAGATTTTAAAGTTTTACACTTATTTTTTGTATTATTGCAAGAAATTTTAAAGAAATTAGGTTTATTTTATGTAATATATGTAATAATAAGATTATCAAAGATGATATTGCAATATTTTTAAAGAAATCGGAAGTTTAAACGATTTAGATGCTATTCTTAAAGAGCCGTTATTTAAGGTCCTGTGAAATAAAGTCCACAGGGTGTTATTTCGCCTTTATTTTAACGTTCTACTTTTAAGGAAATAAAAATAATAGTAGCCTAATAGCCCTTCAATGGGGATGGTTCCGAAATTTTTACTTAAAAAAACTTTTGGTGATTCTCGAGGATTTACCGCTACCTCCTCCACTCAGAATTTTAAGGTTCTAGGAATTTAATTGTGTTTTTCACTAAAACTTAAAGTTTCTCTTAGAATTTTGGTTAAAATTAAAAAAAAATTTAACAGGTATTCAAGTTACAGGTGTTTAAAAATAGCAAAATTTCAATTTTTGCGTCTTACAGCTCTCCTAACTGACAAAAAAAAATTTCTTAACCAACTCCTACTTATTTCTGAGGATCTAACTTCTCCCGAAATTTCAAGTTTGTAGATTAAGCTTTTCAGAAGTTATGTGGAGACAAATATTTTGCAAAAATTTAGTTTTGGATAACGCTAAATTTTAGTACTGTATAACAACCTAATGTATTTGCTTTTTAAAAATTTATAAAGCTTATAAAAGTAGATGTCTTTTACTGTCTTCAGATTGAAAATACACCTTATAGAACTCTTGTTACAACTGTTCTATGGCCTTTAAAAATTTAGGGCTTTTCCGAATTTTAAGGGGATGTAACTCCGTGTGGAGTTATTTTTATAGCTATACTTACCCGTTGTTGACATTTTTTTGTTTGCCATACGTAAAATGACACGGACAGATTGAAACTATATAGCCACCTTTTTTTTAAGATTTTTAAAAAAGTGCAAAAAGTTAAAATTATTAATTTCCATCATTATACATTTAACATCCCACAAACTTGCTCTACACGGCCATTAGAAATCTTTAACAAAATATTCGAAATTTTCTACTAAATACAAACTTAAACTAACATTGAATTACCACATACTAGAACTAATTGTAAAAATAAAAACAAAAAAAAAAGCAAGGAAGTTAAATAATAAATCAAAATAATAATTAATAAAGCAAACGGTTCGGAACATGTGTTTTATGTTAGATTTATGTTAAATTTTGATTTTTGAATCGTTAATTTATTTTTTTCCACACGCATGTATAATGCTAATAATTTTTAGACCATAGTTGTTTTAGCTAAGGTCAGTAAGAAATTATGTTAAATTTCAATTATGTAGAATAAAATTTTGATGAAATTTATAAAAAAAATAATAAATACATGCGAGATTCTGTGAATTAGGTGGAATTTAAAAGTTGATTACAACATCACAGTACTATCAACAAGTCAGTAAAGTACTTCTGATAGAACAAAGTTAGTGCACTCATAAATTGTGATCTAAATGTCTAAAATATCTAAATATCTTAAAAATATATTTTGCTGAAAGTGAAAATTGTCCTTTAAGAACTTGAAGGATATTTGAAACATCCTTTGTCATCCTTTGCTACATGTAAATGAGCTGCATCCAAATATAACGGTTAACTAATTCTGTTAAATATATAGTTAATCGGTCATCTTAGTTAAAAATGGAAATTTCAATTCTTTTAATGCTTGGGTAGATATGTCACTGTAGAGATATGAAAGTTAAAAATTTTTTAAAAAACAACATATGTCATATTTATATTAATGTCAAGATTTGTCAAAAATAGAACTTTAAAAAGTAATGAAAAAATCAAAAGTTTTTAAAAATCTAATTTTCAAAATTTATATTATTTCATACTGAATATTTTATCATTTATTTTTGTAGACATATATATAAAAATAATTGATAATATTATAATTTAGTTATTTCATTAATTTATTAATTATGACTAATAGTGAAATCAATACTTAGAATATAATCCCAATGCACTCAAAAAAACATGTTAACAAGGGAGAAATATAATTTTAGAGTTTCAATGTTAACGTTTAATTTTGGAAAAACTTACACCGGTGAATAAGTTACTTATTTATAAAAACATGAAAGTTTTAATTTTCAAGTCCTAATAGCCTTTCAATGGGGAAGGTTCACAAATTTTTACTAAGCAAACTAATGATGATTCTCTAAGATCTATACATCTATACATTTGGCTTTCAAAAATTTATGAAGCTTATAAAAACAGCTGTCTTTCATCGTTTTTAGATTGAAAATATACCTAACAGAACTCTTGTTATAACAATTTAAATATAGGGCTTTTTCCAACTTTGGCGGACTGTAGCTCTGTAATAGGTGGTACTACTGGAAAAAGTTCTTCCATGAAATTATTTTATTAGCAATACGTACCAGTAGTTAAAATTCCTTCACTTTATTTCAAACGATGTAAAAGTTTTTGTAAACATACGGACAGACGGGCAGAGTTAAACTATATAGGCACATTTTCACAAAATCTTTTAAAAATGTGCTAAAAATTGTAACCGCAACGTTTTTAAATATTGCGTTTCCTATTGAAAATTGGATTCACAATAGTACTTTTAATAATATACTTATATTAGAGTTTTTTGCTTATTTTATTTTTTTTTTATTTTTTTTGGTGCCACCTTCTAGATTAGCCTATATAATATTATATACTGGCGTTTTTCAATTAAAAAAAATTAAGAGAAGATCATTGCATATTTTTAGGAGGATAAAAATTCTCTGTTAAGTTTATAAATAAGTTTTCTTCAGGTTAGTTTGAACTACATACAAGTTTCTATATTTTAAAACAAATTAATGTTTTCGGATTCTTATAACCTATAAAGCTTTCATTACAGCAAGCTATAGGATATTATAAAATAATTTTAAATATTTAGTTTTTCACTTACCTTTCTTTGTATTTAATATTATCACTTTAAGAAATAAATACACAATTAAGATTAATTTAAAATAATTTATTGTAAGATTTCACAAATATTTAAAGAAAAGCTAAATATTAACCAAAATTTAGGTTAAAAGATCTGCCATAAAAGCTTAAAACCAAAAAAAAATTAAAATTATAAAGAACAGAATATTAGAGTTGTAATAAAATAAAAAACCCACATTTACAAATCATGTCAACCTAAATTTTGGTCCCCACTTAAGTAAAAAATAAAAATAGTATAAAAACTAAACTTAAATAAAATAGACCTTATCACAAAGGAGATAGAATGAAAGAATGAAAATAAGAAAAAGATTTTAGATGAGATACTAAACCTATTGAGTGGAATGAATTTAACATTATTTAAAACAATTTTTTTCATTTTTGCATTTTTTTTCATTTTTTCTTAAGTAAAACCCCAAAAAATTCTTAAAAAAGTTTTCAGTCTAGAGTTACGCATCAGCTTTAAAGAGAAATCTTCGTTTCCTAGGATCAACTATTCTAGATTTATTTTTTAAGCTACGTGATGAAGTCCTTAATACATCTGGTGTTTCTGTATTTGATGTATTGGATTCTTCTAAATTTTTCTTAATTTCTAATGTAGATTCTGGTAATAATTCTGATTTTAATTTTTCAGATTCAAATACTTCTGATATTGGAACTGATTCTTCTAATTTAATTTCTTCGGGCTTACTACTAAGTTCTGATTCTAAAGGTTCTTTCTTTAAAGCAATGCTATCATCAGAAACTACTGATTCAATTGGAACTTGAACTTGTTCAACTTCCTTTTCTTTTGTTTCTAAAACTTCAGTTTTAATTGGTTCAGATTTCTGTGCTTCTTCCTCTTTTACTGAATCTTCATTTATTGGAATTTTTAAAATTTCTAATAAAGATGGTTGATCTTTTGATGCTACAGATTCTAATTTAACTTCAACAGGTGTTTCAATAATAGTAGGTTCTGGAATCTTAACATCAGCTTTAACTACTAAATCTGATACAGATTCTGATGCTGGTAGTGGTGCTGGTGATGGCTCTGCAGTATCTTTTACAATAGGTTTATTTTCATCAACAGACATTGCATTATCTTTAAGTAAATTTGCTTCTATTGGATCAATAAATCTGTGATAAATAGGCTTAATTTCTTCAGAAGATGTTGGTTGTATTTCAGCAGACTTAATTTCTTCTTTTACTTCTCCTTCCGTTTCACTAGGAACAATTGGTTCATTTATTTTGGTATCAACAACAGATGATTGATCATCAGCTTTAACTTCATCTTGTAATAATTGTTCAATTCTTTGAATCACATTCAATGCATCTGAATTAGTAAGAGCACCTTTTGTATGTATATCTTCATATTGATCATCTGTTAACAATTTAACTGGTATATGAGTCATATGATTGTAAAGTTTATTTTGTTGATACATGAATTTTTGCATTGCATCAAAATCATTTACTTCTGGATTTTTATTTGAATTTAAATTTTCAACTAGGTGATCACCCTCATTATTTGTTGATGTTAAAATCTTAAAAACATGATCTGAATTCATAATTTCTTCATTATTTTGTTGTTGCATATCATCTGATAAAATGTTATTTGTTGTCATTTGCAAATGTTCATTATTCGACTCCTGTTTTTGTTGTTCTGGTTCTTTTTGTTGTTCATTTTCTTGTTGTTCTTGTTTTTGTTCATCCAATAATTTTTCATTGTTAATATCTAAGTTTGGTGCTTGTTCCTGTACTTCTGGTTCCTTAACTAAATTTTGTTGTTCTTGTTGTTCTGTTTGCGGTAACACGTATTCTGAATTTTCAATTTTATCAGGAACATCATCTACTTTGGAATTTTCGGCATTTACAAGACTTGAAATCAAATTAATAATCATTGATTGCTGATCAATTCCCGACTGTTGGTTATTATTACCAGAAACGGAATCATCAACTACAACATTCTTATTATTGTTGATAGGAATTTCTGCCTCATTATTGTTATTATCTAAATTCATTTCTTCTTTATTATCTTCGTTATTGCTTTCATTTTTGACATGAACCTCTAATAATTCTTCTTCCTTTTTTGGGGGCATTGACTCTTCAATTTTTTCCTCAGAAACTGTTTTCTTTTCATCTGTTTTGATTTCTGATTCCTGTGATGGAATATTCTCTATATTCATATTAATTACGGTTGTTGGATTGGGATCATTAATTAAAGTTGCTGTGGCAATATTCATTAATTCATTTTCATTTTGTTTTATAGCTGATTCAAGTGCTGATGAACTCATATCTGTTTTTAAGAATTCTAAATTTGTTTCTTTATTTAAATCATTCGTTACATCATCGGATTCTGCAGCGACACTAAGTGGTTTTGATTCAATTTGATTGATATTTTCTGTTTCAGGTTTTGTAAATGATACAACAGGTGATTCTGATTCAATAGGTAACGGTTTAATTACTTCAGTAACTGTCACAGGTATATTTTCAGTTTGTTGAATTGTTTGTACAATATTAATTGGTTCTGCTGGTTGTTCTTCAACTTTAATTAAAATCGGTTCTGGAATTGGTGGTCTTTTGAAAATTTTCACCGGAACATTTTGTTCTTTTTGTGGTTCAGTAGGTGTTGGTTTTACAATTTCACTTGTTTTTAAAATATTTTTTAAAGGTTTTTCTTCACCGTTGAATTTATGTTTAAGACTTGACGTAATGTGTGGTCTTTTACGTTTTTGTAATGAATCTGGTTTGAAAGGTTTTTTGGTTGAATCTTTAATTGGTGCAACAGTTATTGGTTCTGCTTTTTGTACTTGTTCAATTTTTTTCTTATTTTCCTTGTTAATGTCGGGACGTCTTGTAAATCTTGGATGTTTTGTTGTAAGTTTTTCAATAATTTTTGCTGTTGTTATTTCAACTTCTAACGGTAAAGATGTGGTTGGTTGTATAGATGATGGTGCTTGTTCTGCAGTTACTGTTGTTATAGGAATTGCAGTTGTTGTTGTTGTTTTTGGTAATTTACGTACAGGATTTTTTCTCAAGGAATTTTTCTTTTTATGACTTTGAATTGGTTTTTGTGTATCGGGTTTCAGATCATCGACTCGTTTTTGAATTTTTTGAATTTTTTCACCTTCCACCATTTGTGTTTCCTTTTGCATATCAGTATTTTTATTTTCAGTCATTGATTCATGCATTTGTTTATCACTCATCATATTCATTTCTGAATTTGAATCGGCTTCATTACTTTGAACTTCCATTGACGAATCAACTATACCAAAATTACGATTCAATTCATAGAATTTGACGGATTCTTCACAACCAAATGATATGTCCTCGGCACGCATACATGTAAATGAATCCTAAGTTTAAAGAAAAAAAAACAAATATAGAATTAAATTAAACTTTTGAATTAAAAAAATAATTTACTTGACTAAAAACAGTTTCTTCTGGACAAATAAAACTCCATCTGAATGTATTTTCTTTACCATCAGCATATACAACTGGCATACAAACATGGAATATCTGACAATCATTTTCAACATCAGCATAATAACCATATTCACGATTTTTACATGAAAATCCATCAACAATATCAGCTCGTATTGATGTTGCATTACTTGGTAAATTTAATGTTGCCATTGCCAATTCAGATTTTTCATTTGATGATGGTATTAATTCTTCTTTTTCTTCAGACATTTGCTCTGTTTTAACATCATCAGCCATAAAAATTTCCATATTCTAGAATTAAAAAATTTGATATTTTTATGTTATAATATTTAAAAAAAAAATGGCTTTGAAATGGAATAAAAGAGAATAAAAAATATGAAAAATATTTTCAATAACTAATAAATATAGTTTATGTATTTCCGATTCAATCGATATTAACATCCTGTGCGGTACAAAGTTTTATATTCTATTTTGCTTTTTTTTTTTTGAATATAAAGGGCAGACAGATTACTTCCTCCTCCAATAAATTGTCAATGAAAAAAACAAGAAAAAAAAAACAAAAACAAAAAAAAATAGAAAGAGAACAAAAATAGCAATAAAAGAAAGCCAGAGATATATTTAAAAGTAAATGTTTTTTTTTAATGCAAGTAAAGTAATAAAAAAATAAAAAACAAGAAAGAAAAAAAGGGAAAAAAAATGTCATCAAGTAAAAAATTGAGCACGCAATCAATATTGCGTTCAAGCATGGCATATTGCATTTCGGCTTGCGATCTAAAACTTCACATTAATCCATCATACATATCATAATTTCACTAAGTTCTTTTGTTTTCAGTTTTAGTTTTTTTTTTTTCTTTCTTTATTCATTTTTGAAGTTTTTTTTTGATGATCAAGACGACGTGCTTCGCGCATTCTTTAATACCATCTATAAAAACCACAAAAAAATATATTAACTTTGCATATATGCAAAACAATTCTTCAGACGTAGAAACGTGATCAAAATTTGAAAGGAGGAACCAAAGTGACAAGAAAATAAAATAAAAATGAAGCAGAAATTTGATGAAAAAAAAAAATTAAATAACAGAATACTAGGAATACACTATAATATTATGGACACGTAATTGGTAAGAATTTAACAAATCTTTATATATATATATATCATTTCTTTCATTTAGTTAAGGAAGGTGATCAGTTTGGAAGCTCTATCAGAAGAAAATAAAATTTCTAGAAAATCAATTGATTTCATATTTCATATAATAATTACTTTCTAATGTGTCCGTTCAGTGTTCGATACTCAAGATTGCACTTTTGTATTTCCAATTTAAGTCAATAAACTCAATATTTATTTATATATTATAAATTAAATTTAAGTAGTTATCCACACCTGTATACACCAAATATTAAATATCAAATCATTTTATATATTAGTAATGCACAGGTATAATTTACCTATATGTAGAAAATTATGATTAATTTCAACAATATTCATTCGCGCTTGCGCATTATTTAATTTATTTCTATAAGCATTTCTTATTCATTACATTGTATTTAAAAATTTATTCAAAATTTATTACCAAAAAGGCGCGTATTGAAGTTGACAAAAAAAGAAAAAGAAAAAGAATAGAAAAAGAAAGAGTAAAAAAAAAATTTCAGCGGAACTACGGTAAAAACAGGGTGTATTAAATATTTGTTTTGTGTAAGAATTTCAAAAAAAATTCGATCGAATTATTTTTAAAATAAATATATAGGTTATTACCTGAAGAAATATAAATTGGATTGAAAAATATTTCATTTTATATATAAATTAATATGAATAATTTAATATTGTACATTATGAATTGCAAATTAATGATTCTTTTATAAAAAAAAAATTAAAATTTTTAAGGTTGATTTTGGAATTTATTTAAATAAAATTATTGACATTCAATATGTCTTATTCAAAAAATTCTATTGTAATAAAATTTCAAGTATATGGTGTTTTTTTTTAGCAAAACTGTTATTAACCGTAATCTTAATTTAATGGCGATATTAATGGCGTCCTACCAAATTTGCTAAGTGTAGCGTATTTTGTTTTTTTTTTGAATATTTGATAATACATTTGGTCCCTAGTGATAAATTCGGGTTGGTGACTAAGTCCACAAAAAACAAAATCCATAATGACTTTTGCCAAAAAAAAAATTCAAAAGTGTGGAATCTTGCCACAATTTGTATTTTGAATTTATGGAATTTTATCTCTGGATTTCGGTTCGTGGATTTAGTCACCAACCCATAAATTCTAAAGAAGTTTTATTTAATTTAGATCAACTTTGGTTTAAATTGTAAATAATTCCTAATTTTGAGTTTCGCTGGATTTACCAAAAATGGTTTTATAACCAGCTTAAGCCAAAAATCTCTCTATATTTAACTCAGTAAGAGAATGATTATTTAATTTGAGAGTAAAACTAAAAATAGAGAAATAAAAGTTTGTCTTGCTTAGTTTAAACCTAAGACTTTCGTTAGTATTTGGCAGCACTCTTCAGTAAACAATTTCGGTTAACTATATTAACCGCCAAAAATCATTAAATTTAAATAAGTTTCATTGAATTTCATATTTATTTATTTATTTATTTATTTTTAGTACAAGACTTGGAATTTGGATTTTTTTATTTAATTATTATAATATTCACTATATTTTTTTAATAGGTATAATCCGAAAAGGGTTTGAACCCGAAACTTCTCGATTAAAAAGCCGCCAACTTTAACCAACCAATTTAAATACTTTTTTTTTCATTGGGAAAAGAAGCATTTAATATTCCCTTTTTTTTAGAAATTATGTATATATATATATATGTATACCTATATCACAACATAAGTGTAAATATACGCAGATGTTTCCGGATTCATCACTGTTTGGCTTAAAAGCGAATTGTCTTCTCCAACGTTCTTCCCGAAAATAATTGTCCAACGAAAGAACTTGAAACCCTTCTTTGATACAGAAAATATTCGTAAGGCAGAAGATTTTAAAAATCGTTCTGATTAACATTAATATTATAATGTATATAAACCTCAATGCAACTTATAAATTATTCAGGTTTTTTTTCATTTTATTTCTGCTTATAATTGTACAATTTTAATCGGCTTTTAATCGGCACTTATTGTGGAATTGATAGCCTATACAACATCTACCTCCTTTTTGTTTTTTTTAACAGTCTAATCACACTCTTGGAACGAAATCCTTTACACACAACTATATGACTAGATATGTGAATAGAAATATAGACTTAGTTATGAAGCCAAGGAATTGGAACGAGGTGTTATTAATTTTAATTCAATAGTAAATAATAAATGTCCAACAGGACATTTATAAAAAAAGAGTTAAAGCTTCAATATTACGACGAGTGATAAAAGTAGTAAAACTAGTCTAGACGGTGGGGTCGTCAATTATGGGTAGGGTGGGATTTTGGATTTTTTGGGTAACTTTATGAAGTTTGGGTAGTGTCAGCCCATATATGAGAATTATACTCCAACTTAGGTCCCTTCTATTCTATTCCAACATATTACTTATATCTTAGTAAACATGTTGGAATATCACTATATGTCGTATACCGTATTGAACGTCTTAGATATTGCACTTAAACGCACTTTTGGAAAAAGTTTTTTTTACCTTTCCGTGGATTCCTGCCCGAATTATTCAAAATGCGAGATCAACAGTCTAACCACTGTGCCACTTAACCATTTTGCTTTGTAGTAGTTTTAATCTAACTTAATTTTTCAAAAATCATCATTTATTGTTTCAGCATAGTTCAGAAATGCAAACTTATTTCTCCTAACAGTACCGGCATAACAGGCCTCGGACACGATGTCAACTAGAGGGAAATGTTTTTGTGAGTAAAATACAATATAAATTTTGTATTGATTGACGCTCACCTAAATTAAAACAAATAGATATGTCTGAATTTTCCTCAACAAATCGCTCACTCAATCGCTTTCTCAGTATTCGGCGCCTTATAGTGTTCTCGATATACGATATTGAAAAAAAAAATTCTAGAACTAATATTTTACAACTATACTATTTACTTATCTACCATTTAATTGAAAAATAAAATACGCTTAAAAATGTTCAGTAATAAAAATTAATCCATATAAAAAACAAATTTTACCGGGTTTCTTTCTTTCTTTTAAGTTTTTCATTCATATATCAATTATCAGTAAATAATCATTAAACTTTTCCCATATATTATTTCTAAAATTAATATTTTAACTTTTTAATTGTTTTATTTTGGCTTTAATTGAGAACAACATTTGCATTTTAATTTTTATTTTTATTTAATTTTCAAAATATTCATCATATACTTTCTATTTATCACCAAAATCTAATTATAATATCTACATTCATTTTAAATCAATTCAATACAAAATAATTTAAAAACAATAGAATTACAGGTGAGTTCAATGATAATATCTTCAAAAAAACACAAAACATAAAATACGAATTGATATTATTCACTAGAAAGAAATTCAACACTTTCTAACTGGGAGGGAAATTAATTAAATTTCTGATTTTTAATTACAAAAAAATACAAAGTTTTTATTGGGACCTGAATCACGCACCATATTTACCAAAAAAATTAAACTATATTAAAATATCTCTTAGAAAGTTTAAAATTGAAAGTATGAAAAATTTAAACAACAGGATTTTGAACTTAGTTCTACCGATGATCTTCCTTAAACCCGATCTTAAAACCTGATCGACACGGAGCCTAAGGATCGATTAAGAACAGAACCCAACTTCTCAAGGATTTTTAAAATAAAAAAATGTTTAGAACAAGTGCACAGAATGGCCTACATAATTCTTCAAGTGTTCGAATAAATCTTTAATTACGAATGGAAGTCTTAAAAGTCTGAAGAAATCTCCTTCTTGTAATACTTTTAAAAGATTCAGGGATAACGTAAAAAAGAGTTAATAGAAATTATTAAAAAACTATGGTAAAAAATTAGAAAACTTAATTAAGATTCTGACGACGCAAAACGGGGTTTTTATAATATGTCATAACAGTCCTTCAAAAACTGTTTTGTACCACTTTGTTATTAAAAGTAAATCATTCATTAAAGCAAATAATTACATAAAACGATTAAATTAAAAAATATATAAATTAAACTACAAATTTAAAAACTAATTAAAATTAAAAAAAAATAAAAATATATATCACCTTTTTTAATCCAACAACTGGTGTCGCTAGTGTCGTACCACACAAGTACATTAGTATAATCACAATTTTCCACATTTTTATTTTTTTATTCTTATTTTTTTCCTATTATTTTTAATTAATTTTTTAATTAATTAATTAAATTTTAATTAATTTTATATTTCACAAATTAAATTAATCCTTTTTTTGTTAAAAATCCACTTTGATTTTTTAAATGTCAAAATTATTATATAATTTTTTTTTTATTTTTTTTTGTAGTTATACCATACTACAAAAGGATATTAATAATTAATTACTATACACACTGGTTGGTGAATTGATCGATCGATTAATTTGCTGGTTAAATTAAAACTGATTTGAAGAATTTTGATATGTATGGGAAGGGCTCTTTTTTAGAAAATTTGTTAGTAATATATATATATATGTAGAAATGTCACCAAAAAAAATTAAACTAACTTTTTTTTTTTTTAAAAAAGCTGTTAGTAAAAATTAAACAAAAAACAACAACAATTGATTTTTTTTTGTTTAGTTTTTTTTATATTTTAGAGGTATGACTGACCTGCGTGGTCGGATATCACTAACTGCGCTTTCTTCATTTATGGTACTACCAATTTATATTCTTTCAATTAGATTTATTAAAAATTCAAAGAATACCATCATCGTATAACTGCCATTTACTTAAAGTAAAAATAAAAAAAAAATATTCAAAAAAAAAAATAAAAAAATATAAAGAATAAATAAAATTTTAGATATATATATGTACTGTATGTATAATGCTTTTTTTTTATATGTAACTTTGATATTATACTGTAGTTACTTTGTATATTAGCATAAATATTTAATGCTTACTTATGTCAAAAAAAAAAAAAAAAAAACAAAAACAAAAAAGTACTCTTTGGTTTAAAAACGAATACTCGCAATCATTACTCGTAAGGTGTACATACTTTTCAATACGTGAACAATACGAAGAAAGGTCTGAAAGCAAAAAATTATAACAAAAAAATCAAAAAAAAACAAAATAAAAACAATTTAAAGAGAAAGAATGAAAAATAAAGAGGGTATTTTTAGTATTTTTTGCGATTTGTATAATTATTTTTTGTTGTTGCTGTTTTTTATTTTAAATTTTTCTTAACTTTTTTTTTTTGCAACATTTTTGGTATCAAGTACATTTTCATATTTTGATCAATTCCTTTTTCGGTTTGATTGTTTGTTTGTGTGTTGTAGCTTTGCTCTTGAAGGTCCATGCAAAAAAAAACTACTAGTGATCATATCAGAATTTTACAAGAAATTATTTTTTTGATAATTCCAAAAATATTTAATTTTGTGTTCTTAAGAATTTTTGAAAAAAAAAAAACCATTTAAGGAATTATTTTCATTTTTAAGATACATATTAAATGTTCTTTTGGAATTAGTTAGTTAGTAGGTACTGTTTGCGATTACAAATCAAAATTCTGCTTAAGGGAATGATAAATTACAAACGAAATGATAAAAAAAAAACAATTTATTTATGGAAAGGATAACTGTGTTAGTAATTAAAATAATTATCTCAGATCTTCGTTTTTCTTCTGGAAATTTCTTACTGTAATTTTGGAAGAATCTTAAAAAAAAAAAACACTTGGCAATAACACTTTAATTATGGGGGGTTTTTGTTCTTGTCAAATTAAATATTTATTCTTTTGTAATTTTGATTTTATGTTATAAATTCGGTAATTTTGCATTTAAAACATTTTAAATGTAAAGCAAATTTTGTTATTTTTAACTTTGTAAAATAAAATTTGAATTAAATGCACGTAAGAAATCTATATAAGATTCGAGATAATAATTAAATAATATATTACCATATTATTATTTTGGTGTAAAAGTTGAATACCCTTTTATAATATTATATATATTTTATATAGCTTTCAATAATATCGCTGAAGAAGCCTTGAAGAAGTTTGCATGTCGTAGACGAAATACTGGTATTTGTAAAAATAAATAATTTTAGTGAAGTTAAAAGGAGTGATAACGTGCCGGCTTTTCAATCGAAAAATTTCGGGTTCAAATCTTGGTTGAATCATATCTAATAAAAAACTATAGTGTAATTAAAATAATTTAATAAGAAGTCCAAATGTCAAATAGGCAAAAGATTAATATAATCAAGCAATATTTACTATTGTCTGGTACTACAAATAAATAAATAAATAAATAAAAGGAATCTCCTCGTTTTTTATTTTTTTCATAATTTTCAAATTAATATCCAAGCTCTGTTCTGTTTACGCTTCAAAAGTATTTTTAATTAACTAGATTCATTTGTGTACAGTATGACCAATTTTTTGGACGGTTTTTAATACTGTGAAACTGGAACCAAAAAGTAAAACAACATCATATTTTCATATTTCTAACAGATTACAATTAAGTAAGAAGTGTTTCCTCTTTCCAACACTACTACACTTATCAGTATATTGAAATGTTTGAATTATAGGTTTTGTTTTGTTTGTTTAATGTGTTTTGTAAAAATGTTGTCCTTGTTTCTTCTTTTACAACTCACAGATTTTTTTACGTTCTTATAACTCGTTCTTATGAAGCTTTTCACCTTCGATCTCATTACAATCATTTAAACTAATATATTACCCTAATTAGTGAGTAAAAGAGTTTTGAAAAGCAAGAAAATTTAAATTAATTTTATGTGTCCTGCTTCTGTTGCTATATCGACTAGCAAATTACATTTACATACTTGAAGTTAATACATCATTTTCTTGTCACCTTTCCTACAATCGAATCAAAAAACAAATTTTTAATATTTAATGTAATTATACTTCCAATGTAAACTTCCAATACATTAACCTTGATTATCTAAAAATTTAAAGAATGTATCTATTAATCATTAATTTACAAAATAACATACAAATTAATAATTTATATCTTATATCAAAATTTGTTCAATAAAAATTTTCAATCTAGTTTTATTGTTGAAATGTCAAAATAATTTTGACATTTTCACAATGCTTAAGAATATCTATTATTAGAAGTTCAATAACCAAAAAATGTCAAATAATAAATCATTTGAAAAAATGCCTATAGATTATTGAAAATTTTTTATTTTATTGACATTATTTAGCATATTTATTAGTACCTGCCAATATTAGCCAATAACAATTAATATATTTTGCATTCAATATATTAAATGTCAGTGTTTTTAATTGAAGATCGTTTGATCATTTCCGAAACTGTCAATATTTTTACATCAATAATCTGTTATGACATGTTTTTCTTTTTTTACATTATTAAAAACGTACATTTTCATAAAATAAGATTTGAATTTATATCGAATTAAATATTAGATTTTTGCATTAACATTTTTTATATAACAATAATTTATTAAAAATTTTACCTTAAAGTATTGAAGGAAACTTCCGTTAGAAAATGTTTTAATAGAGCCGACACAAACAAAGTTTAAAAATAAATTGTTTAAATGATTAATTTATTAGAAATTGTTTAAATGATATATTAGATATTTATTAAAAGGTATCAAAATTAATATTACTTACCTGAAGTCTTAACCTTATATTTTTGAATTTAGAAGTTGTAGAATTTTTAAAATGTTTACAATTAACAACCATTTTAAAACCACATTATGTATACGTACTTTAAAATTGTAAAATTTGTAGTTAAGAATTGGAAACTGAAATAATTCGAATTTTAAAGTTATAAAAGAAACGTATCCCTACGTTTACTGATCATTTGATCTCCATATAAACTTTGAAGTACTCAGGCATCATTATGATGAACTTTTGACGATCATAACCTTTTTTCATAAAACGGTTTTATGAACTGTGGTATTAATAATAAATTTGTAGAATCTTAGCATTCATATTAGTATAACATAAAACTTAGTTTCTTAACTATAGATTAACCTTAAGTCATTCCATAGGAGCGTTTACTTTGATACTTTCTTGGATCAAGTCTATCCTATCCATAGAGATATGCTCGTTCTCTTAAGATATCAAAAGATCTAATAAATTAATATTTTGATTGCCTTAAATTACTTCTCCCACTAATTAATCATTAACTTATCACTTTAATTGTAATATAACAAAAGATGCTCTCCTAATCCTCTGGAAAATTATTCTGCTTATTTAGAAAATTTGTTTCAATTTTATATAATTAACAGGAGGCTAGAAGTTTCTTACTTACACTTTGAATAATTACTAAAATTAGAATTAGTTATAAAATTCTAAGTAAAAAAATTAACTAACTATACAATTGTGTTGCGATAAGTTTTTTATTGTGAAAATTATGAATATACGTGTGTTAAAATCAAATTTACTTCTAAAGATTTTAAAAGAGACTAAAAATGCGATAAATATTTACTTCTAAAAAAAAAATTAGAAAAATTATTATTCCCATGTGAATTCCCATGTTCCAATGAAGTGAATAATAAGAAATTCTATTAGAATATATATTTTTAATTTCTTTAAAGAAAACGTAATTAAAAATATTTGCACGTGCACCGATTTTTACCTTTCCCGGCATTTAATTTTCTTTTTCACCATATTTCAATTTTTTTAGCATGAATGCGATATAAGTAAAGATCTCAAGCTAAATTGATTCTCAAATGAATGACTGAAAATGAATATATGAATGAAAATAGCCTTTAAGAATATACAAAATATAATATAACACTTTATTTTTTTTTTTTTGCAAACTATCATAATCAATTATTTTGGGGAGTGTCTCGAATGTCAATCACCATCACACCGCATTACAAATCTAAACTATTGGAACCTTTATTTCTTTTCATTTCTATTCTATTTAGTTTATTAGCACCTTTTTTAAACTTTTGAAAAAAAAACAATATTCCTATACAGAGTGAAGCTGTCCATCCGTCCGACGAATTACAAAACTTCGATACACAGTTTGAAATAAAGCAATGAGATTTTCAATACAAATTGTTGGTACCCGAATAAAATAAATTTTGTAAAACCATGCTTTTTGTACCCCACACGTGACGCAGCTACAGCCTTTTAAAGTTCGAAAAATATAATACCGGTTTTCACAAATCAACCAATAGGCTTATCTTCAATTTGAAAGCGCCAACTGCTTTCATAAGAATAAATTTATAAGGTTGCCATACTACATTTTTAATTTACCGTTATGCAAAACTCAATTTTTGTAAAATTTTTGACCATTTATATATTTTCTAAAAGTTTTAAGCTAGCAACTTGAAACTTTAAGAAAAGCTAGATTTTTGGAAATGACTATGGCCCATTTAAGAAAATATTTTGCTGCTGTTCACCCTTTAGGAACTGAAATGAACTAAAAACTGAGAGTTCGTTATTTATAAACTGCACCCACTTGAGTCCACTATGCTGATGTTAGATAAAAAATTAAGGCTAGATCGCTGTATAACATGTTGTTTGTTATGTGGGATAGCATGGGCCATCCTAATACGTAGGCCTTGCGTTGTGCATTCCACTTAAAATACTTTCTATCAATTTAGAAGTAATATTATTTATTTTGTTTAAACATTTTATATTTTAAATTATATTTCGTAACCAAGGAGATTTGTAGAAGTATCATTTTTCAAATAATATTTCATGACCTGCAGTGGAATCGAACCCGCAGTCCCATTAGTAAGCCATTTGCTTGCCCACTCACCCACCGAGGCCCCTATATTTTAACATGAGTTAACAGATTTCCTTAAATTTAAATTAATTATAAAACCTTGTTTAATTTTGGAAATGTGCTTTTTTAAAAGCGTGCTTTTTTTTAATTACTTATTTTTATTATTTTTTATATTTGAATTTATTCTGAAGGTAAAAATTGATTTTTTGCATACAAAATATTGATATTAATCGCCATCATTTCTATTATACTAAGAAAGTACCTGTTGTACAGTAACCATTTTCTTAGCTAAAAATAAATAAAAAAAGTTCAATTTTTAGTTTTATCAGATCAGATATTCTAACAAGATAATTACATTTATTTTAAAGTATTGTGAATATAAAAAACATGAGCAAACATTGTGTTAGAAATAGAACATTGATAAGTTTTTCTTTTCATTGTTGCTATTTTCTTTAAAGTTTTCTTTTTTTTCTTTGATTTTTTATGCATTGTTTTTGATGACATTTTTTCTATTCCAAATATAACGAAAATAAACTCAAGAAAATCACGAACGAAATAGTTTATTAAGTTTATGTCTATATAATCAGTATTATATTTAATCACATTTCAAATTTTATATTATGTTGAGTTACAAAACTATTAATATTTCATCTTAATCGGACTGATGGTGTAGTGGTTAGGACGTCGGCCTTTCAATTGAAGGGTCTTGGGTTCCATAGGTCAGTTAAAACATATAATTTATATTATAATAGTTTATATATAATAAATAATATAAAATAAATATACCTGCCACAACACCTGAAATAGAAAGTGTGACTCGCTCGCTTATCACATTGCATATATGTTGTTGTTGTTGTTGTTTCAATATACAACATTCCATATGTTGGCGGATAGCATGTGCCATCCTAACATGTAGGTTTTGCGGCCCATTATACACCCACATTCAATATTTTCTTTCAATTTATAAGTAATTATATATTTTTTTTATAAAATAATATAAAATTACATTTGGTCACCATGGAGATTTGTAAAGAATGCCTTAATGCACAACGACTTATCACTAAAAATATAATAAAATAATAATTTTTTTGATAAATTCATTTTTATTGCACCAAAAGCCATATTTGAAAACAAACCAATGAAGTTTAATTAGATAAGTGGTTGCAACAAGGTCCTAGTTCTATATATGGTTCTGCGTAATGTATGGTCTGATTTATTGAAACCTATTACTTATTATGTAATTTCAACATTACTCAATTATAATTAACTTATTTCTTAGAATATTTTACTTATTACTAAAAAATTATCAACTAAAAATCTAAATGTAAATGTTAAAAAAAAATGGAGTGATTAACTCTTCTTATATTCAAAAGACATTTTTTTTTTAAAGAAGCAAACTTTAGTTACCCAAATATTATATAGATGGAGAGCATATCTATAATTTTAAAAGAATCCTTAAAAATAACCAACAAACGGACGGTAAGTTGAAAAAAAAAATTTAAATCTTTTCGACATTTTCTACATTGTGGTACACAAATGAGATTAAATAAATTTAAATGATATTTGGTTGTGAGGTTTTCATTTTCTTCAAACAAAAATTTCACTCATTCATTCACTATCAAGATCAGAATTTGTAATGATTTTCTAACTGCATGCATGCATTTAAAATACAATCTAATATACATTTAGGTACATACCATAATTCTATTTTGCAAAAACTAGAAGAAGAACAAAAGACATAAAAATAGTAAAAGAAGACCATTTCTTGCAATTGAAAATACTGTTACGTGTTTAAATTCAATTATTCAAAATAGATAAATAACTTCCGTAGTGTCTTTTTAAGTTTTTTAATCGATTTTCAAAGCAATTAAATCGATTGCAATGTTGTTTTTTATTTTTTTTTTTTTTAAATAAAATCTAAACAATAAAATAAGAAAATATTTTAAAAAATTTCAAAAGTAATTGAATGAATGTTGTTTTTGGTAAATTTTAGAATTTAGATTTGAAAGAAAAAAAAATTCGCTCTTCCTTATTTTGAAACTTCAATGTTAATTCTGTTAATACTAAGTTTAAAAAAATAAAGTTTTATATTTAAATTTAATTGTATAATGTGAACTAAATAGGAAAACATGCTAATGAATACATTAAATGACTGAAATGAAAGCAATCCGCCTCTCTGTCAATCGAAAAGTAATTTTAAATAAACTCTTTATATAAAATTGTAATTGCATAATTGAAGGAGTCTTAATTACTCTATATAGTTGCATTTGACATTACTTCTATTTTGACGTTTGCTTATCATTCACAATTCAAATAACGTATTCACTTATATTCACAATATCTCAATAGGTAGCTATCTGTCACTATCTGTCAAGCTATATATTCTTACTTGAAGGTTCCTGTAATTTCTTGTAATTACTTTGAATTCGACATAAGTATAAGTACTTTTAAGCATATTGTGAATTATAAAATGAACGAATTATTGAAAAATAAAAAAAAATATATCAGAATAAAAAATTAGTAAAATTATTAATTTTTTTTCTATCTAGGGTTAAATAATATCAAATGACTATTCAAAATAGCTATACAATAAACTGTAAACTATTGAATATTTTTTAATTCATGAAATTTGTAAACAAAACAATGTCAAAAACACTGTCGAATACGTTTCATTGTGGACACTCCTTTGTTGATTACGTAATGAGAGCGGCATGAGAGCGTCATTTTGGATAGGCCATTAGAAATTATTTAGAAATTATATAAACGTCAAATTTTGAGACCAAAATTTTTATTTAAAATTCTGAATCGCGATAAGACATAAGGAAAACTATGTTAACATTCAAAATTCTATAAAAGGTTCTAAAATTGTTTTTTTAAAACATATGTTAATTTTATCTACGATATAATTTTATTTTTCCGTATTTCAACATTTCTAATAGAATCAAATTTACTTTAACACCATCATTAAATGCAAGTAGTACTCAATAACTTGTATTTAAATATAACACTGATATAGAATTGAAAAGAATTAAATGAAGACAATAACTGAATCTTCAATGTTATCATATGTATAAAAAATAACCTACAATTTATTTTGTATAGTAAGAATATGAACTGATTTTGAACGAATTCAAATTACATATAGTCGTTGTCTTGTCGTCGTTCATTTATTGACAAGTATTAGGTTGGGTCTGTTTCGCATTACTACTAAACAACCAAAATAAAAGATTTTTAAATATTTACATACATATATGTCAATCCCATACATAATCCAATTCAATTTCAATTTGATCTAGGCTCAATAGAATCAAGTAGTTATTTTTTGATTTAAGAATTCAAGGCAGGTAAATTAAAATAAATTATGTCAGCGATCTGTGTTGAACTTTTTTTTTTCTATTGCTTTTTAATTTTGTTTTTTTTTTTTTTTTATTTTGCTAAGAATGTAAAAATTGAAGTATTTAGGAAAAGTTATAATTATGTAAAAAAAATAAAAAAAAGTACATAAAATTTTAGAAAATTAGAAAATTTACTCTAATTATACAAAAAAAAAAAATTTAGCCAAAATTTTTTGGTTTTTTATTTTTGGGTCATTACATAGTTTGGAATTCTAGTTAGTTAGTTTTGAGCTCAAAAATAAAACAAAGAATTTTTTTTGTATTGATTTTTGTTAAATTTTCAAAATATTTTATTGATTTTTCTAAATATTTTCCCCAAAAACCTAAAAATCGAAAAAAAAAGTTATTTATCCGCATTTTTTTTTTTTTGACAGGAAAAAAAACGTGAATCGAATATCGAAAAAAAAAATTGATTTTGTATCGAACTGGAATAATCTTCGATTTGATTTTATTTATTTTTTATTTTTCTTACCAACAAATATTTATGTTGGTCTTGCTGACTTGGTAAAATGGGTAAGTTATAAATAGATTCAAAATATATTGTACCAGTTATGTTTTATATTATTATGTTGGCAATTTAAACTTAAATGCTTTACTGTGTATTATAAATAATATACCTACCCGTTTTGACGGATTATATTTATATTATATTTTATATTCAGCCAATTTTTTGGCATAAGTATTCTGAACAGAATTTATTTATTTAGATTGATTTAAAATGAACTAATGACATGAAAGTCTAAAATAAACTATATTGTACATCTTTTTGAAAACTAAACTTCTAAGATATGTTGGGCCGGATCTTTACCTCGTTTTGGGATCACAAGGTCTTTTTTGTAACGATGTTCATTTGGTTGCCCTTATAAGCTTGTAAAAATAACACCTCACAAAAGCTTTTATATTGTTTACGTTCTTTCGTTCATGAAAATTTTATATATGTGCTGATGACGGTAGAGTTGACAATGAAAACAGACATATTGTACGATTTGACAGTTTGATTTATTTTAAAATTAAAAATTTTATATATGTGTTATGCTTTGACAATGCAGATAACTGTTATGAACTAGGGAACATATTATATTCTTATTATTAGAATTTAATTCAATTTAATAATGAAGTAAAATTAGTTCTTATGGCATGTAGAATCTTAGATATTCAATAAATACGATTCTATTTATCATAATATATTGAATTATTTTTGTAATTGAGTTATAAGGTTTTTTTGTATCTGTGAGTTTTATTATTTAATTAAATTATTTGTTTATATTGTTAAATTTAAAGAAATGTAATTATGAATTCTTGATTGAATCCATATTAATTATAGGTTAATTTGAACCGATTGCGAATGAAAGTTGAGTCGATTAGAAAACCAGATTAAAGTGTTTTTTTACTTTTCTGGGATTCTAGCCCGCGACTGTCAAATTAACCCTAACCATTGTTCCTCATGGTCATAAAAAAAATTATATTTAATTATTTTTTTTTTTCTTTATCTTATATCCCATGAAGGAAATTAAAAGAATTGGAAACTTCTTATTAAAACCAAACCAGATATTTAAAAAAATTTTTAATAAAAATTCTTCTTCTTTAATTCATTTTAAATAATTTTCAGAGAGGAGCTTAGAGTTGTCTGTAACGATTCTTTTTTGTTTTATTTCTTGAATATTTTTTTTTTTTTTTGGATAGTTAAATTCGCGCCAATAAAAATTAATTTCAATTACTTTTGTTAAAGTATGTATTGAACGGTGTTTTATTATTGATTTAATTATCATAAACTTAAAATATGCTGTTTGTTTGATTTAAAATAAAACAACAAAAAAACTCTAATTTAAAATATGATTTTATGATCATTTATACTGTTTTGGGAGAAATAAACATATGTTTGCAAAAAGAATTCAAAAAAGGGTTAATGAACTTTCAAATAATAAAATAAATATAGATAGAATATAATGTAGTTCTACTTTAAAATATGAGGTGTACAGGTTCTTAATATACATTTTGAATATTTAACACAAAATTTATCAAACAAGGTGCGATCAATAACTATTAAAATTTATACAAATGTATATCGGTATCGGGACAATATAGCTGCAAAAGAGAACTGCCGCTTTGTAAGGTGTCAAGATACATTTTCTTATACAAGAATTAAAATACGTCGCAATGAAAAAAAAACAAGTAGGACATGAATGCACTTTATGAGATTACTTACCGAAGTTTTTGTAACAGGCTTCGTTGGAAAGCTTCTATAGACGTTTGACTGCATAAAACCTTGTAAAATTTGGTAAAGTTCATTGTCTGAAGTACTTCTTCAATTTGCCTAAAACATTTTATAGGGTAACTTTTAAATTAACAAAGCCTATGTCAGTAACTGCGCCAATTAAATTTTTGCAATAGTTTAATCAAGCTATTTGAGTTTGACATCAATTTTGTCAATTGACAGTCGATATCTATAAATTCAAAAATTTAAAACCTATGAATTTTTATTCTATACCATACTTAAAATTAAATAGTGTTAAGATAAGTATTAAATCAAAATTCATTTGAGTATCTCAAGGATTTACAATTCAATCTAAAAATATCTAAAAATGTATTAGATTCGATCTTAAAAGTACTAAAAATGATTTCTAATAAGGTGAACAGTTCTTTGGAGTATTATATACAGAATTAAATTTAAAAACTAAGCAAATACTTAAAATTCTAATCAAGAACTTAGTTTTTGGTGGCACTATAAGTTGATAATAATATTATGTATGTGGTACCAAAATAGTTGTCTTTTTTTTCACTTACATTTTGTTATATTCTTTCAATTTTTTTTTTTTATTATCATTTGCGAAATGTTCTTTTAAACATTTTTTTATATTTTTTTTTAAATTTAATATTTTGAACACGTTGTAAACTAGATTCAAAGTCTTTTTTGCAAAAATAAAATGTAATCTTTCTATAAAAGTTACTTTTAAAAGATTGTTTCAATTATACAATTTAAAAGACTTTATTAAAGAATTTGTTGAATAAAAAAAAATAAGAATTCATTGAGAAATTTTTTGAAAATAAATTTTTTGAATTAAAATAAAAATTAAACAAAATAAAATATTAAAAATATAAATAAATAAAATATATGCGCACATGCCAATGTCCGCCATTTTTAATATTACAGTTATATGCTTTAACGAGATATTTTTATACCCGTATGACTATATAGTCAAAGGGTATAATAAATTTGCCATTACGTTTGTGACGCAGAGAAGGAGGGGGGGTAGATATAGACTCAAGTGTATGGATCGGATCAGAATCGAAAAAAAAATCGATTTAGCTATGTATGTCCGTCCGTCCGTCCGTCCGTCCGTCTGTCCGTCCGTCCGTCCGTCCGTCCGTCCGTCCGCACGATAACTCAAAAACTAAAAGAGCTAGGATCTTGAAATTTTAGCAAATTCGTTTTTTTGCAATAGCCGTCATCGCTATTTAAATCCAGCCATTTTGGTCCATGGGTTCGGGTGGCTGCCATACAACTTCTTTTTTTATATGAGTATTTCTCTGTACCTATTGTAGCTACGTGTCTGAAATCTTGGCAAAAGTAGTTTAGTTTTATGGCCAAAGTTTTTGCAAAATTTGGTTGGTCTGCCGCAGTGAGTTCGAGTAGCTGCCATACAACTCCTTCTTTTATAAGAGCATTACTCTATACCTATTAAAGCTGGGTGCCTGAAATTTTGCGAAAAAAAGTTTAGTGTAATGGCCAAAGTTACTGCAAAATTTGGTTGGTCTACTGCAAAGGGTTCGAGTAGCTGCCATACAACTTCTTATTTTATATGAGCATTACTCTATACCTATTGAAGTTGGGTGTCTGAAATTTTGCCAAAAATAGTTTAGAGTAATGGCCAAAGTTACTACAAAATTTGGTTGGTCTACTGCAGAGGGTTCGACTAGCTGCCATACAACTCCTTCTTTTATATGAGCATTATATTTCACCTAGTAAAGCTGGTATGTTTGAAATTTTGCCAAAAGTAATTAACCGGATGATATAATGTTTATATTACGGTCATACGGGTATCCCAGAGTTGACACAGTCTACTCTACTACACGCTTCCTCGTTTCGTTAAGAATTTAATTTTATTTTTTTTTGAATTTTATAAGAATTGAATATAGATAAGATTATTAACCTAAATTTAAAAGGAATTTTATTGTTCTTTTTGGTTTTTATTACTTCCAATATAATTATAATAAAAAAGTAGGGTAAACTTTTGATAATTTAAATTATTCTAATGGTATTTTAATAAAATTTAATCAATTTCATATAGAATACGTTATAAATTATTTAATTTTGCGTCTTTTTATTTGACAAATCGTCTGATTTCTTAAATTTAAAAAGATGTTTATTATTTGGTCTGTTGATTATCTTGGATGGACTCGTTGATATTTTAAATAAGCTTTTAGTAGGGCAAAAAAAAATTTTTTAAAAAAAAGACTTACCTTTGGGAAAAAGGACATGTTTAAATTAATATGGGAAATAAGATATATTCAGTTTAGTGAAATTATTACCAGAAATATTAAATAATGCCTGATAATAATAATTCTTTGCTTATTTGACATTTGAACTTCTTATTAAATTGTTTTAATATATACAATATTTTTTTTATTACATATGATGCGACCAGGGTCTGAAAGCGAAACTTTTCGATTGAAAAGCCTCCACTTTACCACTGTACCATCTGTCAGATAAGGTTTACTTAAACATTTGAAAAATACATATTTTATTTATTTATTTATGGGATGTTCATAATACAATGTGATAAGTGAGTGATTCAGCCTTTCAGATAAACATTTTAAATTACGATATAAGCTATTATTGATATAAATTATAAATTATATTTTATTTTTATTAGATATGATCCGATCATAGTTCGAACACGAGACCCTTCGATTGAGAGGTAGACATCTTCACCACAACGCCCAATCGGATTAAAAATATTTTCATAATTTCAAAAAATCATAATTGAGACACAGGATATTTTACGAAAATTTTCTATAAATTATAAAAATCAATCAAATTTTAATCAGGAGTTTGTCTAGGCAATGTAATACTACTGTCGAGTCCTGATGATTCAACTTATGAGTCCAGTATTTTAGTCAAGAGTTTATTTTAACAGTATTTTAATCAGAAGTATTATTACAGGACGAAGCCCTGCTAAAAAATTTATTTAATCATTTTTTTTTAAATTTTCTACAAGGATACATCTTTTAATTGTACTAGTTGACAACATATATCCTTTCTAGCTTGCTTCAGGTGGTTACAAGCAAACCAAAGTTAGTATACTCCTAATTACTGTGTACGCGAGTACGATTATACAATTCAGAACTTAGATACTGCAACGCTTACATATCTGATTCATTTGTGTTAGACTTTAATAAGCCGCCAGTTATAACTTTCAAACTAAAACTGGGAAAAAGATTTTTAAGTTTCGTGCAATACTATCTGAAGATTGGATGTTGAATTGTTCGGGTAATGTTAAACATCCGCGCAACATTACTTCTTTTATTATATCCACTCACAAGATTTATTTATAAACTAAAATAGGAGTAACTCACACTTTTTATGGCTTATATAATTTTTAATAAGCAAAATGTTATAAAACAAAATATTACATGTGGTTCCCATTATACACAAGTTCGTAATAAAAAAACATAATTTCAAGAAAATAAAAGAAGGCGACTGAGAATTCATAACTATAATAGCAGAATAGCTGGGGCATTTTTTTTTTTTTTTTTTTTTAAATGATTGTCTCCCAGACAATTTAAGAATTTTAAAAATCTGAATATTCTTATTCCTTCATTTTACATTATTTCAGCCTTTTTTTTTGATTTTTTTCTAGAATATTAAATTAAATGACTTGTAAATGCAATAAAGGTAATGGTTTAGTTCTCATTTAAAATGATCGTATTCGATTCCTGTTTAGAATTTAAAATAAATTGATTTGAATATTGGCGGAGTTTTTTTTTTCGTTTATTTTGGAGTCGCATCAATTGTTTCTTCAAACCATTATTTGAATTTTTTGCATTTATTTTTATTTTATTTGAATTTTTTAATTTTTTTGATTTGCATTCACTACATCAATAAAAAATGCAATAAAATTAAAAATTATAGCGAAAATAAAATTTAATTATGTAATCATTAAGGAATATTAAAACTTTATTTAATAAAACATAAATTAAATTAAATAAAACATTTTTTAATAAACAATAAAATGAACAGAATCAAAAAATTTTTAAAATATTTTTCACTCAAATTTTGATTTGATTGACATTTAAAATATTTTTGACATTTTTGTACTTTTTGATAATTTTTCGAAATGCCAAAAACAAAAAATACAAAATTCCTATAACGGTATAAATTATTTTTGTATATTTTTATTATAACAATATGTATTATGATTATGAATTGAATAATGACGAAAAATTATGAATTAATCGATTTTCAAAAAGGAGAACAATACAACAAATATGTGCAGACGATTAAATATGTCAGTTAAGAAAATGATTAATATGATATTAATTAAAATCGATTTATTTGTATTCTAGACGGTTATATTGTACTTGACATTAAAAATTAACTCTTGTTATTAGTTTTTATTTTCTTTGTTTATATTTTTAATATAACGCAGTGACGGAAAAAGGAATTTTACATATGTCAATGTCAAAAATATGAATTATCGCATTAAATCAAATATTATAATCGATTCTAAGAAAATATTTTGAAATATTTTAAAATTAAGTGATCAAACACTTTTCGTTTAAGGTTAAAACATTGGTCGCGTTCAGTAGCGTAAATTTTCTACTGAACAATTTTTTTACAATCTAGCGCTAAATCAATTTTGCTTTTATTTGACGTTTATGTGTTTACTTTTTTTTGTAAAAAGTGTTTATGCACAAGATTTACTAAGAATTTTTTAAAGTAAAGCATTTATTTTAAAATTAAAACTATAAATTGATTAAAAAATAAAAAATAAAAGATTGGAAAAAGCAAATAAATTTAATTAATTTTAAAAATGTGAATTGAAAAAATAGTTTAGATAGAAAATAGAAAAATTAATAAGAATAGAAATAGAATTATTGAATTTATTTTTTAAGGCCTTTGAAATTCTCTATTGTGTCCTTAATTAAAATAATTTAAAATTAAAATATAACAAAAATCTCTCAAAAACAAATGTCATTTAATTTTGCTGCAAATCGTTCAGCACAATAATGTAGCGCTAAATGCTACACCGGTGCAATTTAGTGTAGCGCTAGATGCTACTGAACGCGACTAGAGTGAGATATTTTATCCTTCTTTTTTTTTCTTATAAAATTTCATTATTCTGGAATTTTTGTAAAAATTTGACCTACTGAACATTTCATTTTCATATTATATGCATATTTATCTATTTACATAATCATTAAAATAGTAAAAGTACACAGTTTTGATTTATTTAATTCATTAAGTTTTAATCAAACATTCTTCTACAACATTCAAATAAAACCCATAAAAAACTATTAAAAAATATTTTATAGGTTTTTACAATTGCAATCAATTTTAAGGTTTATTTTAAATAATAAAAATTTTTATTATTTAAAATTAAGTAAATTTATTTTATTCTAATATTGTTCTAAAAATAACAAAATATATTTTAAAAATAAAATTAATAATCATCTAACGTTTTCAAAAAAATATCACTTTTGATTATTTTTAACCTTATTTATTATGTTTCTGAAATACTTACATACAAAATTACACAAATTACTGTCTTTTACCTATTTCCGTGTCAAATTTAACGACTCTAGGTTCTGTCATAAAAAAAAGGTATACAAAAAAAAAACTCCAAATTCCAAAAAAAAAAAAATTTCAAAAAAAAACTAACAATTAAGAAAATTTGATCTAAATTAAATTTGAAATTCGAGCGACATTTTATGCCCTTCATTAAAACCATATTTAGAAAGCCATAAAACTAATAGTACTTGTAATTGTTAAAGCACAATTGTATAAAAATCGTATTTGAATATTAAAACAAAAAAAAAAATGGTGTCTAATTTTAATTTTAGGTCATTGCAAGAAAAGTACAGTGTAAAAAAAAAAACGTACAAGAGTAAAATAAGAAATAAAAAAAAGGCCCTATAACAATATAATGTCAATACATATATGAATATATAGTAATGTCTTCTCTACATAGTATTTAAAAATTTAAATTTTCTTATGTTTTTGTTGTGTTTTCATTTTTTTGAGAAAATTTTCAAATGTCATTTTGACGTTATATTTTCTGAATTGATACGTGTTAAAATTTGTCTATAAAACATTTATTTAAAATTAGGTAAATTTTTTTTAAATAAATTGCGTATAAATGCAGTACATGCAGACAATTTTCAATGTATAAATATAAGGTATTTAATATATAGGTTCAGTTATTATATACATTGTCATTTATTTTTCCACTTTCTTTTCTGTCTTTCATATAGAATTTATTCAATTTGTATTAATTTTTTTTTTTTATATTCAAAATGAGTACAAAGTATAAAATAAAAAAATTATTTTAATTTAAAAACTATATTTACTTTATAATTAATTATTTAATGCATTATAATAAATTGCATTCTATATTATTAAGTAAAATAATTTCGATATATTGATAAAAGTGATTTTAGTTAAATGTTAAATTAAGGATTTTATTTCAGGAATTTATTTATTTAGTTTTTGTTTTATTTGTATACTCTCCAGATCTCCAAAATCTCATAATATCAATTAAGCTAAGGCGTAATTTTAAAAGAAATGATTTCAATTAATAATTGACAGCTTTAATGGAATATGATAAGTTAGTATCCGATGAAATTTGATATAAACACAACAATGCTACTCGTCTTTTTTAAAATGATTAATTAATAAAATCTTAATACAATATTATGAATCATTTTAAAAATTTAAAAAAAAAAGAAAGGATGTAGGTAGATGATTTTTGATGATGATTTTTTAACTTCACATTAGTGATTAATTAAAGTTTCTCGATGATTATCAATTTATATTGCATATACATAAAATTCATTGGACAAAAATAAAAATTTCTTCGAAAATTTAAAATTCATTTTTTATTTCAAAATAATAATAAAAAACGAGGAAGAGTGTAGTAGAGTAGACTGTGTCAACTCTGGGATACCCGTATGACCGTAACATATACATTATATCATCCGGTTAATTACTTTTGGCAAAATTTCAAACATTCAGCTTTATTAGGTGTAGAGTAATGCTCATATAAAAGAAGGAGTTGTATGGCAGCTACTCGAACCCTCAGCAGTAGACCAACCAAATTATGCAGTAACTTTGGCCATTACACTAAACTATTTTTGGCAAAATTTCAGACACCCAGCTTCATTTGGTGTAGTGTAATCCTCATATAAAAGAAGGAGTTGTATGGCAGCTACTCGAACCCTCTGCAGTAGACCAACCAAATTTTGCAGAAACTTTGGCCATTATACTAAACTATTTTTGGCAAAATTTCAGACACGCAGCTTCCATAGGTATAGAGTAATGCTCATATAAAATTAGAAGTTGTATGGCAGGTACTCGAACCCGTGGACGAAAATGGCTGGATTTAAATAGCGCTTCCGGTTTTTGCATAAAAACGAATTTGTGAAAATTTCATAATCCTAGGTCTTTTACTTTTTGAGTTATCGTGATGTCGGACGGACTGACGGACGGACGGACGGACATACATCGCTAAATCGATTTATTTTTCGATTCTGATCCGATCCATACACTTGAGTCCATATCTACTCCCCCTCCTTCTCTGCGTCACAAACGTAATGGCAAATTTATTATACCCTTGGACTATATAGTCATACGGGTATAATTATCACAACGGTTATGACATTTGCGATTAAAGCTTTTCATTTAAATAAAAAACTTTTTTAAAAAAAATATAGAGGCTTGTCACTCCATTACATTTCATATTGAACTAAAAGCGCACTTAAATATAAAATAAAAAAAGTTTAAAAGTTTATTTATTTGATTATTAATTTAATAAATTTCAGGAAAAAAATTTTTGTCTAGAAAAGGAGAGAATGTATTAGTAATAACTAATAAATAAATAAAGAAGATATTGGACATATAATGTTCTTACAATTAGGATTGATCATAATGAATTCCACTTAGACAATTAATACATGAAATAATACTGGAATTTTTAACTTTTAGAAACGTCTTAGATTTCAATATATACTGATCACTCTAATACTCTGCGCCTGATTATCGATCAGCAGAATGGAAATCCCACTCAACATAACATTCGTGGACTTTAAAATAGCATTCGATAAAATTAAACATAAGGTAATTTGGAACGCTCTTAGAAGAAGGAGTATACCAACTAATATCAGAAATCTCATCCAAAACATGTATACTAAGGCCGAATCTACTTAAAAAAAAAGTTTGGGGTTATAAAATTAACTTCCTATAAAACTAAAACTGATTTATTCAATTATTTTTTTGAAAAATTTAATTATTAGCTACGTATTATTTGCATAATGGTTTTAATATATTTAAAGTCGAAACTTTAATTTTTTGTATTAAAATTCAATCAATTATTTTAAAAAACCCAGGAAGTTTATAGTTGCCCTTATCAACTTTCAGATACCAAATAGAATAAATAAAAAAAAAAATGAATTTATAAAAAAATATATGATCCAGCCTGGATTTGAACCGAGACGTTTTGATTAAAAGTCCGATGGCCTAACCACCACACCATTGAGTTATTAATAATTTAACTATATTTTTTTGTTTTTCTGTTTAGTTTCTATTTAGTTATTAGCTTTGAAGATATTCATATCAGTTCAAAAAATTTGTATTGCAACTACCCGAAGCCTTTGTTCGATTTTAACCAAAAACAATAGAGAACCTACTGCTGCTCCGATACTTACCTTTGACACTCACTTGTCTAGCTCATCTAGATCGATGTGTTAAAAACGGAGGAGTAATTTGAATATACCCGTGGCCTTATGCCTTGTATACAGAGGTATAATCAGACTGTTTGGGATAAGATCACTGCAATCCAAATTTTTAAATAGATTATTTCAGAAAACTGCAAATGCATATTGGTATAAAGATAATATTCTGTAAGCTCTGCAAGCAAATGGACGGCAGAGTACAAGTTAATCATTTACCTAAATCTTAAATTAAACAAGTGAGGGAAAAAAACCAAGGGTTTTTAAAAAGCACATTTTCAAAATTATATACGGTTTCTTACTGAGTATTTTATCATTTATTTTTATAAAAATATATATTATCATAATATTATAATTTTGTTATTTCCTTAACAATTAATTATATGACTAATAGTGAATTACTTAGAATATAACCCCAATGCACTCAAGAAAACCTGTTAATAAGTGCAAAATATAATGTTGGAGCTTCAATGTTAACGTTTAATTTTGGAAAAATTTACACTGGTAAATAAGTTACTGTTTTATAAGAACATAAAAGTTTTAATTTTGAAGACCTAGTAGCCCTTCAATGGGGAAGGTTCCCGAATTTTTGCTTAGCAAACTTATGATGGATTTGCTCACCCCCCTCCTGTCTTCACTCTTCCATTTTTTTCCGGTTCTAGGAAATCAATTTTGAACTCCAACAAAATTTGGAATTTTACCTAGAATATTATTATCAAACCAAAAATGGTTAAGACTAAGAAACAATTTCTTCAATTTAAAGAGACCCTTTCAAATTTAAGAAAAACCTTTAACGTATGTTGAAATATAATACTGCAGCTATAAATTTTGCATATTTGTAAAAAAAAATTTGAACAGGTGTTAAAGTTACAGGTGGTTGAAAATAACAAAATTTCAATTTTCAAGCCCTTATAGCTCCTAAACAGGGGGCGTGACAAAAAAATTTTGTTAACCGACTCCTACTAATTTTGGAGGACCTAACTTCTCCCAAAATTTCAAGACCCTAGGTTGAACCGTTTAGAAGATATATGGGGCCAAAAATTTTGCAAAAGTTGAGTTTAGCTTAATGGTAAATTTTAGTACCGTATGGTAACCCTATACATTTAAAACTTATATTTTTGTAAAGCCTATAAAAGCAGCTATCTTTTGCCGTTTTCAGATTGAAAATACACTTAAAGAAACTCTTGTTATAACAATTTAAAAATAGGGCTTTTTCCAAATTTGGGGGGCTGTAGCTCCGTAACGGGTGGGGCTACAGAAAAAAATTCTTCTACAAAATTATTTTTTTTGTAATATCTACCCGTGGTTAAAATTTCTTTAATCTATTTCAAACGGTGTAAAAGTTTTTGTAAACATACGGACGGACGGACGGACGGACGGACAAAGTCAAAATTAAGAAAAACCTTTGACATTTATTGAAACTTTCGTTTTGGAGCTTTCAATTTTGTATACAAATAAAAAAAATTTTTGACTGGTATTCAAGTTATAGGTGTTTAAAAGCTAAATTTTTAGCAAAATTTCAATTTTCGACCCCTTACAGCTCCTAAAGAGGGGGCGTGACAAAAAAATTTTGTTAACTGACTCTTACTTATTTCTAAGGATCTAACTTCTCCCAAAATTTCAAGTTTCTAGATTTAGCCGTTCCAAAGTTATGAGGGACCAAAAATTTTGTAAAACTTAGTTTTGAATAACGGTAAATTTTAGTACCGTATGGTAACCCTATAAAATTGGTTTTTTAAAATTTGTAAACCTTATAAGAACAGTTGTCTGTTACCGTTTTCAGGTTGGAAATATACCTTATAGAACTCTAATTATAACTGTTTAAATATAGGGCTTTTTCCGACTTTGCGGGGCTGTAGCTCCGTAACGGGGGAGGCTACAAAAAAAAGTTTTAACATTAAATTATTTTTATTGCAATACCTACCCATTTCTGATATTTTTTAGTCAATCGTAGGTAAAAAGGGACGGACGGACGGACGGACGGACGGACAGTGTGAAGCTATATAGGCACATTTTTACAAAATTTTTTGAAAATGTGCTAAAAACACTTACATATAATTACCTTTTAATATTCAACGCTTGTTGCTTTATGGAAACAAATTATTTTCAAGACTCCTTTAATATGCTCTGAAATCAAATATTAACCAAAAATGAATTCAACCTAAATTTTTTTTTACAATTAAACCATTTTTATTATTTAACAATAATAATTTTCAAAAAGGAAATTTTTAATTTTTAAATAATAAATAATTTAAACTTTTCTTTTTCAATATAAAAATTTGTAATTTCCGTTTTCTCTTTCTTTAATTATTTAATAGAATTTTCCATTGAATTTTTTCATAAAATAAATTTTCTAATAAATTATTAAAAAAAAAAATTAATTTAAATAAATAATAATAAATATTAATTTAAACATTTTTGAATAAAAAAAAAAATTAATAAATTATTGAATACGTAATGTACATATTTAGTCTGATATAAATTTGATATAAATTAAATATAATTTTTTTGTATTAAATTCAAAATTAAACTTAAAATAAAATAAATAAATAAATAAATAAATATTATTATAATTATAGATATATAAAAAAAACTTAAATTTAATTAATTTTTCTCAATTTTACTTTAATTTTTTAATTATTAAGATTTTAAATTTGTTTTACTTTCTAAAGAAGTAAACTTATACTTCAAACAAAAGTTATTTGCCCGCCAAAATTACTATGATGCCAATTTTTGATTTTTAAAGACTAGTTATTTTTTGTTGTTATTATTATTTTTTTAAAGATTTTTCTAGTTTATTTTCTACAGGAAAATAACTTTTGTTAATGAAAGGGTTTAAATTTGTTATACAATTAAATATTTAATATGTATTTTTGTAAGGTAAGGTATCGTTTGAGTTAACTATGAGTTATACTAAAAATTAATTAATAATGTAAAGTGTTAAGTACCTTATAGTTTAATTTGTATAATAAATAATATTACCATAAATAAGATTAAAGGTAAATTATAATAATATTAAAATAAATTTAATATTTATTATTTTTATTTTTTAATAAAATCTGATTTTTATTTTTTGAACCAAATTAACTAAATTACTTTATATAACAGTCAATTCAACTCAAATTTTAATTCAAAAGTTAGCTTTTAAAACATTTAAATACATATACATACTAAATATGTTACAAAGGATCAGTTCTATGTTAAAAGATCTTTTTTTTTTTTTTTTTTTTTTTCTTCCTTTACATTTATTTCAAAACACGAATAATAATTAGAGAATTACAATTACAAGTAAAAATAAAATTAAAAAAAAAAAAAAAAAATTAATTTTTAAAGTCGTCTTTTTATAATTTTTAGATCTTTTAACAGTTCTATGTTAAAAGATCTAAAAATTATAAAAAGACGACTTTAAAAATTAATTTTTTAAGTTATTTTAAATAATTAATTTAGATTTGAAAACAATGTCATATTGAATTTTTTAAGTACGCCTTAAAGTATGCAAATTTGTCAACAACCGTTATTTATTTTAACTGATACTCCTAAAAATTTATAAGGAGTTTTCACTAATCGTTTAAAATTGAATTTTTTAATTTATTTATTAAATTATTTATTTGTAATGCCAGACAATAGTAAGGCAATATTTACTATTATAATATTTGGACTTATTATTAAATTATTGTAATATATATATATTATTTTATTAGATATGATCCGACCAGGATTTGAACCCGAGACTTTTCGATTGAAAAGTCGTCACTTTACCACTGAGCTCTCGGTCAAATATTTTTTGATTATTTTAAACAATTAATTTGAATTTGAAACAATATTGAATTTTTAACCCCTTAAAGTATGCAAATATGTCAACAATCTTTATTTATTTTAACTGATCCTCTCTAAGTGTATATTTTACAAACCCTTCAAATAACTTTAGTATATCTAGCCGGAATACAAATTGCATTTTACAAAATTTACCAATTATAATTTTTTGAAATTTTTTTTTATAAATTAAAAAAAAAAATGGGTTTTACCTAAAAAAGAATTTTGTACATTTTTGAATTTTTTTTTGAATTGCTCCGAAAAACCAATTAATTTACGTTCATCATTGTTTTTTTTTTTCATTTTTCTTTGCATTTTTGGTTATGCCACTATTTCAGCATAGTAAAATTTAAAATAATTATAAATATTTTCGTAAGAAAATTTTATTTCTTTAATTTGCATTGATTACCAGGTGATTACCTAGAACGTACGTTTAATTCGCTATCAGCGTAAACGCACTAGCAAAATTCCTATACCTTAGTAATTAAATTTTAATTTTTTTAACATAATTTTCATTTTATACAATTAAAAATAAAATATTTTTTAGTTATTAAATTATATATATGTATATATATATGTATGTATATGTTTAATTGTGTAATATGTATGTTTTTTTGTATGTTAAAATTAAATTAATTTTTTGTAAATTTTTATAATTTAAATATTAAAAAAAAAAATAAAATAAAAACTTAATAATAACTTGGCAATTGACCAGAATATGCAAGATAAGATGGATCTGAATTATATGCTGCTGAATATTGTTCACTATTTGCACCATAAATTGGACCTGGAACAGAATAACTTGAACTTGAACTTGTTTCTTCAGATGGTGGGAATGATTTTGCTTCACGTTTTTTATCACCAAGTGAACGTTTCCAATAACCAGAATTAGATGATGGTCCAGTAGCTGATGTCCAATCATCAGATGGTGCTACATTACCGTGATCTTCATAGTGATGCTGATGATGTGCATGTTCATAATAGATAACCTGCCATTAGAGAGATTTATTCTTTGAAATTAACAAGAAATAGACAGTAGACCAAAGACACCAAATAGTGTTGTGTAATGTATTTAAAAAAAAATTTATTTGTTTTGTGTGTTTGTGTGCGTGTTTTTTTTATTATAAAAGATTTGTTGATAAGAACTTTCTATTATTTATAAGATAATTTGTTTTTTTTTTTTGTGAGAATCTAAAGATATTTGTTGTTAAAGGAAAAATTAAAAATGTGGAAAAACATTAAGAAAATTAAATGGAAAAATTAAGAATACAACATTTATTTTACAGGAACACAATTAAAACATTTAAGGAAATTATTTAAAAAATAAAGGAATGAAAAATGATTTTAAAAATGAAAAACATAGAGTGAATCTATACTTAGTTTATTAAAATTAATTGAAAATGAGTTTTAAGTTTGATTTAAATAATAAATAATAGTGAAGTACGATATACGACATAAGTACATTTATATTGGAGCTGCCATAAATGATAAGAGCATCTATAAGAAGATAGCATAGAAAACTGTATACATGATTTAAATAGAGGTGTTTATATTAAAGCGACGCTTGATCATCGATAAACAATACTTTTCGTAACTTTAAAATAAACGCACCCTTAAGGCAAAGGCCCAATGAACGCTTTGTATGCCTCGCTTGCTTCTAGCTCTTTTATTTTCAATAAAATACATTATTTCATATGTAACTAGACCCAATAAACAAAGCGAGCAAAGCGAATAATGTCTGTAAATCAGCTTCTGCAAAAAAAAAGCTTCCGAAGCAAGCAAAGCGGTCATTGGATTTTCGCCTTTAGTCTAATTTTAGTTTAAATTTCAACTTCTTATTTCATTGTTTTTTAAATGTTTAAAAAATATGTGTTCTTTTAAACACATATTTGTGTGCTTTTTTCTAACCATTTATAATATGCCTTGGTATCGTGAGTGTTTCGAAATTAGATTACAAAAAAAATTTGTTATTAAAAATTGATTATTTTATTTCTTCTGTCAAATTAAATTAATCAAAAAAAAAGTTTTGAATGGAGCTGACATGGCCGAATTTAAAACAAAATTAAAAAAAGATATTAAACAACAATTTTAAATAATTTAAATGTCATTCTCCGGCAACGTATAGCTGCTTTAACTTTTTATGCGAAACGCTTCTTAATCTGTCTTTTTTTGATGGCAGATGTCACCTGATGTCACCTTTTGTCACCTTTTTTGTCACCAGTTGTCACCTGATGTCACCTTTTTTGATGACAGATGTCACATTACATTAATCAAAAAATGATTGAAAGGAACTGACGTAGGCGAATCATAATTAAAATAAAGGTTAAACAACAATTTAAGATAATTTAAATGTCATTTCTAAATTTTGAGTTGTCAAATTATTCTGAATTATAAAGAACTGTAAGAATAGTTCACAAATTTCCTTACAAATAGTTTAGAACAAATATACTGAAGTGTTGAACAAACCATAGGAAACAAAATTTTAAATGAAGATTAAGTAAATTAATTAACACAAAAATGTTAGTTACAAATAGCAGTCAACATATATTTTATATATAGTTAAGCTATTTTATATAGATTTTAGAAAAAAAATATATTTATTTATTGCTTTTAGTAACAGTGAAAGGAAACTCGAGAACTTTATTGAAAAGTAAAGCTGGTAAGATATATGAGCCAAACATTTCTTGGTCATGACGAAAAATTTTTTGTGCAACACCTGCTGTTGTTGCAACAGCTAATAATCTTTCTTGAGCTTCTTGAGCTTCATCTATTTTACTGTACGTATAAGCTTGATCATTAACATCAATATAATCGTCCTGAAAAATAAATATTATGTGGCTATTTGATATTTAGTTCTTATATTACTGAAATAAATATTACTACTATATTATACATATAGTTTCTATATATATATAAAAAATTTTACCACATAGAAAATATACTATAGTATTGAAGCTATTGTTGTTTAGCATATAATATAGTTTAAGCTGTTACAAACATTTAATTTTAAAATAAAATCTAAAATTTAAATAAAATAAATATTTTTTAAAATATATTAAAATTAAATTAAAAGAAAACAAAAAGTAAATTGTTAGAATACAAAAAGCAATTAATTTTTAAATTAATTTAATATAGATTAATATTAAAGAAATGTTGAATAGGATATATCAAATATTTTTGGATATTTTTTTTTCCTTTTTAAAGTTCTCGTCTTATAATCCCTTTGTTGGGTCTGGTAAAGTTTTGTAGTAAATTTTTTAATTTAGATTTATTTTAATTTTTCATTTATTTTTTTTTTTAATTTTAGTTTTTAAAATATTTACTTCTAAAAGCCAATTAAAACTCGACTTAATTTAGAAACCAAACTTAGATCAAATAGAATATATAATAATTAAATAAATTTCAGCAGATTATAAAGATGTTAGTTACAAATAGTTCGAGAATTCTATTAAAAAGAGGAGCAGCTGCTAGTTGTACGTGAATTGAAAATTTATCTTGGTAATCTTTAATCCTCTTTACTTTGACCGAATTTTATAGCTTGTTCAACAGCATCAATATAATGATCCTGAAAAATAATAATATGAAGTGGATTTGTGCTAATTATTCTTTTATTTAAAAAATTATATATTATTACATCCAGATAAAATGAAACTTGAATGATGACATTACAATGATGACATTATATTGATTAAAAATGATACACAAAATGAATATTCTAAAGATTAATATTGATAGTTGTTACATTACAAAAAATTATCAATAAATTAAACTTATTATACTTCTAATTAATTTTGAATTTCAAACTTTTAGTTTTGCAGTCAATTATATTAACGATATAATAAAGCTTTTACTCATCATATATATTAACCCGGCTTCTTCCGTCACACAAAGTTATCAGTGGCGACTCAATTATTTGTTTATAAAATTAAATTAAAAATTTTCGTGGAAAAATCGTTCGGATTTTGAGCATTTCGAGAATCGCGACACAAGTTAGGTATAATTGTTTAATGGTTGGACTTTTTATATTATATTTTAGTTCGTTTTTACTTATTCTGTTTTGAATAAAGTTTGCAAACACGGTCTAAGGCAAGCCTCTTTTCTTCAAGAGTGATCAGAGGTGATAATTTAAAAGAGAATATTTTGAAAAACAGATTTTTTAGTAATACACTTTAAGTCTAAATTCTATTTATATAAAGTAATTTGACCTTATTTGCATATTTTATCCAAACAAAACTTATAAATCGTTTGATTGAACAATATAATTTCACTTCAAAATGTATATCTCTAAAGTGTTAACATCTCAGTGAATGACTTACGCAAATTGTATTTAAAATACAGTTAATTTTTATATTAAATCAAATTTAAAACTCCTTTCAACAAACAAAAAAAAAAACGCAAAATAAAACTAAAATTTTAATTATCTAAAAATTGGTTTACCTAATTAATTTAATTAAAATACTTATAAATAAAATAGAAAATATATTATATATTTACATAAAAAATATATTTACATAAAGAAATAGTGACACTCAACAGAAACACATAACAAAAAACAAAATAAATTAAAATCCAAAAAAAAAGTTTTGCTGAAAAATGCAATTTGTCCATGAATAACAAAAAATATTATATTATTTAATAATTAATTAATTAACTAATTAATACAATATAATATTAAAAAAAAAAAAAAACCCAACCTAAAAACACGCGTAAAAAAAAAATTAAAACAAAAAATAATAAAAATAAATAAAAATTTATTTTCCAAAAATTTTCATTACCAAAATTAATTTTTGGAGCCTTTTACAATTTATTTTTTTTTTTTTTTTTTTTTTTTTTTTGGAAAAACGTTTTGAAAAGAAAATTATAGTAAGTTTTCTTGTTTTCGAAATCAGTCGTATATTACGTGCTGAAACAGTGCAAAATAAGTTATTTATATAAATAAATTAATTAAATGAGTTATAAAAATGAATTAAAAAAATTTTATATACAGGATGTTTCACATCAAAGATTTGGCAAATGCAATCTGGAGATATTTTATAAAATATCAAAACAAATTAATTTTTTTATTTAATTATATTTTTATAATTATTTAAAGGTTTTGATTTTTATTGATATCTCCTGTACTATAAACTATATCTTTTGTGAGACATCCTGTACATTCATAATATAAAATTAAAAAAACAAAAAAATTTGTTAAGGAATTCTGTTAAAATAAAAGTTTTAGGGACTACAAAAAAACATATAATTTTATATGTATATGTATATATATACAAATGTATATATTATGTTTTAAAAATTTGGATTTGTTTTTTTTTAGTAATTTGAAAAGTTAATCACAATAACATATATGTCTGTATGTATGTAATATTGCATAGGTCGGAAAATGTAGGAAAAGAAAAATTAGCAAATTTATTAATAAAAATAAAATTGTTTTTTTTTTCTAAATTTTATTCTTACATACATTTTCGAAAATTGTTCTAAATTTTAAAAAAATATATTTAATTTTTTTTTTCAAATATATATATATATAAGCATATATATATATACCAATTAATAAGTAATTATAATTTCATACCTTTTGTGGTACACCGCCTCTTCTTATATCAATCCAAAATCTAGCAATATTTATTATAAGACCAACTAATGCAATTGCAAAGAATTTCACTTGTAAATGTGCTGATAAAATTTTCAATAAAAGTTCAATTTTTCCTTTGATTATTGTACCAATTAACATAAGTTTCATGAGTGCCTTCTTCTTCTTCTTTTTACCACGTCCAACTAAATTTATTTTTTTTTAATTATTTTAGAAATAAATATAAACAGAAAAAATACAAATATTATTTATTGTTTATTGATTTTTTTAAAAAACTTAAGAAAAAAAGCAAAATAAAAACAAAATTTATTAAAAAGGAAATGTTAAAGGAAAAAAATTTAAATGGTTAATTTCTAATCAAATGCATTGAATGAATATTAATCATAGAATTAATTATGTAAGTGTTAACTTATTTAAAATATTGCATGAACTTAACAAAACCCAAACGTAAGTGTCTTTTCAATAGGCAAAAAATCCAAACATGGAGTATCAGAATATTTTTTCAACTTAATTTCTCACTTTTAAAATTTTATATGTCAAATTAATAGATTGGATTCAATAGAAAATTGATGTAGTTTACTTGAATCGAATGAGAAATAAGAGGCCTGGCCTGACGTAGTTTTGGATCATGGAATGGCCATGCTTTAAATTTATAGGAAGTTACAGTCGGCCTGGCCTGACGTAGTTTTGAATCATGGAATGGCCATGTTTTAAATTCATAGAAAGTTATTTTTAAGTTTAAGCTAATTTTTAAGTTGTTGCAACAATGACTAGTGGAAACACGACCAATAATATTAAAATAAAATATAATTCCTCAACTTAAATTTTAATTGTTAAATGAAATATGTTTACATTAAAGGAAACTTCATATTCTCATTATTTACATTTTTCAATGCATTTGCTTAGAATAAAATTTTTTAAAAAAAAAAAAACAAAATCAAAACAAAAATATAATTTAAACAAAAAAAAAACAAAACAAAAAACAAATCAAAACAAAACAAAAAACAAATCAAAACAAAAACAAAACAAAATAATAAAACAAAAACCAAACGTCAAAATATTAAAAAACAAAAGTTATATAGGTACTAAAGCTAAAAATTAAAACTGTATACGAATTGAAATTTAAAACTAAGATTTAACGTACAAAATTTAACAACGTCCAATATCAGACTTGAATTAACATGGAATTACAAAAATAATTGAAAACTTTTCAATATTCATCATATATTTCAATTTCGTATTCAGTATTAATTTTTTAAAAAATTTAAATAAAATTTTCACTCATAATTTTTAAACAATTTAAATTTTGGTTAATTTTTATAATTTTAGTCAAAAAAAAAAAACAAAACACTCTTAAAAGCAGTTAAAATGCGAAAAAAATGAAATTTTGAAAATCAAAATAAACGCCCAAATGATCTAAATGAAAAAAAAAAACAAAATAAAAAATTATTAACGGTTGGTTTTGATATCGAAACAAAATCAAAACAAAACTTAAAAAACTGTTTTACAGATTTTACTGTAAAAACTTGCAGATATTAAACTTTTAACAAAACTATTTTCATCATTTTCGATGATTTTCGTTTATCCAAGACCCAAACCACAAAATATAAAGTGTTCATATTATTTTTCAACTTTAAAATTTAGCAAAGTTATAAACTACAAATCGCAAAACTAACTTTAAATCTTCGTTAAGTTTAAAATAAAAACCGTTTGAAAAGTTTATTAAAAGTTTAAATATTTGCAAGTCAATTGATAAAAATAAAAATAAAAACAAAAAAAAAATAAAATAATCCAAAAAGTTAAAAAAATGACTGGATGTGGTTAAAAGGTTGAATTAAATTCATGATGAAATAATAGAACAAAGCACAAATCGACACCCCCCAAACACACCTCCTATACTTCTACCATAATTATTAGAATTCAGCCCATGTGAATGTGGCTTTCCGCTAACACCTGAATCCAGCAGATCCTCAAGAAAACTAAGTGCATGTGTGCCAATTTCATTGTGATGAAATAATGAAGTAAAACCTCCGCCTCCAATACCACCATGTCCACCACCTAATAATCCGCCATGTCCTCCTCCAAATGGATGTTTTTTCTTCTTTTTATGACCAATTTTATGTCCATTCAATAGATGTCCGCCTAAATGACCACCAAGTCCACCATGACCACCACCATGACCTCCATGACCACCCAAATGTTGATGTGGTTTTTGTGTTTCAAGTAAAACTATTGCTGGTTGTAAATGACTAACTTGACCTTTTTTTTTAGCTTCTCCAACTTGATTTCTTTCAATGTGATTTTGATTACTGTTTTTATTTTTTGAAGAATTATTTGTATTATCTACAGCATTTTCATTTTCTTCATCTTCATCATCATCATCGTCATCATCGTCATCGTCATCTTCATCATAAAAATCTACAGATTGACGACCCATAACACTGTAATTAAAAATTGGAAGAATATTTCTAGAGTCAAATGGTTTTTATTAACAATTATATGATGAAATATCATTTCAAAATGGCTGTGTTTAACACTTTTACATATTTTTTTAAGATAAACACTCGATTCGATTTTGTGATAAGATTAAATTATAGATTCGATTGGGTTGCCATAGTTTTTGTTATATATATATATATATATACTTACACATCTGCTGTATTTTCAACAAAATTTTGTATAAAATTTGTTCCTATTTCAATTTTCTTCAGCATTGTTGATGGTTTCTCTTTAACAGCTGTAGAACTGAATCCTCTTTGTTGTAATGTTGTGTTTAGTTCGCGATCAGCTTGTACTATAAAAAATAAAATGAATTTTGTTTAATTTTTGAAAAATTTAATTTAATTAAAGATATAATCTTTTAGGAGATTTTAATTGGAAAAAAAGTAGTAAGCTAAAATTACTTGATATTATTTTTATCTCTTAAGAATACATATAAGTATCAAGTAACTAAAGTAATTATTATCAAATTAAAAATAAAAGTTTCTCTTACAAGCTTTGTGCAAGACTTATAATGTCCTAATTTCAGTATTTTAACATCTGTTAAATATCCCCCTTATCCCCATATTTTATAATGGGGATAAGAGGGATATAATTATTGCATCTAGGTGATTAGATAAATTGCGATAAATTAAATTATTCTATATTTATATTACATTTGGCCACCAAACGGATTTTGTAAAGGGGTATGGTCGTAGAATTTAACTTCAGACAGTTTTATGGAGAATACAAAATATAAAATCTCAAATTAAAATTAAATTTTATAATTAAAAATCACAAATTAATCGAAACTCAAACAAAAATAAGTATAAAAATATCCTTCAAAATTAAAGCAACAATATGTAATCTTATGTCAAAAATTAATATATTCAACTTTTATATGGACAAATGTATTTATATTATGTATAAATGCGAAAAAAACTAATTATATGATATTCAAAATGCAAAAGAAAACAAATGATAATATTACGCTTAAGGTATAGGACACTATAATAGAACAAGTTTATAATGTTAAGTACTTGGGAATGATACTTGATGAAAACTTTAGATGGGATAAACATATAAAAACCATTAAAAAAAAATATTCCTATAACAATGGCTGTCAGAAGAATAGGGAGTATTCCGAATTATGCTGCTAAACTTATATATAATGTCCATATATTATCAAGAATTAGGCATAATATGTTATGCAGTTGGAGTCATTGTTCATATTTTCATAAAAATCAAATGAGTGCAGTAAAGAATAGAACCCTCTAAACTTTATTTAATTTGAATTTAAGAACCAGAGCTAATAATTTATATAAATTAATTGATACACTGGATATTGAACAACTAATTTACTTTGAAAAATGTAAATACATGTATAATATCCTGAATAATAATATTAAGTCAAAACTAAAGCTTCAAAATAGTGAGAATACTCATAACTCTCTAACCAGAAACAGGAAAAATATCGAAATTCCTAAAGCCAAAACAACGTTGAAGCAAAAAAGTCTTTTTAACTCGCTGCCGATAGAAATTAAAAACAGTTGAAATTTAAACATATTTAAAGGTAAACTTAGAAAATTTGTAAAAAATCTTAGAAATAAATCTTTGAAATTTAAAAATTAAAAAAAAAAAAAAAATCTAGAAATTAGAAAAATTTTAAAAAACATAAGTTATTAAAACTTTTTTTTCTAAATTTTAGTTATAAGCTGTAGTTTTAGAATTACTTAATTTCTTATACATAATTTTATATATTATTGTAAAATTATCTGAAATTAAATAAAAATTGAATAAAAAAAAAAAATATGGACGCAGGCTTTATGATTATGACATATGAATATTTGCATTATATAGATAAAATTTTTTAAAAAAATTTTGATTGCAACAAAAACTTAGAAAACTCCAAAAAAGAAATAATTTAAAATTTATTTTTTACTTTTTAATTAAAAAAAAACTATTCTTTAATTTTTTTAATTTAATTTTTATTTTGTAATATATTTCAAGAATTTTCCAGGATTTTTCAAGACTTTTAAGAATTTGCCATGAAGTAGACTCCGTGCATACATAGCTCTTGCATCTAGACTCAATTCCATAAATCGGGAAAATAATTTCATACAAATAAATACAAATAAACTTTATACATTTATAAAGGGACAAACGTCATTGTCAAATTAAAATTAGACCAAATAAAATTAATTAGTTTATTTCGTTATTTATATAGTGTTTTCTTATTTAATATTATTTAAACATCGTAATCTGGAATTTTTTATGACGCCGCTTTTCGTCAATTTAAAATTAGACGCCGCTTTTCATGTAGAAGGCCTCGGATTCACACTCCGATCTGACATGTAATAAAAAAATATCGTAAAATTGTATAATTATATCGTAATTGTTAATATCATGATAAAAAATAAGATTTATCAAAAATATATATATATATATATATTATATATATAAAAATTGCGTAAAAATAAATTATGGCGTACAATATTAACATAAACGTACACATTCATAGTCTTATACAATAGCTACAGCCGAGTAATCAATGACTTAGTGAATATAATGATTAAAATAAATTATTTTCAACATTTGTCATTATAGAATAGCGCAATTATTTAATTAAACTTTAAAAATTTAATTTTTATTAAGAATTGATTGATTAATAATTACTTATATTCATTTATTTTTATTATTAAATATTCTTACATACAAAAAACATAGTGTAAACAATTTTGCCAACTTTTAATATTTATTTGACAGCTTAAGTTAAGTAAAAAAAACTTTCCTCTTCTTACCTTATAAATTATTATTAATTATTCAATTTTCAATGGAAAAATTGTCCAGACACTGAAACAATAAAACTAGACATAATAAAATGAAAAAAAAAATTAAAAATTTTATTAATCTAATATGAACACGTCTACCAAGTACAACATTCAAGTAATACCACTTAATAATGCACCCATAATCAACCTACTGTACATAACTGGTATGCTGGAAAATTGTTTTAAACATAATAAAGATTCTTTATAATAATGTATGACAATTAAAATGGAAATATTTACCATTATTATTACATACTGTTAACAAGATCAATTCAAATTTAGCAACAAAATAACACAAAACTACATTTTATAGAAAAGATTCCATATTATACCTGACTGTTTTGCTTTTTCATTATCAATATTCGTATAAGTTATGGCAAAAGTTCCATTAAAAAATATTTAAGAAATTTTATAAAAAGTATTTCAGTAGTATGTTTAAAAATTACTTAGTACTAAGTATTATAAAAATGTAATTAAAAAAATTCAATAAATAAAAGAAAATTATATAGAGATAACAGATGATAATAAGTAGTTTTCACCATCACCCAAATCCAACTATTGATCAGCAGTTTCAACTGATCTGGATAATATTATTTTCTCCATTAACATCTTGTAAGAATTACAAATAGTAGTAAGTTTCTTAAAATTACCCTTGTATTAAACATTTATTTCTAATATGGTTTAAAGTAACACTTTATTAACACTCCAAACATGTGCCCGGAATAATTATTTCGAGATAAAATTATATAGCAAATAATTTATTATTAATTTTTAAAAAGTGAAATTAATTAAACCTTAATTAATTAGTTTTAAATGTAAGTTTATATAAAAGTAGATAGTTATGTTGTTAATAACCATATAAGTATATATTATACATAGTTATAATACATAGAATCATTGAAAGTGATTACTAGTTATTGAGTTATAATTAAACATATTTTGAATTAATACTATTAGAAAAGGTGTTATATTCGTATCTTAAAAATAAGTAGAAATTTTAATTTTTTTAATAAATAGTTTAAGTTGGAGGATCAGTGGCGGTTAGTGGGTAATTATTTGGCTTACTAACCGAGGGGGTGCAGATTTAATTCCCGTATGGGTCATGAATTTTTAATTGAAAAAAAATGATTGAATAATAATTTTTCTTTACAAATCTCCATGGTGACCAAATATATATAGAAAAATATATAATATATGATATAAACAAAATAAATAATATTACTAATAAAATTAATAGATAGTATAATCTGCAAAGCAAACAACGCAACAAAGCTTACATTGGACCTTCGCCATAATTTCCGATTTTCACTGAAAATAATGAAGACTTACTACACAAATTTTTTTGAAAAGGAAAGGCGTTCTTTGCTCCCTTATCACATTGTATTAGGTAAGGGACTGTTTATAAATAAATAAATAAACAGTTTCAGTTTTTAAATATTTAGAATTATAATTGTACAATTAAGAAACTTAAAAATAAATTGCATATTTATTTCCAATTAACATATATACTTTCTGCATATCATAGTTATATTTTGGAACAGCGGGAGGGTACTAGACTTATAAAATTTTATTCTTATCATTATAATTGATTTTAATGATATCTCAACAAAATTCTTACGAGACCAAATTGATACTAGTGATTTGAGACAGTATTATACCAATATTATAATTTAAGTGTAGTTTTTTATTGTAATAATTTTATATTTGTTAATTTTTTTATCTGCTTCATGTATATGAAGCTTCAGGTAAGCGCAACAAATGCCAATTACTCGCTCACACCGGAACAAAGTTTAGAAATTGCTGAAATTTATTTTCTAAAATCACTGTTCTATTAAATTTGATCGAAAAATTACCATAACAATTGATTTATTGAAAGAAATATTCAATGCGATAACATTATTTCGTAAAAATGGTCCAACTAAGTGGCCTCAAAGATCATGACTGGATTATTTTCTTTGGGGTTATGTAAAGTCACTGGTTTATGAACCAAACCAAAATCAATAGATGCTTTAAAAGTCAACATAACCCGTCTTATTGATGAAACAAGGCCTGAGTTACTCAAAAAAATGGTCCTAAATTTATCTAATGCAATTCCTGAGAGCTAGTCGTCCTGGATATATGCCGGAAATTACAGAATTACATATGTCGGAAGTTAAGGCCGACATTTTTTAAAAATCCTCCTTTTCACTTTGACACAGTAGTTTTATATTTTATATCTGTATGTGTATATACATTTTTACAAGTGTATAACATTAGTTATTTTAAAATGCATACAGTAATTAAATCCTGTATGCGTAAAATTACTTATTTAAAAAAAAATGTCTCGTATATATTTACAATAATAGTAATTGGGAACTAGGGGAATCATATAAAGTAAACCGAATGACCCTAGAGATGATACAAGAAATTTAGCAGTTTTTCATTATTATTTTAACTAACATAGCATATATGTAGTTTAATGTTTGTTAATTATTATTAATACTAGTAAGTTAATTTCTTTTTTTAATTTTTTAATGTTAAGATAATGTTGATATTTAAAAAAAAAAATTTTATTTTACTTTAAATAAAATTTCTCTAAAAGACAAATAAAGAGATTTTTATTTTAATTAGCTATTACTTAAAGCGCGTAAATTATATTGAAGAAGATTTCTTTTGAATAACTATCAAACAAGATATAGATTAGCTTTTCTACTTTCTCAAATCCAAATTATTATTTTACACCTTATATATACAAACAATTTCAATTTAATCCATTTTTAATTAACTCATATTTTCAATATTGTCCATAATTAACACTTAAAAAAATAATCGGTTTTTCAAATGTAAGTACATAACGATTTACAGTTTTATATTTGCGTGAAAATACCATCAAAACAAAAGTACTTTCGATTATTTGAAATATACAACAAGTATTATTACATCCTAAACTAAGTGTTGCCGATTTAAATAATATACCTACTATTAAATAAATCGATTATTATTCCTATCCCATTTGAAGAATTCTCGTAATTCTAAATCAATTCCTAACAGAATTACTGTTCCAACCTACTATAATAGTTCTAAAATTTTGAAAATTTATTAATTTCAGAATTCGATATTTATTTGAAAATAGTATGCAATTTTCTTTAAGCTTCAAGACAAGATTTATATCAAAAATCAACAAAATGCATTTGACTTCTTGTTCATTTTAAAAGTTTTTTGAATGAAAATATTCATACATACTCCAACCAGAATGCATAAATTCATTAAGAATTTTTGACCTACTTTTGAACCACACCCTTCAATCTTCATTGAAATTTTGAGAATGAAAGTAAAAACATTGAATAAAATATTATAATTGTATTAATTTTGTTTTTTTGACGGTTTTTTTTTTGAATTTGCACTCATAACTTTCAGTTATTTTGACAGTGTACACAAATTAAATGAATTTATGAGTCACCTTATTGAAATAAATGTTTTAAACGGGTTGGTCACGAAATCCCAATTACAAAATCCGAAATACAATATCCCGAAGTCCAAAATACCAAAATCATATAAATATTCTGTAAAAGGCAAATAAACCTAATTTCGAATCCAACTCTAAAATCCGCCCTAATTCAGAATCCCGGATATATATACATATATAAATATTCTGAAAAAAGCGCTAAGCCCTAATTTTGTAACCAACTACAAAAAGATAATAATCTAAAATAATTTTTTGTATATTTTCAATAATAAAGCAGTTCCAAAAGTTGGATTCAAATACCCCAATACAGATATTCTGGAAAAAAGATATAACCTTGATTTTTATAACTAACCTATAAAATTGGGATTTAAAAATTTCGGATTTTGGGGTTTTGGGATTTTGGAATTTAAGATACTTAATTTTAAGATTTTGACATTTAGTATTTTTTTTTTTTTGGATTTCGTGGCGCTCTCGTTTTAAACATAGATTCGACTTTATAAAAAACTATCTATGTTAGTCAACATTACCTATTTGAGCCCCTTTGAAATAATAGTTTGTAGAAGACAAATAAGGGGAACCCTTTTCTCCCTACTTAAGACACCTGAGATATGCATAGAGAATTGGTTACTTTTAGACATATATTACTTAAAACTGTATAAAGTTGAATTAAACTGTTGATTTGTTTCCTAAATAATTTACCAACTTTCCTGTTTTTAAATATTAATATTATAAATATTTAAATAGGTATTACGATTATACTTTAATCCCGTTATAATAATAAACTGTTATTATTATTTGCTTTTACATAACTAAATTAACTGTTCTTTTGTTTATTTTTAATTATTTTGCATAACAAAAATGATCTGTCATTCTTTATTTTTTCGATTCACACTTCATTAAAACGATATTGTTACAATTTTTATATACCGTTACAATTGTTGGTTCTTATTTTTATTTTATACATTCTGACAAGAATAAAACCTTTTTTGCACATTGCTCAAAACATAAATATCTTTAATTAAATTAAAATAATTATTCTAAAGCAATAAAGAAAACCGCATAATCATTAATCAATCATAAACAATATCAATCGCGGGTCAATTACAAAATTGTAGTAATCGATCAATCGATTTTTTTTTTAAATTACTACGGAAGAAAACCGATTTTTATTTTTTTTATTTAATTTTTGTATTCTAAAAGAAAGAAAGAGAAGGAAAGTGAAGAATACACTATTTAAATGTCTCTATAATTTTAATTTTTTTATTTAGTTTATAATTATTTCTAATGACCACCTTAATTATATTTTTTACTACCTATACCTAATGGAATTTTCAACAAAGTTCTCGCAACAATTACAACAATCTTTTCATTCTTTACACAATTTTTGTTTTGTTTTGAAGTATCTGAAGTTGAACAACAACAAAATTAACTGTTATTTTTTGTTTTATTATAATTTAAATATTTGAAAAAAAAAACAATAAACAGTAAAAAACGAGGAAGAGTATAGTAGAGTATACTATGTCAACTCTGGGATACCGGTATTACAGTAATATCGACATTATATCATGCGGTTAAAATTTCATACATCATTCAAAAGAAAATATAAGTTGAAAGGCAGCTCTTCGAACCTCTTCCACCACACCAACTTTATTTTATTCAAACGTTGGCCATTAAAGTTAACTACTATTGACAAAAATTTCAAACAATCAGCTTCATTAGATATAGAGTAATGCTAATATAAAAGATGAAGCTGTATGGTAGGTACTCGAATCCGTGAAGCAAACTGGCAGCAATTCAATAGCGATGACGGGTATTGCATAAAAACGAATTTGTGAAAATTTCAAAATCCTAGCTCCTTTATTTTTTGAGTTATCGTGGAGACGAGCGGGCAGACATGCTATATTGATTTACTTTTCGATTCTGATCCGATTCATACCTTTGAGTCTATATCTACTTTCCCTCCTTCTCTGCGTCACAAACGTAATGACAAATATACTACACCCTTTTAACCTATAGTAATACGGGTTTAAAAACTTGAACTACCAGTCATAATTTTAGTGACCATTACGTTATAACTTCTACATATTATTATTTAATTTACGGTGTCATAACTTTGTATAACAAATGAAGCATTTAATTGTAGATAATTTTAAATTTGATTTGTTTATATTTGTTTTTTATTTTGTGGTAAATAAATAATAAAAAATAATTATTAAAGAGGAAAAGAAAAGAAATTAATATTATAATGAAGAATAAAACAATGGTGTAGGTATAGAACGATGACAGAACGGAACTAATTTTATATGCATAGTATATTCTTCATACCATTTTTTGAAGCAATGAACATCTGGCATTATTTATTGATTTGATAGGTAAAATATTCTGTATAATATTAAACAGGAAGTCAATTAGGCAGTTGGTTTGATATATTATTTATATTATGAAATGTATTCTGATAAATGGTTTTTAATTTGATTTTTTGTTTAAAAAGCTAAAATATCATTAATTATATCTAACTACCCTAAGAGATAACTACCCTAAAAAATAATTTTATCAACATTTTAAAGAAATAACAAGATCTTCGCCCTTGTAAATTATAGGAGACCTGTTTAAGTGTCAGTAAGGTAACTATTCCTCATTTAAGTTTTTACATTTCTCATATCTCTAACCTTTTTTGAGATAATCATCTTGATATTGCTATTATGGAAACATTATTTTAACAATATTTAAACTAAGCACGTGGTTATATTAATAATGTCAATTTTTATTTTATTTTGAACTGCTTTTGACACCAACAGACAATTTTTAATTTTCAAAACGTCAAAATCATTATATGTACTACAAATTTAAAAATAATGGCTAAAGGTAAAGCTTCAAATTTGCAAAATATCAGGATGGTACAACTTTAGAAAAAACCGCAAGACCAAAGATATTCATCCTTTCGTTTTTTAAAGGGCCCTATACACGGCGTAAGATTTTAACGTTCTTGTAACAAATTTTTCCGTGTATGCTAATGTTTTTGTGCTATGTGTACATGTTAGGCAAAAATTAAAAAAATTTTAATATTTTACGAACATTTTGGAATTGTTCGCGGAATATTTGAATTTTTAATATAAAATTTCAGTCATAAAATAAATTTTAAGGGCGAAATATCTCCGGAGGAAAGTAAAAGTATTAATTAAATATATACTCAGAATAATTTTTAATTTAAATTTTTTTTTTAATTTTATAAAATGAACAAAGATCAATGAACTTGTCATAACAGTATCCTCTTTTTCAATCAATAGGTTAATCTTAATTAGCAATTCTTTAAATGCTTGAATATCCATTCTGTAAAAATTTTTAAAATCCAATGGTGACGATTACCGTAATTCATCTAAAAAACTTTCAAGTATCTTTTCAAATATCAATGAACATGTAAAGCCGTGTTTTTGACCCTTAATTCGGCATATTATATATTTAACTATTATAAAACTATATTTCGAATCTTAGTTAAGTCAAAAAAATATTATTTTCTTGAATATTAATCTTGCATATCCAGAAACTAAAAAAGTTAAAAGGGCCTCGGTGAGTTAGTGGGTAAGCATTTGACTTACTAACCGAGGGGGTTTGGGTTTGATCATTGAAAAAAGCATTATCAAATCTCCATGGTGACCAAATATAATTTAAATATACAAATATTATAATATAAACAAAATAATTAATATTGTAGTTATAAATAATTAGAAAGTATTTAATTTAAGAAGCCCAAATTCCAAATAGACAAAGAACTATAATAATATCAGACAATATTTACTATTGTCCTGCTACTAATTATAAATAAATAAATAAAAGTTAAAAAATATTTAAGATTATTTAAAAACTTTCTTATTTCAAATAATTACTTTAGAAAATCAAAAGGAAAAAGAAAAATCCAACTTTCACTGGTTCTGATTTCAAGTAAAATACCACCAACAAAGTGGATTTTTTATAAGTGGTGGGTAGATAAATAAAACGTGTTTAATTAAAAAATTTATCCCAAGAATTTAATTTAATCCAATTACAATTTAATCTATACAATTAAAAAAAGATATTATTAAAAATTTATAATTGATTAAATTCATATTATTGATTTTCAGTAAATATCAATGCCTGTAGGCAATAAAATACAAAATAACTTAATTGAATAATATTGTATGTGTTTAACATTAATTAATACATTCTTTATTCAAAATTTCTTGTATTTATAAAATAATCTTCAATTATTTATTTAAAAATAGTTGTTTTAAGTTGAAAATTACATGTTATAAATATTTTATAATGGACACACTATAAGATGATTAAATCAATAAGATTCATAACTTGCTGAAAAACTTTTAAATAATACATCATATGTAAACATACTTTTATTTCTATACAAATTAACAATTTAATCGAATTGTTATGACAACTAACCACTAATTTTCTAAAATTATAATTTTCATGTTTAATAATCATTTATCAGCAAAACCATTATTAATATTAATTGTATAAAATTAGCATATCATAATGAAATAATTTCAGCACTACACACTCATCAATATATTTTAAACAGCAATTTTTAACTCATTTTACCTAGCAATAAATTGTATTTATTGATTAAATATTGAAAAATATTAATTTACAAAGAAAATAATAAAAACATCTGCTAATTTAATTGCATATTCTGTCTTTCTACCTAATTTCAAAAAAAAAAAAAGATTACCGGAAAATTTCATTATACAATAATGTTCATAAATAAATTTTTTGAGCCCTATGACGGTTTTGGAATGTCAAATGTCATATTAAGCTAAGGTTCAATTTCTTTATTACATTATCGGGTACAGACTGAGAATCACAAATAAGTAACAATATGAATATGATCAAATTAGAGCTCGAACAAAGAAACGATTGTAGTATCTTTTAGGTATTCCATCGTTAGAGGAGTTAAAACTAATAAAACCGCCACCTTTAAGAGGGAGTTAAATGGTTCTATTGTCAAGCCAAGTAAAATAAACTTTAACCAACTCTTTTTTTGAGTTCAAATGAATTTCAAGCCAAAATTGCACTTCACAAGTCTGAAACATTCGCTTTCTCACTTACGACCAAGTTATTCTCTAAATTCCTTTCTGATCTATAAAATTATCGTAGATTATCAGTAAGCTTTCCATGTTTTGGTACCTTAAAAACGGTAGTTCCAAATTTACAGTTTAAAACAGTTAATTATAATGTAAAATTAATTAAAAAAGTCTAGAAATGATATTTTACGATTAAGCACCTACATACATATATTATGATTCGTATATCGAAAATATTTAATAACCAATGTTAATTATTCCGGTAGACTTTTTTTTTAATTAAATTTTAAATTGCTTACTGTTACTATTATTATTACTACTATTATGTTTTAATTGAAAGTTTTGAATTATTTAAAAATATTATAGTGTTGCAGTTCTGACATGACAACTTCGACGCATTACATTAATGAATTTATTTGTATATAAATGTGCGTTAAATGCCAAAGTGCAAGAATTTCAACGACTTCAAAAACAAAAATAAAAAAAACGCAAATGAAACTACTACAATTTAAAGTCTTTCTTTAATTAATAATAAGAAAAAAAAAAGAAATTAAACATTATAAAGACTCATGGAATTTTTTAATATAGTAGGTACCTACCTATAACTATGTATGTCGTTTGATTGAAACTTGTCGAATGAATTGTTTATTATTGCAAAAAAACTAACAATTAAAATTGAATCCATAATATAAAAAATTGTTCAAAAAAAAATAACAACAGAAAAATATTAGAATGAATAGACCCACAATGTGCTACTTTTTAACAATTTTACATTAAATCACATCATTTTGTACGTTTTTACCAACACTAAAACATAATTACCTGACAGTTCCGTTTAAACACATTTACACTTTAAAATGTTTTCTTCATATTAATTTTCTTTTTAATTTCTTTTTTTTTTAAATTGAATTCATGTACAAAATTTATTAAATATGGTTAAATATTAAATTGATTTGAATTTAAAAATGTAATTGCATTAATTTAAAAACGATTTTCTTTTTTTTGCGTATTTTCTGCAAAGTGTGCGTTCAAAATACAAATAAATTGAATTCAATTTTGACATTTATCTATGAATAATTTGATATTAATTTTTTTTTTGAATAAATTGAACTGTCAAAATTTACAATGTTAGAAGAAGACATTGAAATATTTATTTTATAAATAAATTAAATGCATGTTCTATTTTAATTGAAAAAAGAAATATTTGGATTAAATGAAAAATTATTTTAAATATTTTTAAAAAAAGTTTGTGCAAAAAAATTTGATATGAATCAAAGGATTAAAATGGAAATTTGTAAAATTAATCATTTAAGAGTATTAAGATTAATTAAATTAATTAACTTAATATGTAGATTTCGAAAGCGGTATTAAAAAAAATGGACGAAGATTTCTTAAATTTAATAATTAGAAATCTTAAATATTTTCTTTTTTTGCGTGAAAAACATTGTATGATCAAATATGTCTTTCGTACGTATTCTCCGGTTCTTATGGTTGTAATTTTAGTTTAATAAAAATAAATAACTAAGAGAACTGATGTAAAATTTTTATATTTGCAATTAAGACTAAAAAATACACTTTCTAATAACTCCTGCGCAATAAACAAAATTTTAGTAGTATAATTAAGTAAAATATGCTCACTAAAATAACTTGTGATCAACTGATTGTAAATGCAAACATTTTGCAATTAACGCAGAAACAAATTGCTGTTCATTTTCAAACAGGACTTCTTTTAAAATGTTAACTTCATTTTGATTGTTCTATAAATGTTCGGTTAGCTTTATTTCCGATACCTATAGTGTAATTAATTTAACTAGCGTTTTTTTCACTTTTTTCAGTGCGTTGAACCTGACAACCTGGATCATAAAAGTGAGGTTTAATCAAAGGTCTTAATTAGAGTATCTGTTTGTAAAAAGAAAAACATGGAAACATTTATTGCTCGCATTTTTAAATTTTTATTGATACTACAAAGAAATCAAATGATGGGTAAAATGATTTGGAAATGGAGTAACTACTAGCATATCATAGAATTCTGCGCATGTTCCTTACACGTCATTTGAATTCCTTTACAAAGGGTTTTAATTTTCAATAATTACCAAAAAATATAATTACTAACATAACTATAAAATATTTATTTTTAATGGCTAATTATTAGATTTCTTTTTTCTACATGCTGAAATATGTTTAGTTTGTTCAGTTGAATCACCTTACATAGTTCGTAAGGAGTGTTTGAAAAGTTTTGATTATGGCAATTGCAATTTAATTCTAACTGTTCCAATACGCTCTTTGGAGTTTTTTGTTGTCATTATATAATTCATTATTGACTTATTCTAAAATTTTTATATTTAAACGTATATAAAATTACTATCGGCTTAAAATATAAAAATCTTTACTTCTGATAGATATTAAAAATTTCGGGACTTGATATCGATTATTTCATTCTATTCATTAATTTATTTATTTCTAAACAGTCCCCTACCACATGCTATGTGATAAGTGATTGATTCAGTCTTTCCTTTTCAGGTGTGACAGCAATATGTACCGTATTATATTATGATATAAACTATTATTGATATAAATTATTAGCTATATTTTTTATTTGTTATGATCTACCAGAGTTTGAACCCGAGACCCTTCAAATGAAAGGCCGAAATCCTACTCACTACGCCTCCCATAGGATCTATTTTAAAATTATTTTTTATAATTTTCTACACCCCCGCCTACAAATGCTAGTAAAAAAGATCTCATCAATAACACCAAATAAAGTCAAAAATATAATTTCTTATTTATAAATTTTTTCCATTATAATATAGCTCATTAATATTATAAGACATTATCCATATAAACACTTTCTCTAACAAAATTTTATTTTATTACTTTAATCTGTGCGTCATAGTGCGTACTAAACGAGCACTATTAAAATTATGAGAATATTAATTATGCCTTGTATTGACTGTGTAAAAATTACAAATCAAATTTATTATGAATGTTTTCTCATATTTCGTAATTTTTCAAATTTTCTATTAGATAAGAGAAAAAAATTACTTTAAACTTTGAAAGACTCTGAAAGAAAAAAACTGCTACTTCTAAAATATAAATTATAAACTAAAAAATTTTAAACTCTTTCGACCAATTTTTGTGAGAACTTTATTTATAACTCTTTCTTATAATTTACTCTTTTTCAATTCTCTTAATATTTCAAAACACTTTCATTACGAATTAAGATGTGATTATAAAATAATTCATATATGAGAGAAATGAAAATTTGGGTTGAAATACCGGTTAGTTGATAAAATATTCAAGATGTTCAAAACTTATCAAAACAAGTATATGTAAGATATATATATTATATATATATATATATTTCATTAATAACCATATGTTTAAGTTTAAAATTTTTAAACTAGCGTGCCAGAAAACACATATACCGGTTATCTTATAGTATAAGAAAATTTAATTAGTTTTTTGAATTTAAATAAACAATGCATAATAAAAAATTTTTAAATAGACTAATTAATCATATTATTACACCTACTATATAATTAATTTATAATTTGCACAATATAGTAGAATTATGTAATATATTAAACATTTTATTTACATATAAAATTAAAATATATCTGAAGGTTTTTTTTAGATTTTCTGCTCTTGAATTCAATTCGAGAAAACTTTTTTTTTTTGAATAGAAAATGTTACCAGAACAATTTTACTAGAAATTTGTTTGTTATTGCTTGCAATAAAAATATGAAAATTTTTAGAAATACTAGTAAGTAAAATATAAATAATAATTAAAAAAAATCTTATATTATTATTATTAATTTTTAGAAGAAGAATATGAAAAACGATACAAAATACTGAGGGACAAGTTTGTCAAAGAGGTTGCAGCTCACTTTATTCTAACGTACTATTCCTTTTATTTATTATAATTCATTTTACAGGGTATTTCGTGATAACTTTTACGTAGACTACGAGGTGATGAGGAATGTTCAAGCAACCCAAATTTTTTTGGAAGCTGGGATCTACATTTAATTCCAAAGAAGTTACGTAGCCTTAAATATTTATAACTTTTAAATTATATTATTTTGAATTTATATCTACGGATACTACTTAAGATATTACAAAAATAAAGCAAGAAAATTAAATGTCAACGGACCTGTCGAAAACCAATTAAGTGTATATACAACCTAATAATATAACTCACATATTTGGACAGGCGCCTTATTTTGAGTTAAAAAATGTGCTATTCGTCTAATTAATAACTCCAACGTGAGTAATTCTTTAAGCTGGCTTAACATCTATTACATTATGAAGGTAGTGGCACTTGCTCAGTTGAAATAAAATCACAAATTCCTAATCCGAAATAATTCCAACGGACTACCGAAGGAGCAGCAAATGCGTAATCCTATTATGTGGAATTACTTAATTGATAATCTACTGGGTTATGGAATTTCATTCGTTGTTAGAACTGCAAAAATGTGGAATTTATTACCATCCACTGTTTTCCCGAATTTGACGATTTTGACATTTATAATTTTCTCAAATTTAATAAGAATTACAACAGACTTTTCACGAATTCTCTTTTAACTTTCCATTATCGTAATTTTTTTTAAACTCTACACCATTCCATATAATTACAACGACATTAAGTGCAAAGGATCATATTCTTAGTTTATGGTTTTAGAAGAAAATGAAGAACCTTAAAATGTTGAGTTGTATTCATCCTCTAGCATTCCTGTATCTTCAATTACAAAAACAAATAGTCGTCGTGGAATAAAAATTGTTTTCCAGAAGAAATTTGAAATGTCTAATAAATTTAAAAAAGCTTGTACTTCTTTCATTTATAATCAATATTCATCAAATTATTTTGAGTATGATCAGCCCTATACTATTAGGAGAAATGGACATACATTTTATTTTAAAGATTATTTCTATATTTAAAAAATAATAAAAAATAAAGAAAAGCTACAAATGATTGGGATGGTAATGAAAGCAGACATTACAAGATTTTTAAAGATGTCAATTGTTGTTTTGAAGATTTCCCTTCCTCCTTTACAATTGGTACTTAGCAAAAGAACAACAGATTTCTTCTATAACAAATTTAGTAATTGATTCTTATTGATAAAGGTTTTGTATTCATCCATATATTGATTCTATATAACAAAGGTTTTCATTTTCAAACCATATCATAAAACTGATTGATTAGTACAAATAAAACCACTTACTGTCATAAAATCCAATATTTTTAAATTCTACAACTAAAGCTCATAAACAATTAGGCTCAAATAATACATGCAATGATCCAATTTTTCATAATACACTATTGAAGAATATAAAAGACAACCAACAAATATTAATATTTCATCTGACATTCTCATAATAGCTATTTTTCTCATTATTTATTATTATAGTGAACTACCAGCTTCCGTTTTTTTTGGTCTTTTCTTTACTTTATTAAAAATTCATACCACTCAATACATCAGATTCATTAAAATTCTGCACAAACTTATTACTTTTAACAAAAAAACTATTGTAAAAATTTATTACATTATATTTTGTTATGCTTTAGTTATTCATAACCATTTACAAGATACTATAATAGTTAAATAATAATAACATCTATATTTAACGTGATCTTCTTTAACAATATATACGATTATGATCTGGCCACAATTATGTACGGTTTTTTGTTCTATTATTATTGCTCCATTTCACACTAACAGTTTTTATTTCTATTGTATTAAATTTAATAATAAAAATAAATAAAGATATAAAAACCCAAACAACAGGCACTAAAAAAATTTAATTAACTAATTGAAATGTAATAAATATAGTGTTGAAGTTGCAACAAATGGACATTATATGTAATTTTACATCATTATATAATTTACACAAATAAATAACTTAAACTAGGGCAATAACAAACGAATAACCAAGGGAATTGAGCTGAATTGGTCATATACTAAGGAAAAACTAAGAATATATAATAAGAATGGCGCTAAGCTGCAATCCGGCGGATCCAGATCACAAGGTAGACTCAGAACTAAATGGAGAAGAAAGGTGCTAAATGAATTAAGGAGACACGAAATATCCTGGACCGAAATAGTAGAAAAATGTTTGAATAGAAATGAATACCGACTTTAAGTTGAAGCCCTATGCTCCAAAGTTGAGTAACATGAAAAACCAAAATAAATAAGTGCACCTATCTAATGACCGACAAAAAATATTTGATATTAAGGATTGCACAATATATTATCATAATAGTGTTAAAGTTACCAATTAAGAATATGCTACTGTACCTAGAAGGATTCCGTAGTTTCTGATCCTTCAAATAAAAAATGATTTATTATTCTAAACTGTACCTAATAATTACGTTCAAAATTACTTTGTTCTATATTTAATTTTCTTATATTTAAAATAGACTATACAGTTCCTAGATAGTTTGTTCTATATTTAATTTTCTTATATTTAAGGTAGACTATACAGTTCCCAGATGCTGTTAAGTCAGCTTGTATTCAAATTGTTGGGATAAAATAAGCATCTGTAGCTGTTGAGGTGATTAGTATTTAAATAGTATATTTTATTCTTATAATATATTTTATATTTTCCGTTATTAATATACTGATGACTTCCTCATTAATATGATTACTTAACATAATTTCATTCTGGAAATTTCGATTTTCCAAATATATCATTTAAAATTCAAATGTAACCTTTTTAAAGTGAATTTAAATTTCTTTTCCACTTCTTTTAGGAGTATAGGGCATTAATCAAGTCTATTAAGACTAGACTTCAGTTTCTGTAATCTTTAAATTCATTAAGCCGTTGATTACAGAGCTGCTGTAGCTATTGTATGTCATTATGATTACACAAATGGTAATTTTGTGTACATAAGTCTAATATTACGATATTAACTATTACAACATAATTATTTTTTATTAGATATGACACATAATTTTTTATTAGATATGATCTGACCGGGATTTGAGCCCGAGATTTTCCATATGAAAGGTGGCGTCTTTACCACTACGCCATTGGTCAGATTGAATTACAACCATTTATAAATCATTCATAAATAATTACAAACCATTAAGAAACAGTTATATCATATTGAAAAGGTTCAGATTTATTTTGAAAAGATTGTGTTGGACTTTGAATAAGCTGTAATTCACTTTGAAAACTTGTAATTCTCTTTAAATTGATTCACTTTGAAAAGATTGTTTTTATTTATAAATGGTATATCTTTAGCACCTGTTTTACTTAATAATAAGATAAATATAACCTGTATCATAATCATTATCTTCTATCTCCCAAAAAAAACTAAAAGTGTTACTTTTTGACTCTTGTTAATAGTGTTTAGTACTCTGATGTAAATTATCACTAATAATTTAATAAAAAATATTTTCACAGCAAATATCTTCAAAAAAAATGATTATATAAATAATAAGTGAACATGGTTATCGATATTGAATTAATAAAAGAGTTAACAAAAATCTTACCTTTGTATGATCAGTTAATATTAATAAAAAAGCATATGTCTATTATAAAGAAAGAAAAAGAAAGCACATTATACTAAAAAAAAAAGTTGAATAAGACTTTCACTTTTTTGGAAATTATATAGATACTAATTTTAAAATTCAATAACAGTAGAAATCAAAATAAAATTTTTATTTGTTAACCAAAGTTCAATATTAATAAGATGTATTTTATATAGAAGATTTTTTGAGCTTATTATTATGACAAACAATTAAAAATGTATGTTTGTTTGTTTGTATGTAGAGATATTTGACTTGATTTTGATTTTAGGAAATTAAATTATAACGTGCTCAGACATCTAAACAATATTCGATACATGATATTTTAAAAATAAATTTTCCAACAACTCTATATAAATATTTCCCCACTCTTATATTAATTTGCAAATTTTATCATTTCTCTTTCATTCATTTTGACCTAGTGATGATGGTGATATTTATGGTGAATGGTGAATCTCTTCACTGAATCGCAATACAAAATAAAAAGTTTCAAAAAAAAACTTTTTATATTAAAAAATAATTGTCCAATTTTTTCATGAATGGATCTCTACACATACATAATTATGTCGTATCTTCAAAAATAAATTAATTCAAGTAACTTAAATAAAATAATTGTTTTCACCACACAATTAAAACATGTGTTGAATTTAAATTAAATATGTAAAAATTATAAAAAAAAATTGGTGCAAATTTTGGTGCAAAGTTTTGGTTGCAAGCTTAAAATAGAAACAAGTAATGAAAAAAAATCAAGGGTTTTGAAAAATTCAAGAGATACTTTTTTCCATTTCAATTTCAAATAATGACTTTAAATTAAGAACAACCGTTAGCACATTTTCAAATATAATGTTTAAGATTATAAAGTTTTGGACAGGTATTCAAGTTCCAGGTGCTTAAAATTAGTAAAATTTCAGTTTTCGATCCCATACAGCTCCTAAACGTAGGGTTCTACTAATTTTCGTAGAAGACTCATACTTATTTCTTGAAATCTAACCTCACTCAATTAATTTCAAGTTCCTATCCTGAAACATTTGGAAAATGTAAGCGGTCAAGAGCCTTGCAAAAATTTAAAGAAACACTAAAGTACCATATACATATATAATATATATATATATCGTTTGGCAATTTGAAAATATAACTAATAGAACTTTTGATATAACAATTTAAATATAGCGCTTTTTAGCACTGGTGGGTTATAGCTCCGAAATGCTTTGGGCTAGAGAAAAAGTACCTTTTTATTACAATGCTGGGTGGGACAGTGTTTAGAGTTCCAACCTTTCATGCAAAAGACTCGGGTTCGAATCTCAATGGAAGTGAAAAGACTTTTCTGGTTTTCGACTAAACTCAGCTACCATTCGCCAATGGGTTCAAATTAATGGCTTAATTAATAATTAATAATTATATATCTCTAATAAAAATACATTAATATAACAATATAAACTAATGCAAAATATAAACAAATAATTTAATTGAATAATATAACTCACAGATATAGAATACCATATAACTCAAATACGAAATATTACAATATAAACAAAGATTTGTATCTATTGAAAATAAAAGGCGTTTCTACATGTTATAAGGCCTAGTACTATTTCATGTTTAAATTGTATGTGGAATTCATTCTATATTTTAAACGGCTGTAAACATACGCACGTATGAACGGACGGAAATAAAACTATTATAAGCACATTATTTCAAAATTATATGAAAACTTGCTAAAAAAGTAATTAAGTCAAGTATCGCAAATTATACAAGTGGATCGAATTGAAATTTTTTAAAAAGCTCCAAATTGATTTACGCATTAAAACACAATACCTATAAGATTAATTAATTAAATTTTTAAAATAATTTAGAAGGTAAATGAGTGAGTGAGATAGGAAACCAATATAAATTAAATAACATTTTGGAATGTTGTTTTTTAATCTGAAGAAAGTGAAAATAAAAAAGAAATATAAATATAAGAAATGAAGAAGGTGTTTACTTAATTTTTTTTTTTTTGGTAATTTATGACCCAAGTTTATTTTAGCTATTACTAAAATTTGTAATTATTTTGGGAGAGTTAAAATTTAGTTTCATAGTGTAATTTCTTTTAGAAATTGAATTTTAATTTTTTTTTTTTTTTATTTCTTTTATAATTTGGTCATTAAACTGCAAAAAAAAACAAATAATGTTAATGAATTTAAAGTATAACACTTTATTTTATAGAAAATTATACTTTTAATTTTACTTTTTAAGGAATTCACCGTATGATTACGGATAGATCACTAAAATTGTAAAAAAATTTCTAAATTTTGTATGTTATCTATAGACGCATTAAGACTTTAAATGCAATTAAATGCGTAAATTGGTTTTTTATTTCTAAAAATAAGTGAAAGTATTATTTTATTATAAAATATAACTTTAATATTAAAATTTTAAATACATGATGAGTACTAATGAATAAATACGGAAATTACGAAATTTTGATTCAGGTGTCAGTACTACCGTCTTATCACAAGTATAAAAGTATGAGATTCCAAACATAAGTTATTTTTATATCTGAAAAAAATAAAAAGCAGCAACTTTGACAAAACGTTTACACCTTTTAAAATACTGAATATAAAATTTATATTCAGGAAAAAAATAATTTTATGGAACAACTTTATTCTGTAGCTCATTCATTCGCAAAAGCTCCATATTTAAGTTGTTATAACAAAAGTTCTACAAAGTATGTAATCTCAATATGGAAATGTCGATGCAGTTGTTTTTATAACCTTTGTGTAAAATATATGTATGTAAATATATAGAGGGTTGCCATATGATATTTTAATTAACCGTTTGCGGATCTAAATTTTTGACCTTTTATATATTCCAAACGTTGAGGTTGAGTTAGAAGCATCAAATTTGAGAGGAGATTTTCTAATTTTTATTAAATAAAATTGAGTATACTATTTTTTAACGTGTATTGAAGTATATTATATTAACACTTTTTCTCTAAAATTCTAAATGAAACCTCTGAGACCATATTTGGGCCACATTTCATAAATATTGACAGGCGAATATTTGACAAAGTTGTCACAATAGTCTGACAATTTTTTTTTAAAAACCTTTAATTACTCTGAATTTTGATTAAATTGTAGGTTTTACAATTTTTCACCTCTAAATTGTGGGATTGTCAATTTTTAAAATATAGTCAACAGAAGGTGGAAAAATAATAAAAAAAAATTAAAATTTAAAAAACCTCATTTAAATACAATTTAAGCCTATAGTCTTTATGTCAACTCAATTGTAGGCATTATCAAGATATTTAATTAAAAATTTTTAAATACCCATCTATGTAGGGCACATTTATAAATAAATAATTTATTCAAAAATAATACGGTAATGATTGCGGTTGCGGTTTCAAACATAACTAAATTTTTAAATATATAGGTATACAAGAACATCAAATTTAAAAATAGAACTATAGGAATAGAAATAAACTAAGTATACAAAGTAACAGCCAAAATGCTGTAAATTGAAAAGATTTTAAAAGTATTTAATAAACGTGTATTTTTTGTTGCTTATTAATTAATAAAGCTTTAAAAAAAATTAATTAAAATACATGATTATTTTATAGGTAATTTTTTTAAAGTTTGACTAAAAAGATTCTGAAGATATTGCAAAATAATAAAACGATATTCCAATCAAAGACAAGGAATATGAAGTACATCAATAATACAAGCAAGAAGCCTTTGTCAATAATAGAATGAAAAATTATGAAGAATTTACATATTATATAGTAAAATTGTAGTAAATTTTGTAGTAAATTTTGTAGTCGGTAGAAAGAAAAAATTCAGATTTTTCAAATTTCCAACAAAATCTTACGACTTCAATTTCCTGCTAAATAATAATAATTCAAAAAATAAGTGGGCTTTATCTAAATAGTATGGAAATTGCTTCTTAGATGTATATACAAATAAACTATTAATAAAATGAATCAAAACTGTTTAAAATGTTCCCGTATGAATTCCATTCGTATGGTATTTTATAATTAAATGAACCTAGCTCTTAGGGTATACCAAATATCCAATTTTTTATCACATCAGAATTAAACAAATGAGTCAATTTGGCCATATCTGTTCAAGTGTCCGAACCTCCGTCCGTCTGCACGATAACTTTTGTTAAAATTTTTAAAATCAGCTTTCATAAATTATGATTATTGATTCATTGTTTGTTCGTGCGGGTATCTTAGGTTTGATGCAGCTTTCTATATTCTTTTACTACTTCAATATTGAAAGAGCAATCAGTTTAGATTACTATACTTAAATAGAAAATATTTTCTAAATTTGATTGCAATCAGTAAAAATTTTATCTAACGCTCTCTTGTTTAAAAATCTCGGCTATCAGCACTTCTTCTAAAAAAAATATTATAACGGACTTTAGCCCAAAGTAATGTTAAATATTAATTGTGTTAATATTAAAGGTTAAAAAATTAAAATTATTGATTTTTTTCTATGTATCACACTTTTCTTTATCCACATTTATCTATAGATACTTTAATTGAATCTTTTATCTTAAATAATAACTATTCGTATTTAGTCTTACAACTTAAAATAAATTAAATTTCAAATTCAATTTAATCCAAATTTTACTTCAAAAGATAAAGAACTATTTTATTTTTCTATTATAACAAAAGAAGAATATATATTATATTTTAGAATATAATATTAAAATTAAAATTAATTAATTTTAAAATTGTATTTCATTTAATTCTATTAATTTAATTTTTAAATTTTCTAGGTTACCTAATTTTCTCATTCAAAAATAAAGCATTAATACTTCCATTTAAAAAGCTGATATTAAAATCTAAAATTGGATTAAAATTGCAAATTAAAAATAAACTCCTCAAAACGATTGCTAATAATGTAGTTTTTCCTTAGAAGGTCTAATTTCTCACTACTGAAAAAAAAATATTATAAATTTTCTCACGATTACCGGGTAATAATGTATGTAGGTTGCAACGTAAATCAGTTCGATCCAATACTTTCAATATTTTATCTTATTTATGTCAAAGTGACATCTTTATTGGACATAGTTCTGATACTTTACTATAATAATTTCCATTTTAAAATCTTTACATAAAATAATATTTAAAATTATAAACTAAAACAACAGTTATCCATAATAGTCGATATAAATCCAATAATAATAATTTTTTTTTGTTCTATTAAAATATGTTCGAATGTTCGAACAACCACAAAAAAAAAAACGATTCCTTACCGTAATTGGTAGGAAAGTTTTAAGATATTCACCATACATATCCTCTGAAAGTGAAAAGTTTTTATTGAAATTTTCTTCTTCATTTGTTTAAGTTCATTTTTTCTCAAATCTTATTTCAACTCTTTTCCATTTATAAACCTATACATACTTAAATATGGATATACTCAACTGGTAGTTAGATTTTTTGTCTTCATAAATTTTATTTAACTGTCAATTATTCTTTTCTTATTTACCATAAAAGATTTATCTATAAATATTCTTTAATAGTTTGTTTCATATATAATTGAACGGGTCATTGTGTACTAAAACTTACATTCGATACAAAAAAAAAGCTAAAGTTGACCGTAACTAACATAATCACAATAATGTTTTCGATATTAAATTCTCATAGGTAAAATAAAAATACAATACAAAGTAATTGAATAATGAATGGCGAATTTATATTGAGATTAAATACAAAAACTAAAATCCAAGTAAATCTTTTCTATTCATAAAATTGATGGTTAAAAAAATAAACAAAACAAAAAAAAAAAATTGTAAAAATAAAAATTAAATATAATACAATGTATTTATATGTTTAGTATCGATTTACATTTGACATTTAGTACAAATGTCACGTACCTTTTAACATCTGCCATTGATACTTGACAATGTCATTCATTTCATCTAGTAATCTTGCTGTTTGATCACGTGCACAACTCCACGGTTGCTGTCTACCAGGACATAATACTAATTCTAAATATGGCGATAAACCTAATAATAGATATAGAAAAATAAAATAAAAAATTATTAATAAAAAAAATTGTCATAAATTATATATTAAATACTTATTAAATATATATTAAATAATTTTGATTTAGATGGAAGAAATTTTTGAAAATCTTTTTAAATAATTTTTTAAGTTATTCACATCAATTTTTGTCGTTCAATACATGACTTAAAGTAATTGAGTTTATTCTAATAAATCTGAAAAAATCTTGTATAAATAAATAAATTATTGTAATAAATTTTATTTGAGTTAAAGTATGTAATGAATTTGCAATTTTACGATCATATTTTGTCAATGAATTAACTTTTTCAGTAATCAATTATTTTTAATTTTACATTCAAAATTTTAAAAATATGTGAATCTGTAAGAAGAAATATTTTATTACTGATTTAATATAATTCGTGAATCGTGTTACTATATTTAATAAATTTAACATTAATTTTAGGCTTTTTAACAGTCCATTGAAATAAATACATATCCATCTTTGGATTTTAAATAATTATTTTTTTTTAATTAAATATTGTATGACCTGACCGGGAATCGAACCCGGACTCCGCAGGTTAATAAGCCAAATGCTAACCCACTACACCACCAAGTTCCGAAAAATTATGATTTAAACTTATTATTAATTTTTAAATCGAAAGTGACATTGACTTTTGTGTGCTCAAAGAAATGTAAAAATTAACGATATATTTCATAGCTTATTTTTATAATGAAAATTCAAAAGTATTCTTAAACCTTATATCGCAATCATTAAATCATAAATCTTTTAGATATTATCCCATTGTTAAAGATATAAGTCCTAATTATAGATTTTCAATTTGTAGAAGAGTTGGATTTCCAATGGGACTTTATAGGAGGACTATAAAATCTACTGACAGCTTTGCAAATTCTTTGACGGCCTAACACCTGCGTTTCCCACTTTCTACGATGAAGTCTGGCGTGGGTGGTTTGATAAATACTTTATTTTACCGAAAATATTATTAAAGCTTTAAAAAAAATAATTTTCGGAAAATACTTGGATATTGTCTAAGTATCACTAACCATGTGTTAGTACAGATGTATCCAAAATTAACGACCTAAAATTTCAAGTTACAAAAAAAAAATTATATTTCATTTTCTAACACGTTGCTTTTTTCAGTCAGATCAAACAAAAACAACAACTCTTTTCAAAAAACGTATCATAAACTAAAAAGAACAAGTGTTAAATAATTGTTAACTGTCATATTAGCAATTTGATTGTCACTTGAGGTTTAAATCATAGAAATTTTTTGACAAACCCAGTGCGCATGTAATACCAATGCAAAGTTTTATTAACTCATGGGAATAGTAAATTTTTCAATGAAATTGTCAACATTGATTATTTTTAAATATAATTTACACCAATTATAATTTTATAGTTTGTTCTTATTATCATTGTTAAGTCAATACGACAAAATAAATTTTTTCCAATCTTATATTATTATTTGGCTAGATCCGAATAAAAATATCTGATGTCCGGTTATAAGAAACGATATCACGAACATAATTCGGATCCAAATTCCTTATTAAATATTTTTACATTCCTCTAAATTTAATTTTTTCACCATTTTTATTTTTTGAAACAGAAAGGTATGTTTTATCCATATTGAAGATCCAAATTTTCATAGTTTTCATTTTCGAAGAACAAAACAAAAACAAAAGACTATTGAATCAGTTGTATTACTGACATACATTGTTTTATTAGATATATATATATGTATCGCAAACAATGGTAATGAAAAAATGAAGAAGACATTGAAAATAAAAATAACAACAGTTACATCCATATTTAGCGGAATTTTATTTTCTTTTCACCACCATGAATGTCATTTCATCTATTAGGTTATGTTATTCCCCCAAAGAGAGATTTTAATCAGCACTAACAGGAATGTGTTACACCTTACAATGATATAAATAAAATAATTGTATATAATATTGTAATCGTGATTTAATCAATTAAAGTATTGTTTTTTTTTGTAGCTATTTTCTTAATATTAACAATTTTACCTAAATAACAAAAATGCAATTTTTTTAAAAGAAGATATATTGTTTTAATTCATCATTAGCTGATTATCAACTGTCAATTTTAAATAGGTATATATCTTTTTATAATATGCAATGTCTACAAGATAAAACTGAAATCTAATCACTGAATTAACATGAATTTATCTAAAAATACATTTTAAATCGCACTATCAAAATGATTTTTTTTCAATTACTTAGATGCAAGACACATATGTCATTATCAAAGAAAGTCTTAGATTTTCAATAGATAGTTATATTGTTCAAATTAAATTATTGGTTTATATTAAGATATAAAATAAATTATTATTGATTATCCCATTAAATCAAACCCAATGGCGAATGGTAGCTGAATCGATTTCGAAAACCAGATAAAATTTTCCTTTTTTTTATTTTTACCGGAAATCAAACCATGGCCTTTTCAATTACAGATCATCACTCTAACCATTGTTCCACCCAGCCATTTGTGAGCTTTGAAACTTGTAGAAATTACTTACTTTCATTTCAATGAAATATTGCTTTGAGATCTGGGATCAACAGGTATTCTAATTGTTCATTCTCAAAATAAAGCACCCTGTCTTAATTCTAAAAGATAATCAGTAAAAGTTATGAGAAAATTTATAAATATCTATAGTAGACCAAAAACTTTTTAGCACAAAGTGATTTATTTTAGAAACAAAACGAGACTCGAAATGAAAATGCAAAGGGATCAAATTACAACCGTGATTACAATTTGTTAATAATGTATTTCTAACGCGATAGATACATATGTAATGGCTGTGGGGAATCTTATAAATGAAATATATGATCATTTAAAGAAAAAGAAAACCTACAAAATATTGACAATAATAAAAATAATAAGAGGAAACAACAGGTGATTATGACTAATTTATTACACATAATATAAGCATTTATTTTGTTCACAATAGCTGTACGAATAATTCACAATATTGTTGTAATAATTTTCACAATGTAGTTATTTGCAATTATTTTTGTTGTGATTCAAAATAAGGTTTTTTTTTTGAAACACGATTACAATGACATGAAATGCATTTTCAATGCTTCTTCATCAATTGTCGCTAGATTTTTTCAATTTTCAATATAACATGTACGAGTACACTAATTTCCTTAAAAACTTACTATCATGTCATGTTCAAGTTTGAATTTTTAATTTAAAAGAAATTTAAAAAATAAAATAAAGTGTTTATATTATTGTACAACACATTTTTCACCTAAAGTTGGTTTCAGAGTTTTATTGTTTCCATTTTCTAATTTATTTTGTCACCAGAGAAACTTGTTCAAGCAAGAATTATGATATTAAATAGCTGCATCAGGATCGTAGCAAAAGTAAAAGCACAAACAAATTATTATTTCTAAAAATAAAAAAAAATTCATATGAATGCATATTTTTGGAGAGATTACTAGAAAATCCAGTACCACTTTAAAGTACCAGTATAAAGTATAAAGTACCAGTAAATTTTATATAATTTACCAGTACTTGAATAAATTAAGGAATAAGTGCAACGTCGGCTACAAGTACCTAGTCAAGCCAAGTTTGCTTTACTTAAGCAAAACTTAAATAAATTGTAATGCGGTTCCTGAATTAGTAAAAATATCAGAAAAAGTATTAGTACTGGTACCCCCCAGCACTTTGCCAGTATAAACCAGCTTTGAAAGAAAGGTTCATTTATGTATTTGAAATGCCTTCACAGATATTTATAAAATGATAAATTAATATCCTAAACTTAAAAGATTACTTTTATTTTTAGACACAACTTCCATCCTGGGCGGGAAACTTTAATTGGTACTTGTGTTATTTCAAGCACAGGGTGGCTCAAAACGACCGATATGGTTTGAATATTTAATAACTTTTTAAATTTATTTATATTTTTTATTTTTATTTCAGAATTTTGTGAAGAAAACTTGGGGATTTGGAAATGGAACAGAACACAACAGAACAGCGATCAAAAATTATGAAAAGTTATGAAAAATATAAAAAATCTAAGACGTTTCTACATGTTATTCAGGGTGGAGTAAAACGACCGATATGGTTTGAATGTTTAATAACTTTTTAAATTTAGTTATATTTTTTATTTTTATTTCACAATTTTGTGAAGAAAACTTGGGGAATTGGAAATGGAACAGTACACAACAGAACAGCGATCAAAAATTACGAAAAGTTATGGAATATGTATTGGAAAGAGCACGAATGTGCGAAGCCGAAAAACGTCACCACTAATATAATTTTTCTACTTAAGCTAAAAATATTTCCCATTTATATACTGCATAACAAAAAAACAATAATAATAATAAACCATTAAATAAAATAGTTATTAAACATTCAAACCATATCGGTTGTTTTGCGTCACCCTGTACCAGTAACGAGTACTTAAATTTGAATAATATTTTTTAAGTAATACCAGTACGTGTTACTTTTCTTAAGTATCAAAACATTGGAATTTGCCTGCTCTATTTATTAATTACTATTTATAATATTTAATAATTTATCATTACGCAAGATTTAATGTATCTGAAGCTTTACTAGACTCCAAAATACGCTGATGCAATTTTCTGCTTTAACATTTAATGCAACCTTGACAAATTGATTTTAAATCTTTTTTAATTTGCTGCTTTAAAGATTAGATAGCAATAAGAATTGATTCATAATGTTTGATTCCTTAGACAATGAACTCCAAAAACACTCGCTTAATCTTTTAAATTCAATTGTTTACATGCAATTTTAATTTTTTACCGTTAACATTATTATTAAGTGGACTCGTAGATCAGATATAATAGATATTTAACATCGAATTCTAATACCAATTTAATGAAATTTATTTTTAATATTCTAACAAATATACAATGTAATATTTTTAATTAATCCCGCAAAAACATCACCATAGAAACTGGTAGTTGAAATTTTTTAATTAGTGGCGTTTGTAAAACGATGTTGAACGTCCAAATGCAAATCAATTTTAAAAAGAGAAAACGCATGTCCAAAAAATTATTGTCTCATAAATATAAGATAGAAGTCCATTTTTTCCATTTTTGTATATTTTTTTTTAAATATACAAATTTAAATAAAAACAAAAAAAAAAAACACTTACAAAATTTATTTTACAAGAACATAAATTTTTTAAAACAAAGTTGTATTTGGGGAATAAAGATACAATTGAAGATACAAAAAATGCTTTTGGCGTAAAAAATTCAATTAAAGTTATCTTAAACTTCAAATGACAACATTTTTTTTCAAATAGGCAAAAATATTACAACAAATCGTAAGTCGGTCTTTTGATATTTACATTGATTTAAAAAAAAAAAATCAACAAAATTGACTTTGTTTGAATTTTCTGACAAAATCATGAAGTCCATATTTCTGAATTTATTCCAAAATGAAATTTTGAATGCACTAAAGTGACCATTTTCCACAAAAATAAGAAGAACATAAAAATGAGACTATAATGCAATAAATTTAATATTCAATAGAAAGTATTCCCAATTATTTTTTAAAGTTTAAAGTATACTAAATAATAATGATCTTATGTTCAAGTTATTTTTCATTGAATTGAAGATCAGTGCATTAAATGAGTCTATTTATTTTGTAATTTATAGGTTTTTTAAAATGTTAATGTATTTTGAACAATTGAAAATTGCTTTTATCTATTTAAAATATACATAAAAGACATTTGTAGATCATTAGAATATCAGATCATTGTTGAGTTCAAAAAAAAAATTAAATGAGTTTTTTTCAAATAGGAAAAATAATTCTTATAACTTTTTCAAAATGATCATTAAAAAAAGCATTACACTCTAGTTTAAAATGTGTAGCAGATTCAATAAATAAGCAACAGAATTAAATAAACTTAAATGGAAAGTTTGTAAGTAACTATGGTACGAAGATATTATAGTTACCCGATAAAGACGAAATCAATTTTACTTATAAGTATACTTAATAAATTTATAAATAAGTTTTAGTTTGACGGACCACTCGAATACGGTACAAAATTTTTACATGGCAAGATAGCTGGAGTTTCAAATGTCAAGATTTGGAAAAACGTAAAGATCTTTACATTATAAATCTAAATGCACAACAATTCACATCAAATCCAGCCGATGGCGCAGTGGTTGTGGCGTTAGTGGTTGTGTCCTGGGTTCGATCCCTAGGGTAAACTGGGTAAACTCAAAAATATCTATCAGCTGGTCCACATTTCTATTTGATTAAAGGGTGCCAAAATTGCTTGCAAATATTTATAATTGTACGTAATTAATAAATAAATAAATAAATTCACATCAAAATATTATTGCAATAGACACTATGATTACAAAAGAGGGACTGGTAGTAGAGTGGCCAACTCTATTTTATTTGCTTAGAGCTCGAAAACATTTATGTATCTAAAAAAAATAATAAAGAGGCAGTGTATTTCCAAGAATTTTAACTTCAAGAACAATTTTAAATTTAGTAGTTATATTGGATGAAATATAGAGTTAAGAGCAATAGAGCTAATAAACAAATATTATAAAATACTTCTGTATTGAACAAATCTTTATTTAACATTTAAACATAATATATCATTTTAAATACAGTACAATTGTATATCTGGTAGCATAATGAAAAAAACACGATCTCATATTTTAAAAAACTTTCAATGACAATATTTAAATGAACGAGGTCATAAAATTTCATTTGTAAATAAAAATAATTGAATTTTCAATCAATTTTTCAACTTAATTTACAGTCGACAGTGAATTGAATTAAATTAAAATAATCACTCTAATAAAATCAAAATAATCTCAAAAAACTGATTTTGACTACAATTTCATACTTTGGAGTTATAATGTTATTTGAAAATTAACCTAAGGATTTTTACAAGTCTATAATAAATATTTTAAAATATTTCAATTAATTTAAAATTTCAATTTTAAATTTGCATTTAAACTTACAATAAATATTGATTACCACAAATGGGGAATAATTTGTCAAGATTTTGTTATTACAACTTTGTAATTTTAGGAAATATAAAAGACGTTAATTTTTATGAAAAATTTGTACTATTTATAATTTCTTTAAAATTTACATGGATTACAAATTACAAATACAAAAATTAGGGTATTGGATTGTTTTAATTCAGGGTAGCTAAATTTTTCAAAACATAAAAAGAATTAAAGTTATCTTTAGTCACGATTAGAAAATTTCTACTGTCAGTATAAATTACATGAGTTCATTTCAATATTTTTTTAAGTTCGTGACTAAATAGGCGCCACATTTTTGATAACTTTATTATTTTATTAATGTTAGTAGGTATAAATTTTATTTAAATATTAAGAAATATGATATTATAGAATATGTAGATTAGAAGTTCATCTAACTTTAATAATAGTTGTTGCAATTCCCTTACAAAATTATAGCCTTTGACTTATTTGATATGAGTTGGTGTTGTTTCGAATACACCGAGGTTAGAAATTAAATATGGACCTTGAACCATCGATTCGCAGAATCTGTTAAATAACTGAGTTTTAATTTTATATAATACAGTGACTAGCTTTTGTATTTTTAACACCTTCCACTATTAAGTCGGAATATAAGTTCCATGTATTAAATCAAAACCCAAAAAATAATTGCAGGTGTATGTTAACCGGTATCTTTACTACATCCTTAAATAATTTTCACTTTTTTTTGTTTCTAATTAAATATTTTCCAAACTCAATCCATAATTCATATCTTGTTATAAAAATATAATTGGAAAATTATATTAGAAAATGAAATCTCATTAATTTCCATTTCAATAAAAATGACATTTTTCACGACAATCATTGCTGTAATAATTTATCTTTCATCAAATTCCCTTTCTTCAATTTAAAGATTTCAAATTCCAAAAAATACGATAATTTTCTAAAGTGCTCACGCCTAATTTTAATTCCGAGGTATTTTTCCAACCAAATTACCCGAATCGAATACAAGAATACAATTTACAACTACTGCTTTCGATGACTATATCTTCTGCTGCTATTGCTGCAATTATTACCGTTCTTAACAAGGTATATAAAATGCATTTACATTTTCCAGTACATTTTCCCCATTAACTTTATTTAGTTTTTCATTCAAACATTTTCCAAGATGAGCGCAGTACATAAAAAATAAACGCGGAAAATTTTTACATTGAAAACTAAATACCATCAATAATTGGTTATATACAAAACACAGATGCATTAAAAAAATTTATAATATTATATGGATATTTAAATATCAAAAGGAAGACAACGCAATTATAAACAATGCACTGCAACAAAACAGTACAGAGCGCATCCAATTGACATTGAACATAAATTGAAAATTGAAAATTAAGAAAGAAAAAAAAAAAAAATTTTCATATTACCTGAATCTGTTGCTGTTGTTTATGGTTAGTAATTTTTTTTTTCCAATGAAGATGAACTGCCTTAAAGGTTATCATTATGAATGCATCTCTTTGTTTTTCAACAAACCAAAGTTTTTTTCTTCTTATGATAGTTGATAGTTGCCTAAATCAGAAGAAGCATAACATTTGGACGGAGAAAAGGGGAAGGATCAACATAATAAATAGGTTATTAGTATAAATATATAAAATGTATTCGTGATATCCATTGAAAACCCATGGTGTCTTTTGTGTTTTTCACGATTTTTAGTAAAGAAAAAACGACGCAGAGTATTTAAAGAAAAAAAACGACGAAGCATAGACCGATAGAAATTTTAATGTGATTTACTGTTCACCAAACTGCGTTCTGTTCTTTTCTTTTCAACTCGGAGATTTCTTCGGTTCCTCTGCTGCTTTTGAACAAATTCTTATTGGTAAAATGCTAGTCGTTTTCTATTACAACAAAAAAAAAAATTCGATTTTCATTTTCTTCTGGTTGAAATTTTTATTGTTTTTTGTTTTTTTTTTAATTTTCTAAAACAAATAAGAAAGTTTATATTCATGCATTTGTTGTCATTTGATAGCAACATGATGCATAAATTTTAAAATGTCACCAACTATATAGGCGCATAAGACAAAAAAAATAGCAACAACAACATCATCGCTTGGAAATCTCATTTATCCAAAAAAAAAAAAAATAATCAACAAAGAAATAACAAAATGTGATTTTAGCTGGGGTAAATCCCAAATAGGATCTTCTTCTTCTTCTTAAAGAAGAAAAGTAGCTACAAAGCATTGAATGAAGAGTACATAGCACATCCTTCTGTATGCGGGTTTCATTGTAACTGCATTGAACATCTTTTTGTACTGCATAAAAAAATTTGAACTTGTAAAATTTAGAGCTGAAAAAAATGGAAAACTATTGATAAAACAAAACAGAAATACAATTTACCATATATTGAACTTTTCAACATTAAGGGAAAATTCAATAAAAAAAAAAAATGTATTTTGCATATTTATGGGGACAGATTTTCATCAGTACGTGCTGTTTTGGAATTTGTTCAAATAATTTTTATTGAGAAAATAAATTTTTATTTTTATTTTATTTTATTTTCAATTTAAATCAAAATTTCCCACGATTTTTTGACTATAAAACTTGTATTGACACTAAAATAGAAAAAACGAAAAATAAAAGTGATAAAAATGATAGTTTTGAAGATGTTTAAATACCTAGTAGATAATTTTTCAATTTTGTTTTCATCTTAAGCATTTAGGACACTATTCCAACACTATTATATTTAATCCTGATGAATTGACATATCAGAAAAATTACACAGAGTAGTAAATAAAGTGAAAGGTATCAATTTAGGTTTTTAAGTTTATATTCAAAATATATTAAAACTTTCACTGAAACTGTACTCATTTCAAGAAGAATTTCAGTGAATCATATTTAGGTACATTTGTTCAAGGACGAAAAATTAGCTTAAAATTTGTGCCTAATTTATTGATTAAAATGGAGGTAGGTTTAAAATAAAATAATTAAATTTTTAATCATATTTACATTTAGATACTTTAAAGGCTTATCAAGTACGACTCGACTCAGCCATTGGGTCCAAATTAATGGCTTAATCAATAATTAGTAATTATGTATCTTTAATAAAAAATTCACAATATAAACAAATGCAAAATATAAACAAATAATTGAATTGAATATAATATAACTCGCATATATAGAATACCATATAACTCAAATACAAAATATTACAATATAAACAAAAATTAGAATTGTATATATTGAAAATCTAAGTTTCAATGTTTCTACATGTTATAAGACATAGTACTATCTCATGTTTAAATTGTATGTGAAATTCATTAAGATCGATTCTAATAACCCGAATATAACATGAGCCCCTGTTCCAACATGTATCTATGGTTTAGACAGGCTTATTAGCCTAACAGTTGAACAGTTAGTGCTTACAAAAAAAAAGTAGCTAAAAAGTAGCTTCAAAGGTTTACACGGTTAAGACAAGTAAAGGTACACTGAATTTTCAAGTTTGGTCGAAAAACAAAAGAAAGACAGTGTGGTAACCCTGTGATTGAACAAATATTGTAAAGCAGCTGTTCGAATCTCTTGTACTAGACAAACTATATTTGTGGAGATATTTGCCATTAAATTTAACTATACTTTGACTAAATTTCTTAAACCAAGCTTTGTTAAATTAAGGGCTATGCTCATATAAAAAACAAAGGAAGTTTTAAGGCACGTTCTTGAGCCGCCTTAATGAACAAATCAAATTATGTAAACTTTCACCATTAACATTTTAACAACTTTTCGCCTAATTTCAGGTACTCAGTGTAATATAAATCATAATTAGTTTATGGTACAAGGAATTGTTTTTTTTAATTTAAAAATAAAGATTTTATAAATATAGAGCTATGTTCATATAAAAAAAACATGTCCTAGACGTTTTACCTATTGAACGTCAAAGTTCTGCAAAAAACAAAGAAAAGTCATTGGCAAAATACGAAAAAATCAGAAACATCCTGTTTTTAAAACTATAGTAAGAAATATTTACACTAACATAAAGTTTTTTTTCTAATTAAGGAATTTAAAATCTAAAAGGTTGACACGAACGCTTTATAATATAGATTAAACAATGAAATAATACTTTCCTGCAATTAAATTATTGCAAGATATTTATTGGATGCGCATGAATTCTTTAAATTCAGTTTGATATTATTTTAGCCAATTAAATAGTGGAGGTATATTGTGCTCAAAAATCAATTTACTTTCAGTATCATATAAAATTGTATTAAAGATAAAAAAAATAAATAAATCACAGAACCAACCGCTATTACAGCAAAAGCATAATGTAAAATATTTTTTTTTTATTATAACGCTTAATAAGTTTTATCAAAGCAATATAACACTTAATAATTATATTTTTTTTTATTAAGAGTCAGACGAGTTTAATTTTTGCCCTGATTCATCAACAAGAACAAGTTTAAATAATTTTAAACATGCAATAAAAAAAAACTTACAAAAACAACAACAAAATTTTTAAATTTATTTAAATGGACTCCAAAGTTCGTTGAATTAAAAAAACTATCTATGGCTATCTATGGACATTGATTTAATATATTGTTTCGTACCATTTTGGTTTCCGAAATATTCAAAAAAAAAAAACTTAAAATTATTCTAGAGAAGTTCCATTTGTGGCTACCTGATTTTCTCCAAAAGCTTATCAATCCAAAATTTGAAAACATTGCGCTCAGCTGTTAAGGCCTTCAAATTACGCTTTCATTGTAATAGCGGTTGGTTCTGTGGTAGACACAGCTTATTTTTTTTAAAAAAGTTTTTATTTTTTGTAATAATTTTTGTTAAAGATATCTTTAAACACTTTAAGAATCTCTACGTAAAAAAATACCTGACAAGTCGAAAAAGTGTTTGAAAAAATGTTTAAAAAAATGCAACAACAATTTTAAAAATTTTAAACGTTTTTCTTTTTTTTGAACTTCTGTTAATTATTAAAATTTGACAGAACAACTAACACTTAAAAAAATCTAAAAAATGTTGTTAGATATTTTTTAAAAATGTTTGTTTCTTTTCAAGTAATTTTAAATCAACCCTACCAATGTTGGTAGCATAAGAATGAACAATATTTGAAATATGAGGAACTAAATATAAAGATTTTTATAAAAAGAACGTGACAATTTTTTTCTTGACCCATAAAATGTTGTAACATGTTTCTTATAAAAAGAAAATCACAAATAAACCTTAATGTTAGGAAACAATTTTCTTTTTAATTAGTTTTTAAAAGCAAAAATCTAAAATTACTTTAAACCGCAAAAATCTAACCTCAAATAAAACTGTCAACATTTTTTTAATTTTCATTAATTTTGAATGACTTAATTAAAAATTGTTAATGTTTGTAAATGTCATATTTAACATATTTTATTTTGAATGACAATTATGAATTGCTTGCATTTATGTGTCATAAATAAATTAGATTGCAGTTATTTTAACCACTAACACCACAACTAAATTTGTATTTTCTCTTTAACTTAAAGATTCTTTATTAATTATCAAAAAACTTGTAATTAAAATTATTTTCTGGAATTAATAAAAATTTTCAAAACCAAACAAAATATTAGGTTAGAAATAGTAACGGCATTCTCAAAAGATTATAATAATTAGTTTTAACTTTTCATATATTATAGGAAATCATTTATATTATCACCATTAAAAAAATTATTGAAAAAATCATATTTGAAATAAAGATGCCATAAAGTTTGAGTAATTGAATGAATTGGGAAATGGACGAAATGGTAAATGGTTGGGAAATTGTTTAAAAACTGTGCGTTGATTAAAAATAATAAAACAACATGTTTGATCTGGATATTCTAATTTTTTGGTTTTAATAAGCAGTGGATCAAACTACAGAATTCTATTATCTTTAAAATTGTTAAAAAATGTTAGATAATCTATCAGGATGTAAGTATTCCAGAATACATTCAAATTGCAAAACAAAACAACATATTCGAAATTGGGGCAGGATGTCGAACTTCAGTATTAGAAACGGATATTCTACGGATATATCTAACGGATATAGAAACAGGTGAACTAAATAAAAAAACTTAACTTATATCTGTAATCTGCATAAATATATCCGTATTTTATATTAATCATTAACCGAAGGCCTCACATTCCAGAGCTAGTATTTATATTTATAATAAATAATTAATTTTAGTTATTATATAAGTAATAAATAATTAATTATCTTTTTAATAAAGAAAAAAATTTAAAACGGCAGGTACAGTTGATGTTGAGATGAACTCCCAATAATAATTAAAAGAAGTCCTGCATGTTTCCTCGATATAACAAGATAAATTAATTATTCAATTTAATTGAAGGCTAATTCACCATATAGAAAAGTTTTTATTATTTTTGATATCCTGGACCCCATTCAAAAAATATTGACAGGCGAAAATTTGACATAATTGTAATTGCTTTTACAACTTTTCAGCTATAAATTATTGGATTTTCAGTTTTATGAAATGGGCCACTGGTATAGTTTCAGGTAGTGACAGTGTATATAATTAGAAAGTTCTTAGAAACTGTTCATTATATATTCGAGAAAATATAACCTCCTGAAAACTTTTTTTCTAACACTTTGTAAAATATAAAAATAATTATACACTTCTAATTAGATCTTTTCTTATAATTTCTTTACCTGTAGTGATACGGCAACAAACTCGCTACTCAACCCATCAATCTCAGTGCCGTTTAAAAGCTATAATAAAATATTAAATGCTTTAATAGAAAATCAAAATTGTTAACGCAGTGTAGTGGGTAAGCGCATTGTTTGTTACTAAGGGAGTGCAAATTCGATTTCCGAACGGATCACTTATTTTACAAAATAAAATATATAATATTGTTAAAAAATTATTAGAAAATATTTACAATAGTTTGTAAAAAGGAGTCCCCAGGCGAATGAATAGCATCATACAAGGTAATGTTCTATTAAAACATATTTTTGTATTCAATGCCAAATATAACCGAAACTTTTATAAAAATATTTAATATTAACAAATTTATTAATCAATTGGTAATCAATTTTAACCCAAACACTAATTGTATCAAAATAATTCAATTATCCAAGTAATCAATCCAAATTATATTTTCCTATAGAATATAGCAATAAATTCTTAGTCTAACAATAGTGGTTAACAGACTATAAAGCTCTTTTCATCTAAAATATGCACATTTTTAAACTGATTTGGAATTGTTACAAAAATTAAATGAATTTTTTTACATCAACCTAGTGCATTTTTTAGCTTATAAATAATTCATAAAAGAAATTACACAAAAATAAATTAAAATTGCAATTCAAAATGACATAAATGTTTACGACATTTCAAAAAAATTGAAAATAGCAAAATGTTGATGGCATCATTTTACCTGATTAATGTCCACATTTTACTAGATTCCAACACAGATATGAATGTTGCCATCTTCAAAATATAATTTTGAAATATTTAACCAAAAGAATTTATTTAAAATTAAAGGCATTGAAATAAACAAAATTTAACAAGATATGTTAAAAAAAGAAAGATGTACATTTTTAAAATTAAAGCTAGAGTTTTATATATAGAGTATTACTTCAAAAAAATTTGGATATTTATTAAAGTTACAGGTGTTTAAAAACTCCGAATTTTCAGTTCAGTTCTTACATTGCTTAAATGGAGAGCCAAAGTAAATTTTTGTTAAAAGTTCATAGTAATTTTTTAAGATCTAAATCCTTTCAGTTTTAAGTTCATAACCATAGTTTCAAAAAAAATTAGTTTCAAATAACGGTAACCTAGGATACCGTATGGCATGGTAACCCAATACATATATTTATTAAGTTTATAAAAACATCTATCCATCTGATCGGTAGCTTAGTAACGGTTTTTCAATCAAGAACTCTTGGGTTCAAGTCCTGGTCGGATCATACCTAATTAAAAAAAATATAGTGTATATTCTAAGAGTTTAATGAGAAGTTCAAATGCCAAATTGGCAAAAGACTATTACAATATCTGGCAATATTTACTATTATTTGGTACTACAAACAAATAAATAAATAAAACATATACCTTTCAGTGTTGCCAACTTGCAATGTTTAAATTAAAGCTTTTTATTAACTTTCAGGGACTGTAGTTCAATAAATGGAGGACCTACAGAAAAATGTTAATCCATTTTTGCAACACCTACTCGAATACTACGTAGACGGACACAGTAAAACTGTAGAGGCACAATTTTTTCAAATTTTTTTCAAAATGTGCTAAAAAATAAAGTAGAAAATTATTCAAATTTTTAGTCGTCATTAAATATATGTATGCGTTTATTTTTTCCTCCGTCGCATTATTTATTTATTTAAAAATTTACATAAATTTTATGGAAAATAAATTGCAAAAATTTTGGCGAATGTTATCTTAAAAGGAAACTAGTTTAATTTCAATAGAATTTGCTTAGTTTAAACAATGCTACAAATATTATAAATTTTTTTCAAATAAATTTTAAATAAAAATTCCAACTACTCAGATTATTTTTATACTTATTAGTTTCTCTAGTTATAACCTAAACAATTATTCTAGACAAATACATTTTACAAATAAGTGATAATATTTGATTAATTATGGTAACACTGTATTAAAAATATTTTTTAGAAATTTATTATAGAACTGATGAAGATATATTTTCATAATAGCTGAGGTGGTCTAAGTAATTTAATAAGAAATAAATAATAGTTAATTTAAAATTATAAAATAACAGTTAATTACTCGTATAATAAAATGTATTTAACATTTTTTAGTTTATATTAATAACTCAAAGATATAGTTCTAAAAAATTAGAGAAAGTAAAAATGGAATTTGAGAGGAAAAAAATAAAAAAAGTAGGTATATTTTAATCATAATCTATCTTAATAAATCCTAAATTAAAACTTCATTTGAAATTTCTCAATTCGAAATGATTAAGGTTATCGAATCCAGTTTAATCTTGTAATAATTTATTATATTAATATGTTAAATTAAAACCAGTGTTCAAATGATCAAAGAACAATAATTAATTGAAAGATGAAATTAACATTGTATAAAGTCTTGTTTAGACTATTTGTAAAATAAAATTTAATTCTTTTAAAATGTTACACAAAATAATTAAATCTACTAGTTTTTTTTTCATATTATTCTATATACAATTTATTAAGAAAACGCAAAACAGTCATTTATAATATATTAAAACTAATATCAATTTATATGTAAATTAGTTCACATTTGAAAATATTAAAGATTATTCAAATTCAGATTTATTCATATCCTTCTTCTGAATTGCTACATTTTGAATTATTTCAATTTAAAATTAAAAAGAAGTAATTTGATTCATTATATTTATGAATTTGTATCATCTAAGAAACTCTGATTCTCTTAAGCTAAGTAAGATTAACTGATTGCCTACATAACAGATTAAATATAATTACCTTTATTATGGATTAAATATGTAAAGCGAATGATTCAGTAGGCCTATATTAGACTCAATATATTTTAGTAGTATATGTAATGTAATTAAGATTTCTGAAACTAATATATCTACTTCCTTAATATTCAAATTAAAAATAAATTTCCTAGTGAAAGGATATGACTTTTTATCGTACAGATGATTTCAAATCAGCAAAGTGAGAGCGAGAGAGACATAAAATATAAATTTCACTTTCAATGCAATAATGTCAGAAATTCATCTGGTAATGACTACCGACTTACATTAACTCCTATGTATTTACATTTGTTATACAAGTATAAAGAACATACGGGTGAAATTGCACAAGTTTGAATTAATTTAAATATAATGTAATTAAAATATCATTTTGCCACATTACATTCTCCTAATGGCCAATGATATTAAAATTTTTATTTGATTTTATGATATCGGATATATGCAGTAGATTAATTGATGGGTTCTAAATATATATTGTATAAAAAGAAAGTAAGGGAGGACCTTCTTCGTAATTAAAAAAAAACAAAATTAAACACGTGTCGGCTGTATGATCTAAAGCTAGTTTTTAAAAAAGTAAAGTTTTAAAAACATAATGTGCCTAGTAGTTTCGCACCGTAAGTCTTTCGCCTATCTGACTGATGCAATGTTTGCAAAACTTCTGCGCTGATAGAGATAAAACAAAGAAACTATTACCACAGCTATAGAACTCGCAAAAAAAGTTTTTCTCCAAAATCACCCGTTACGGATATACAGATTGGTTTAAAAATTCCTCTGATTTAAATATTCATACGGTATTTTAATTTGCCGTAATGCGAAATTCACTTTTTGAGTTTGAGATGTGTTGGACCTTTTAAATGATTATAAGAAGTTTATGAAAATATTTTTGTATTCCCGACCATTTAGAAGCTTTTTGAAATAACACTAGTACAGTATGTCCCAGCATAAGTCTAAAGAACTCCCAATTAGAATATCTTGGAATATTTAACCAATAATTTAAGTATATATATCCCTCCAACTATGCAGTAATCTTAAATAGTATTAAATTATGTGCTATCAGTTTTCTATTTAATATATATATTAAATAATAACTCATAATAATCATTAATTTGAAAATACTATACAAAAATGAATAACCAATTATTTAAATTACATACATATTCATCTATTCTAAATATAAAAACGTTGTTAATAAAGACATGATAATTTACGATCATATAAATTTTCGCTTTATTTTAATAATCTTCTGTTTTTTTTTTTGCAATATTAATTTTTATTGCACAATTTAACAAGTCTGTTTTCTTTCGCAATAATAGGAGTTACCTAACCCTACTTTAATAACAACGATGAATTATATTAAAAAGTGATAATAACCATTTTTATGACACATTTTAACTTCTGTTTTTTTTTTAGTACCAGAACAAAATTTTGTATTTCTATGCATTAAATGATGAATAGAAAAGCACTGAACTTGAAAAAGATCAAGATGATTGAGATGGTAAAAATGATAATGTTAATTTTTATATGAGAGGCAGTAAATGAATGTGCATAATCATGATGAAATTGTAAAAAAACGTTAAATAAATTCAACGAACAAATGAAAAAAACGCGAAGAACAATAAAAACAAAAGCGCAGCCAATATAATATCATGTAATTTTTTTTGCGCAATGCTTTCGCAATATACACTGGCTGGACATACAAGTATGATACTTTGAATTGATTTCTGCTTTTGGTTTTACAAGAAATTGAATAATGCATATTGTATATTTGTACATGTGGCTTCACAGAAATCAGTTTATTGAAAAGATTCTTAAAGAGATTCTTAATAAAAATAAAGTGATTTTTGACTTAAAGCATAATATATAAAAAGAAGATGACAAAAGATTTTTGGTAATTCATACCTTTCTTCGAAGTCTGATCATATCCGAAAATTATAGTAAGAAACAAAAATTCTTTCTACAAAATTAGAAGACCATAAGTTATGAGAACATACATCTTCTGGTTCTACTTTCTTTGGATTCCTATTTGTCCCGACTTTCTTTATAAATATTTAATTACTTTTTTATACAAATATTTGCATTAATAAATTGATGAAATAATAAAATTAACTTGTTTTGAATGGATGCATTAGATTAAATATCTACTTGGAGTTTAAATTAATTATGTACTAATATATGTACATAAATTAATTATGTACTTATATTATATGAATTTCAAGTGTTATGCTTACACGTTGGAATTGATCATTTTAATTATGTGTATAGTATAACAAAACTATGGTTAATTAGAATTCTACTAAAAAAATTAATGCTTTTTGTATTAATGCAATCACAAAGCATAAATTAATAAAACATACTTTTAAATGTTAAGTAATGTTATATTAAGTAATCTGCGCAATATGAAATTAAATAGATGTCTGTTTTATAGTTTATTACAGTTTTTTTAAATAGTACAAGATATATCCACATTTTTACGGATATTCTATTAAACACTGAAAAAGAATTACATCTTGAAGGCTTTATAAATTTAATTCAAAAAGCTGTACGAAACAGCAATAAAATAATGAAACATAAGATACATTAAGGAAAAATATCCTAAAAGAATAACTGTAAAATTAAAGCGAAGAACTAGATGAGGATGGTAACTGCCTCTTCATCTGATAAACAACAAATTATCCTAGGCACAAAGAACATATTAAAAAGAAAATCATAGAACTCGATAATAAAGTAAGAAAATTACTGGCTCCTAATTCGCAAGTCTAGTTTAAAATTACGCCATAAAACCAATATTTGGTTGCATGGAATTCAAATTTGGAATTGTGCCACACAAAGGTATGTAAGCAAAATTCAAGTCTTTTGAAATAAAACTTTATAAATAAAGCTATAAGGGGGTTTAAAAGAACAAGATCTTTAGATTTATGTTTCCATATGTTTTTTTGCAGGGTTGCAGTCACGATCTCTCACTATGACGAGAAATACGGCCGGCGCTTACCGCAATCCTTCAAATGTCTTTTGTCAGCATTTTACTCCTAGAGATTTTTTACTCAACTTCTTAAAAATATATTAAATTTGTTAATAAGGCAGCCAATAAATTAAAACCTTTGATTTCCCAGAGATCTCAAGACCAGAACTGAAAATTTATCTTCAAATAAATGTCTTCTGTGGTTCAAGGAAAATTTTTTTTTGGTTTTGTAGAAATGGTCACTCAAAAGCTAATTTTTTAATTTATTCTTTTGAATTTTTGTTAATTTGTAATTTTAGATTTTTTAAATTGCATAATAAATTTTATATGGGATTAATGCATTTTTTTATCAACAAAACATTTAATTTTTTAATGATATTAATAATGTGATTGGTGATATTATTTATATTATATTAATAATGTTGGTTTTGCTTTTCTAACTTTTTAAGAACAAAGCAATGTAAAACAAAGCAACAAAATTGTCTCGAACTAATTATTTATTATCTTAAAACATGACATTTAATTATTCTAAATTTGTTTGAGGATAATTTCAATTGAGGATAATTCAAATTGAGGATAATTTAACAATTTAAGTGTGTGAATCTGGATAATTCTCGAATATGTTGGAAGACAGTTAAAATAAAAAACCTTATTCCACCTTATAAATAAAAAAACGAGGAAAAGTGTAGTAGAGTAAACTGTGTCAACTCGGGGATACCCGTATGACCGGAATGTAGACATTGGATAATATAATTTCTAACTACTTTTGTAATATTTGAAATATACAACTTATTAGACTTTCAGTTATGTATAAATGAAAACAGAAGTTGAAAGACAGCTCTCCAAACCTCTTTCACCACACAGACTATATTTTATTCAGACTTTGGCCATTAAAGTTGCCATCTATTTACAAAATTTCAGAGATTCAGCTTTATTAGGTATAGAATAATATTCATATAATAAAAGAAGTTGTATTGAAGCTACTGGAACTCACGGAGCAAACTGGCTGAATTTAATTTCATAAAAACGAATTTGTGAACATTTCATATTCCAAGCTTCTTTTTTACAACCTAAATGTAGGGCATACATAGCTCGATCGATTTAATTTTCGATTATGATCCGATCCATATCTTTGAGTCTTTATTTATTCCTTCTTCTTCTCTGGGTCACAAAAGTAATGGCAAATTTGATAATAGAAAGTATTTAAAAATTTTTATAATAAAACTCTATTTGAATTTGAAACTACTCGATCTTACAATCAAATGTAAAGTAACATCTTCTCCATATTTCTTAAAAAACTTCAAAAATTTTTAAATTGCAAGTTTAAATAAAAATGAAAAACATGAAATCTACAACATCATATTCATTATATTCTAATCTAATAAATCAAATTAAATTAATAAATAATATTGTAAATCATGTATTCACATATTACACCATCTAGGACGTGTTTTTACTATTTGCGTGACTAGTAAATTCGGAATAAATTTATCGTTTTACAAAACTTATTCAAATTTTGTTTTATTTTGGAAAAGTTTTTCCAAAAAGGCATGTCTCGAAGTTTTAAAATTTAATATTAATCAATAATATAAATTTCAATAGATCACTTTATATATTTAAAACTCAACAAATTACATGAATTAACAATAAATTGATGATATTTTCTCTTTTAAAATAAATATAAAAAAACAAATATTTGAACTAAATAAATTACATACATATTTACATACATATTTGGTCAATAAATCATAATAAACATACTTATTAGATATTACTGTATGTCTATATGTAGTAAATTAGGTAAAAAAGTTTGACAAACAAGAGGAGAAAACAGTATGACCAATCCTACAAAAGTTTCATCGCAAAATGTCATTAAGACATTTATTTACATTATTGCAATCTATTTTTGCGTTCCTCGAAGGTTTTTAACAAATGAAATAGAGTCATTAAGTACTTAATATTTAAACGATATCAAATGTAACTTATAAAATATAATATTATATGTTATTATGCCACATTATTGTTTTTCGATCATATTTTAATAAATTTCATTTTCTATAGCTATTATTTAATTTAAAATAAAATTTTTCTAAATCGCTTTGGCAAACGATGTGAAATTTATACAGTTGATAAACAAATATGTAGTATTAAATAAATTATTTTGAATATTTCTATTCATCTAAAGATATTTTTTTTATCTTCTGTTATAGGTACTTGATTTATATTATAGTACTTCGGTTCATAAATCTTTGAAGAAAATTCTGTATGACCAAATCAATTATTTTCATACAGGCCATGCAATAAAGTATTTATAAATATTAAAATATTAAGTGAAACAGGGCATGCGATTATTATTAATATTGAGGCTCAATATTGATTTACAAGAGGATAGAGAGTAGATAGAGGACAAAAATACCCTCTCTATTGAATTGAAATTAATTATTACTCAATTCAAACAACTCCAAAGCATTTTAAATACACTATAGAACATATGAAACCCTATAGAGGCTTCAAGCGCATTAGCGTGGAAATTTCTAGGTGGCTTAAAACTAATTAGGCTAACTTGCGCTTTTTAGTGAGTTTAATGTTAATGACCAAACGATTTTGTATAAAAATAAAATAACTTTTATTCTTAAACAGCATTAATATCATTCCTTAGATTGAAAAATTGATAAATATTATAAAGTACTAAGAAGAAATTTTAAGTGAAAATGAAGCACGCAGTTACATAGCAAGATTCACAATGCAGTGAAAAAAAAAGCAAAAAATAAACCACAGGTTTTAAAAAATGCACATTTCTAAAACTAAACACGGATCCATAATACTTTCTTTGAATTCTATTGTAAACTAATTTACATTTTCCTCTTTAGTAAAAATTCAAAAAAGCCAAAATACACTTCCTTTAACGCACATTAAATATAAAAGTTAGAGCATTCAGTATGGCCAAGGTCTAAAGATCCTTAACATCGGACAACATAAACACATTTTGAAATGACTCATATTAATTTCATTCTAGCTTAAACCGTTCGAAAAATATTAAGGGTCAATTTTATTTCGAATAACGGTAATTCTAAAACAGTGTTGCAACTCTATAAATAAATTATTCTACTTAAAATGCTTATTAAATCGACTGTTGTTAAGTATAATGCTTATTAAAGCACCTGTTGTTAACGTTAGCAGATTGTGGTTCTCGATTGTTGTTGTTAAGCATTTCCAAGATATATCTGATAAGGTTATAGAGCTTGTGTTATAACTACGTATCTCTAGAGTATAGTTGCTTTAATTTCAAATGGTTTGAAACTTTTCTAAACACTTGAATGAACTAACAGTCAAAGTGAAAATTTTGGGACATTTTTCGAAAATTTTCTGAAATAATGGATTTTAACAGAAGAAACCAAATTTTTATTATTATTTTAAACTTTGGTTTAGAGTTTCTAATCGTAAACTCTAAATAAAATAAAAAAAAAGTAAAGATACCGACGGAAATTCTACTACAAAAGAATTTACATTTTACTTTAATAATCATATTTAATCCATTGAACCACTGAATAGAATTAAAATTCTAATCAATAAATAAAATATATTAAAAACGAATTGACATTTAACTTAATCAAATAAAAATTTTAGTATAGAATCTAGTTAAATATCACTTTAAACTGTAATAGAAATAGAAATAATATACCACATATCATTCATTTTCTATTCTTGAAAGTCTAATACAAACCATATTTTTTACAATTACATACATTTGACATTTTCCAATCTGAAATCTTAATTTTTAATAAAAAATATTTTATAGTTAACTTTAATAAAATCGAAACCATGACTTTAAAATCCTAGAAAACCACAAATTTTTTTAAAACTTAACAATCTTTATTTTATTTCCAAGATTTCAATCAAAGCTAAATTTTATATTTTTATTTTATTTTCATTTCAGAAAATGAAAATCAAATAAAATTAATATATAAATTTTTTTTAATAATATTTCTGAGTCTATCTAAGGTCTATTTGTTCTACATTTAAATAAATTTCTTTTGTGAATTTTTATGTTACCAAAATACATAAAAATTGTTTTTTTCTATTGACTTTGTAAAACTCAAAAACCTAAAAAAAAAGAAGACACAAACTCAATTATTCAATTGAATTATTCATTTTACAATTCAATTATGAAAAGTTCAAATCAAAGATATAAATCCCGCCGCAATGATCTGGAAAATCTATAGAGAAAAAAACTATATAAAAATGTGCAAACTATTAAAAGACAAGTGACGTAAAATTAAAGTGAAAACAAATCAAATCAAACTAAAGATGAATCAAGTTATTAATTTATAGATTATTTATATAGGTATTCAATATAAGTAAATTGTAAGTCAAAATTCACAATATTATTCACAATGTATAATATGCAGGCTCTTTTAAAAATTTGACTTTACAGTGTTAGAGCTTTCAGTGTCCCAAAGATTTAAAGTTCCTTAACATAGGACAGCATTATACAAAAAGACGTTCCACCAACGAGAAAGTTTGGTGAACCACCCTTTTTCGATTTTTTAAATTTTTATTCAAATTTTACATTGAAGTTTTGATTAAGATTTTATTAAAGGTCAGATACTTTTTCATATACTTGTCAAAGATAATCGTACATATTTTAATTATTTGGACCCATAATTAGTTAATCCACTATTATTAATATGTTAAGTAATTTCCAAATATTTGGTAACCGGATATAAAAAAAAAGAAATCGAAATTAGTTTTCAAGTTTATTAAGTAATTTAATTCAGTGAGTGAGTTGTTTCACTTAATTCAAAAATAACAATAATAGAAACGATTATAATCAGTTATTTACTATTTTGTGCTTCATATACTAATAGCTTATTCCACCGAGAACTATAACTAAATGCCAAAGTAACAATTCAGAATTGATTTTATAGTACTTTATCACTTATTAAATCAAAGTCTTCACTGTCAAAACTGTCAAAACAGTGAATGTTTTTAAATTTTTCAAAAAAAAACTCATTAAAAGTTGAGTAATCCATTTCCATTTTCTTCTTAAATATTATCAAGCAACATTGGATGCTTCTTAGAATTGATTTTACTATTTTTTTGAAAGTTTTCTAAAATTTTTTGAAAAACTCAATAAAAGCGAGTTACTCCATTTCGATTTTGGACAGTATAATATCAAGTAATATAATCCATAAGACACAAACAAACGGAATTTTCATATTATACGCAAAATCAAAAAAACAAAAAAAAAAATAAATAAATGTAAACAAACTACATTTTTATAAGCATATCCCGTTAAATGACGTATATATTACACATTTAAGTATATATGTACATATACATCTAAACATACGCTCAAATTACGTTATTTTGCAAAGAATGTTTTAAAAATACTATTAACTAGCTTTTTTTTAAACTAGTAAGCATGTAAGTAAGTAAGTAAATAAATAATTAAGTGAAATTTAAAACTAGTTCAAAACGCAAGAAATTAAATGATGTGCATAAATGAATATACCAGAAAATAACAAAATTAAAAAAAAAAAAAAATAGAATAAACCTACCTTGACTAACAACTCTTTCACCGATTGCACCAACATTTTGATATTGTTGCAAAACACCAAAAATAATTACACAAAAAATGAAATTAATTTTATTCATATTATTTTTTTTTTTAATACTGTTTAATTTTTTTAAATTTAATACTAATTTTATACTTATTAAAAATAAAAATCTTTTAATTTAACTAAATTTTTAAAATTTTTTTGAAAAACTTAAATTTCCAAATTTTAAAGAATATTTAATTGAAAAATCCTTAGGTAATGCAGTTTTACACTTCCTTTTTAACTTCCACGCGTTTTTCAATTGAAAAACATACATACACTTGTTATTTTTATGCTCCAATTATAACAGTTAATTATACATTCTTATATTAGAATTATTATTTCAAATATAACTTAAAGTCTGTCTTAAAGTTTACCACTCTTTTTTAAAAAAATTAAACGTTATCCAAAGAACTTTTCCATGATTTGGAAATTTCAATATTAATTTAAATTTCCCGAAAATTTAAATAAGAAAAAAAAACAAAATAAAACAATAACGCACGACTTGTAAACGCCTTGAAGTTCAAGGTAAAATTAATCCGAGATTACAGCCTGATAGAGTTTTTATACTGCGAATAAAAAAAAATCAAATTTTTTTTTTCAATTAAAAAAAAAACAACAGCAAAAAAAGAGTAAAAATTTATTAAAAGAAATTTTTTTAATATAAAATTATTTATTTTTTGTTTTTTTTTTTTATTAAGAGATTTTTTTACTCAAAAAGTACGCGACGCGACCAAATCGTGACAACAGTTGAATCTTCTCACTTGTTTTGGTATAAAAAAAAAAAACAAAAACAAAAAAAAATAAATAAAAACAAAATTCAAAGATCGGTTTTTTTTTAATTTATAAAAGACTAAAGAGAAAAGTTAACAGTGTTTGCTTTCTTTTTGTGGGATGGTATTGTTGTTGTAATAATGTTATTTTAATTCACTTGCACCACCGTGCACGACCACGATTCTAAAAAAAAGAGAAATGAAATTTTGTTTTTGTTTGATCGTTTTTCTTTATTTATTTGGTTGTTGTTGTTTTTCATTTGATATTTTATTAGAGTTGAGTTGAGATTTAAATTTCACTCTCTTATTTCTATTATTACCATACCAGCAGTGTGTAGACTGTAGTGTATGTGTGTCAATAAATGTTATATTAACTGTGGTAAATATAAATTAAGCTTGTATAAATGTTGTATTTGGATTTAGGAGGTTGTTTTGATCAGAATGCAAAAATGCAATTTGATTTGTTTTTTTTGGGTAATAATCGTTCATTGATGCAAATGATTAATTTTTATTATGCGAGTAATAGGTACATGTAGTTTTTATAATGCTTAAAAATGCGCAAAAAATTTTTAATAATGAATTAAGAAAATAATTTAGCAAGCTTAATGGTTCAGAAACGTATTAAAGTTAAATTTTATTCACAAAATATGAATATCGTTTATTACACATTTTTATAAGGCTTATAAATCGTTTCTGAAAAAAAGGAACTGCATGTAAAAGTTGCAAGAGTGAATACAGTTCAACTAAAATTATTTTACTTAATTATTTAATCGCAGCCATTCAAAGTTGAAGAGTAGATCCAAAAATATAAAAATTAGTAAAGCAAGCTAGATTTATTAATATGTTGAAAGTTCTTTTAACTGAGTAAAATAATAATAACAAACGTATATCTACTTTGATTTAGAGAAAGGCTATCAAATAAATGGGAAAAAAATTTTCGAACAAAGTTTGGACTATGCCTAAGCTGTGTGTAATATCAACGTTTCTGTTCCGCTGTAAAACTTGTATGAATTAAAATGAATTGAGCCAATTGAATTTAAGAAATTTCCTGGCGCATTTATGCAAAATTAAACAATATATAAGTTTTTTGATAAAGAGTATATTGAAAAATAAGTTTAAAATTTAATTTTTTAATTTTTATTAATGCGTAAATCTTTCCTAAGAATTTTATTGTATAAGCAAAAATTCATTCAGAGACACTTTTATTAACAATTTTATTAGACACGTTGACAGCTATTTAGGTTACAGGTTATTGATACTACCAAATATTCAATTTTTGACACCTTACAAGTTCTAAACGACTGGTCACACTAAAATATTTTCTAAAATGATTCGTATTATTTCTATATACAGGGTGGCGCAAAACAACCGATATGGTTTGAATGTTTAATAACTTTTTTATTTAATGGTTAATTATTATTATTTTTTTGTTATACAGTATATTAATGGCGAATATTTTAAGCTTAAGTAGAAAAATTATATCACGCAAGTGGTGACGTTTTTCGGCTTCGCACATTCGTGCTCTTTCCAATACATTTTCCATAACTTTTCGTAAAATTTCCAGTGTTATGGCTTAAATTGTTCAATTGCTTGTTTTTATTTGTATGTAAATAAAAAAAATTTTGGAATTTGAGCTTTTTATTATTTATTCATTTAATTGTTAGAAATAAAACGATTATGTTTTTAAATTACCATGTTTTTATATTTAATTTTTGATTTAATTTAATTTTGCCGATATTTCGAGGACATGGTTCGTTCTCATATTCATGGCCTAGTAAAAGTGATGATTAGAAATTATTTTGCGATAAAGTTTTTAAAAATAATTTTGAAAAATCTGATCAGTTCCAATGATCCGATGGATTCTATTTTCACTTTTATTAAGATTCGAACCCGGATCTCTTAAATGAAAGATTTATAATCTAACCCCTCCGTCACTCAGCACCCAATATGATTAAAATTTTTTTCATTTAGTTTTTAAATTGAAGATCAATATACATTCCCATTCAATTGGTAAAAACTCTTAAAGAGTTAACTTCTCCATTTTTGTATGTTAATTTTAATTTGCACTTTGCATTTTAATTATTATTCACCAAACTTGTGAGTTTTTATGATTAAAATAAAACATACTTGTATCTCTGCTTGTTTTTCTAATCGCAACTTCCTTTTTTATTCTTTATATTGTTTTATAGAAAATTATCTTTGACTTTAATATGATTTTTCATCATTAGGTTTAAATTAATTATTCAGGTTTAATTTATTCATTTTTTTCTAATTTTTAACAAACTTGCTTATTTGCATTTCTTCTGAACGTTCATTTCTTCTATTGATCATTGAAAATAATAAATCAATAATTAACTAAACATATGTTTAGCAAACATTTTAACATACAATTGAACATAATTTTAATTGTCTAGCTTAATAACTAATTTAACTAAATGAATTTTATTAACCTTAGTATTTTAGTACAACATCTTACAGTATGCAAATGAATCTTATGTTAAATTCATTGCAATATTAATATTAGGTGTTAATAATGATTCATTTAAGTGAGAATTAATTTAAAATAACAAAATGTTAATAAAATGTAATTTATATTTTTTTTATTTTTTCGTTTTTAACTATTGAAACAAATGAATAAATAATAAAATATGTAATAAAAGTATTGACTTTAATACCAGAATAATTAATATTATTTTCTCTCCCTATATACTTTAAATATATTTTAAATTTATCTTTTCCAAGTATCTAATAATAAAAAAAATCTTAAACCACCAATTATTTGTTTTACCTTGTTTATTCCTTGTTTCTATTTTTGAAAGACAAATAAAAAGTAACAATTTGGTTCAAGAGTTCATGTGTCATTCCCTTCCCTTCATAGAATATTATTATGTTAGTTATTCAATTTAATTAAAAATCTATGTCAAACATGATAATTTTTTGTTTCCAACATTTTGCAGCATTGTTTTATGCTGCACAACAAAATGATGTGCATGCGAATTATTAAAAAAATTTTTACGTATTAAATTTGAAAAAAAAAAACTTCAGACACTTTTGCGGTTAAAAGAATTCGTTAGTTTAATTTATGAGAGTTTTTAATGAATTTTAATTTATATTTTGATGAAACAATGTCAGTATTACAATTCTTTATTATAAAAATTATAATTAATTATTTGGTTTATTTTGAATTTGTTTTTTTTTTTAATATTATTATACTAATTTAATAAATTTATGAATTAAAAAAATAAAAAGTATCTAATTTTATATTTTAAGTTACAAATTGATTATTATATTTAAAAATTCTTTTAATATAATTTTTAGTGGTGACATTAAAATTTACAGTTATTATTAATTATAGATTTTATTTTATTTTTTTTAGGTTATTAAATCTTAACTAATTTATTTCTTAAAAATATTCTTGAAACTTTTTTAATTCAAAATTGAATAAATTCTAAAATTAAATTAACAATTATAATAAAGAAAATTAAAATTAGGTGATAGCAAACATAAAACTTATTGTACAATTGTCTAAAATCTTTTAATGAATTACCAACTGAATTGAAAATAATTAAAAATTTTACTATATAAAAAATAAAATAAAAAATTTCATTTTAGAATCTCAAAAATATAAAAACAATTATAAAATAATAGTATATTTATTTTTTTGTAATTTAATTTTTAGTACATTTTCAAAAAATTTTGTAAAAATGTGCCTATATAGCTTCACTCTGTCCGTCCGTCCGTCCGTCCGTATGTTTACAAAAACTTTTACACCGTTTGAAATAGAGTAAAGAAATTTTAACCATGGGTAGTTTTTGGAAAAAAAATAATTTTGTAGAAGAATTTTTTTTTGTAGCCCCACCTGTTACGGGCCTACAGCCCCCCAAAGTTGGAAAAGCCCTATATTTAAATTGTTATAACAAGAGTTCTGTTAAATATATTTTCAATCTGAAAACGGCAAACGATAGCTGGTTTTATAAACTTTATAAATATTTAAAAGGAAAATGTTTAGGGTTGCCATACGGTACTAAAATTTAACATTACACACATATCTTCTGAACGGCTCAAGCTAGGGTCTTGAAATTTTGGGAGAAGGTAGATACTCAGAAATTAGTAGGAGTCGGTTAACAAAATTTGTTTGTCCAGCCCCATGTTTAGGAGCTATAAGGGCTCGAAAATTGAAATTTTGCTTTTTTTAAACGCCTGTAACTTGAATATCTGTCCAAATTTTTTTTTAGTGATATACAAAATTCAAAGCTCTATAACTATATTTTAACATGTGTCAAAGGTTTTTCTTAATTTTGAAGGGTGACGAAGTTACAGACCCTGCAAATTCCAAAAAAGCCCTATATTTAAATTGATATAACAAGAGTTTTGTTAGGTTTATTTTCAATCGAAAAACGGTAGAAGAGAGCTGCTTTTATAGGCTTTACAAAAATATGTTGCCTAAATGTATAGGGTTGCCATACGGTACTAAAATTTACCATTATATAAAACTCAATTTTTGCAAAATTTTTGGTCCCATATATCTCCTAAACGGTTTAAGATAGGATCCTGAAATTGGGGGAAGTTAGATCTTCAAATATTAGTAGGAGTCAGTTAACAAAATTTTTTTGTCAAGCCCCCTGTTTAGGAGCTATAAGGGCTCGAAAATTTGAATTTTGCTATTTTTAAGCACCTGTAACTTGAATACCAGTCCAATTTTTTTTTTATTAATAAACAAAATTTAAAGGCCCAACATTATATTTTAACATATGTTAAAGGTTTTTCTTAAATTTAAAAGCGGTTCCTTAAATTGAAGAAAGTATCTCTCAGTTTTACCCATTTTTGCTTAGATAGTATAATTCTAAGTAAAATTTTAAATTTTTGTTCATAATTTAATTCCTAGAACCTGAAAAAATGGAGGGGGGCGTTAGATGAAGTTAGACCCATGAAAAACTTGGCAACCTTCCCCATTGAAGGGCTATAACAACTTTAAAATAAAAACTTTACTGTTAGCAGTAAATTTTATAAGTAAGCAGTAACTATTTCCAAGTAAATATTTCCAAAGTTAAACTCAGTATTTAATACAATATAAATTTGAAAATGTGCTTTTTTAAAAACCCTTGGTTTTTTTCATCACTTGTTTGTTTTAATCTCTAAACTTATAAAATAATTGAGGGCCTCAATGGGTTAGTGGGTAAGCATTTGGATTACTAACCGAGGGGGTGAAGGTTTGATACCCGTATGGGGTCATGAATATTTTAAATTAAAAAAAATTATTGAAAAATATACAAATATACACAATACAAATAAATAATATAAACAAAATGAATAATAAACATACTTCTAATTACAAATACTTACATACATAGGAAAATGAAAAAATAAAACTGATTAAATGTAAATTATGAACAGAATGAAAAAAAAAATCAAAACGTATAAGAAATCTGTTAGAAGGTAGATACAGAAAATTGTAATAAAAACGTATAAAGCTATTTTTTACATTTCAGTATGTATACTTTTATTTTATTATCACATACAGAACTAAAACAAACTATTATAATGTTAACTTAATGTTCTTTAGGTAACAAATTTCCTTTAATTAATTCTGTAGCGCAATAGTAGGAGAAAAAAGAATATATTTAAAAAGAGAAAAATATTATATTTGTTAAATTTTGAAATAGTTATTATATTGTGAATTGAATAAAGAAAAAAAAACTTTGTTCACATAATGTGCTTTTTTGATTCATTCAGGAGTTCTTTATCGAAACATAATTTTTTTTTATTTACTCATAAAACTAGTATGTAGTATTTCTGCCAAATCTTAGAAGGAACGACATCCTTCTTTTCCAACACATTGCATGGGCTAGGGAACTAATTATAAGAAAATAAATAATTAATACAAGTTTTTAATTACAATTTTTACTGTATATACGTTATGGAAATTGATATGCGCAAAATATCAGAACATCACTATTGTATCAATCAAATCTTTAGCACTAAAATTTAAAAATTTCTCTTGGTTTCTTTATAACAAAAGTTTAAATTCCTTTACTTAATATAATGATATAAATATTAATCAATAAGATAAAAGTCTTAGAAATCCAAAAAAAAAAAATGTGTCAAACATTTTATTTTAAGATGCTACACTGTTGTGAACTGTCTTCTAAAAAAAATTTTGAATAACGATGAAAATGTAACATTTTTATTCTGCGCAAGAAAAACCGCAAATTTTAATAAAACTATTTAAACTTATTTTAGCTAATATTTAACAATTTTACAAAATATGCTCCACTTTAGTGCATTTATTTTTATATTAATTAATATTAAAATCTTCGGTTAATACCATAATAATACGTAAGATACCTACATAATTATTCTAATAGGTACAAGTTATTAAAATTGCTGCCTACTTTTATATTTTTTAAATAACTCATGATTTCGATTTTGACACTTATTGAAAGTGACAGAAATTTTTAGTATGACACATACGTGCACATTTCACTATTTTACACATAATTATAATGCGTTTTAAAATGCAATCGATTGTTTCTTAATATATATTTGAGCTGAAGTATACTTTCATTTATCTTGCATTTATATTATTCTATAGCATTAAATTGAAATCCCAGTTCAAGATAACAATGAGTAGATTTTTTTTTGAAATTAGTCATAATTGAAATTATTCAACTTTGTAAAACTGTCAAAAATTATTGGCATGACAAATACGTGCATATGCCACTATTGTATTTAAAAATTAATTTTAAAATTCAATCGTATAATTCCTTGAATCCTTAATGTAACTTGAATCAATAGAGAATCTAAATACGGTAGAAAGTTAAAAAAAACTAAAACCATATTTTCTGAGACACATTGTGTCTGATCTTTTAAAAGAGTAAAATAAAGATCAAAAATTATTGACAGTTACACATGTCATAATATAAAATAGGTATCAAATATTTAGACATGTATAAAGCTACCGATTACGATCGGAATTAATGATGATGATACTTATCAAATAAAGTTTTATAAAAAATGGTTGATATCAATTAAATAAATTATGACAAATGAAATGTGTGAAAAATAAATTCAATATTAAAAAACAAAATGAATTAATAAATCCATTTATAGAAAGAAATTAAAAAATTTTATATTTTTTTTCTATTTTATTTTATGTGTAGCATTTCTTTAGTATATCAAGTTATAACAAAGAGATGTTTTTAAAAATATTTTGCACCATAAAAAAAATGATTTTATTTAAAAATGTGATTTGTCTTTTAACTATATAGTTAATAGTTATTAATTTTAATGAAATAAAAAACGCTGTTAACAAGTTGACATGCAGGAATGATTTCTTTTATCAGTTTTTAATGTATTTTGCTAACTTTTTCAATCCTAATCCCTACTACAATATGCATTTTATGTCATATTTAAAAAATATGCAACGAAGCAAGATAATTCCAATGAATAAAAGCAACATATATTAAATTGAATAAAATATTATAAGGGAGGTAGTGCGATTTCAAATCTCGCACAGGTCGCAAGCTTTTTATTACTGAAAAATTATTGAAAACTTTATTTTCGAAATCCGCTTAGCAACCAAGTATATTATGTTAATATAAAAAATATAATTAAACATCGATTAAAATTAATAAATAGAATATTCTCATATTCATATTTGTAGGGGATATTGTATGTAGGGGACTGTCTGTAAATTTAAAAAAAAATATGGGTTCTGTACAAAACAATATTCCAAAAAAAAAAATTGTAATAATCAAAATTTAATAGCAAACAATTTTTTATATTGTAACAAACTTTAAAATTCCTCCTAATTGAGAATCTCTCATATACATATATATAAATATTCTGGAAAAAGCGGCAATCTTAATATTGAATCCAACTCTTAAATCCCTCCTAATTGAGAATCTCACGTATACATATATATAAATATTCTGTAAAAGGCGTACAATCCTAATTTTGTTACTAACTCTAACTCTATCTCAGTTTACGCTTTGAACATTATTTTTGGAATTTTTTTGCAATTATGACACCATCCCAAGCAAAACACTTAGTTACAAACATGTTATTATTTTCATTCATCACTTTAAGTTCGTTGTGCATCCTTAAACGTCAAAGAATACCGTAAAATTCCGTTAATACATAAAAAAAGTTTCCTAAAAAACGTGCCCTGACGAAGCATCTTAAAAAAATACTTGAAAATATAAATAGTCAACGCAAGATATTAAAAAGTCAATTTAGACAATTGTAATAAAAATGAATAATTCAATAAACTGTTTATTAAAAATTAAATTGTATGAAACCTATCGATTTAATCATATAGTCAATTATCCCAATCAATCAAATTTAGAGTTATTCATGAAATAAAAAAATAATACAATATTAGATGTTATTGTAATGGAAAATTATTCTTTTTTTAAATACTTTGATGTTACTAGTGAACAAAAAATAGTGAATTTAATATATGTGTTATATAAATAATTCAGCTTTTGTTTGAATATCGGAAGTTTATTCTAGGATAGTTTAATATACTCCATACTTTACATAATATTTTTAAATTTTAAGCATTTGTTATTTTTATTATCCTCTTTTTTTTTGCGAAGGTTGATGGGAAGCATCGAAAGCCGCCCAGAATCACAGTACGGGGTTCATCTGAGGAGTGTTGAACTTTAACCAACTAAAACCACCCCCCTTTTTTAAAGTCAAACTTGGTATGGATCAAAATGGACATATGTATTATTTGGTTTTTAGGATTTAGGAATTGGATAAAGGAATTAATTTAAAGGAAAGTCATGAAGATGGATGTTAATGTTCTTCTTAAACTTTATTGGATCGTACATATAAAAACTACCAACTTTGGGAAACACATTACATGGTAACTGATTCCATATTGGCGATATGCGCATAACAAACGAATTTCCATAAGCCGTGCTTCGCCATCTTACTAATTCAACAGTGTAGGGATTGAGCATCTCTCACAATCCTTGTTTCACGTTGAAAAACTTTCCGTGGAGGCATTAATTGTTTGATTGTTTGACACCTGTTCCTACGAGGTATCTATAAAAGAGAGTTAGTGACCAAACGGTTCGCCGATGGTTAAGTGGCGTGAGCGATGAGGTAACACTGAGATCATTTATAAGAATCTACTAATCAGTTTAAAAATGTTCAATGTTCTTAGGGTAGCGTAAAAAGGAGCAAAGTTTAAGCTGGGCAATTTATGTTCTCATAAATAGATTAGATCTTAGCTAATTCCATTAGATTTAACTTAGGCATTACAATATTGTAGAAAACACATTTCTAGATTTCAATAGACGCAATTCTATTTGTCATTTATTGTAATATATACGATATACGAGTATTTGCATCCCGGAGTAATATACTTCAATTCAATTAAATTTTGAAAATTATTATAACAAAACGTATTGAAGTTTGTGTGGCCAAGATTTAAAATATTTATGAGTACAACGTAAAATAAGAATTATTAAAAAATTTAATTATTTAAAAAATGTATAACACTTTAAAGCACACTTCAACTTGAATTTAATACCAATATATATTAACTTTTTTTATTTTTTTTTTAATCGTTTTTAATGTAATAAAAACAAAGCAAATATTAATCGAATATCTATTAACAGCTTATTAACTTTAATTTCCGTTTTTTTTTTCTCAATTTGACAGCTGATATTCAGATCTGACAAGTTGCTTTTTGTAAAACTGGTTATCTTTAGAAAAACTGCACACTTAACATAAGCAAAAGACTAAATTACAAAAAAAAAATACAAACGTTTTATAGATATTAAGAAAATTATTGAAAGGAAAACACAATAGGAAAATATGGGTTTTCTTAGCAATTAAAAATAATTATGTCAAGAGTTTGTATATTTAATATCAAAGAATAATGTAATACCTTATAATACCTATTTAAAAAAAAAAAATTATTAAAGTTGTTTGTATTCCCAAATAAAGCATATTTTATTATAAACTAGTCTTTAAGTTAACATTTCTACTGAATGCAGTCTAACAATTTTTTTATTTCACTTTTATATCAATGTTTAATGAAAACTAATAATCACTTTCTATCGTCTTTATCTAGTTTTATTGATTTTAATATTTTAATTAGCTTTATATTGCAAATTGAATTTCTTTAAATGGTTATACAAGTCTGATAGAAATAATATAAAATTAAATACTTTCAATGAAAATCCTAAATAGTTTAAGTGTGCCTATTACAAATATTTTAAACCTTTATATTATTGATAATTTTCTAGAAAGACAAAGAAAATTTAAATTTTAAACCTGATCTTATAAGTCAAAGATGCTTGTATCTATAGGTTTTTCATATTTAAATAATTGCAGACAAATGAACCAGGATTTTAAAAGTCCTAATTGATTTTAAAATATTTTGATATTTTCCATTATTGTTTGACATTTTTTGTCCCTACGTGATTTTGTTGTGAAATGTCATTTAAAAAACAATATACAATTGATTAAATTAGATTTTTCAAATTTTTTATTATTTATTATTTAATAAAACAAAGAGTCGCTGAGTTTAATTTTTTTAAAAAATCATTAATTTTACATTTTGTTGCTTTTTCCTTCATCACTTAGCTGCAGGACTAAATGCGCGCTTTTTAAAGAGGTTTCATCAGCAAGACTACTTCTATTTTTAATTTTAAACTGATGAATATAAAAGTGTTACAAAAGAACTTCCTTATAAACTAAATTTTCAGTAACTGTTCCTTCATAGGTTTGCTTCTGTTTGATTCCTGATAAAATCTGAATTTTTAATTGCGCAGAATTCGTTGCTCGAGAAATAGAAGTATACAATTGGCCATGAGCAGAGGCTGGCTCTGAAAGAAAAAGGTCTACCTTTTTCAATGTTTGACCCTATTTAAAAAATTAAACCCAAAAAAAAAACTTCATAATTAAACCATATTTCATATATTTAAAAAATGTTATATACAATAGTTAATTGTGAACGTCAATATCCAGTCCTAATGTAAAGATGATATTAGAACTTTCATTCAAAATAAATGTTTTAAATACAGACTGAAAAAATCATGTAGACAACATATTAATTAAAAAAATATTCAAAAACAATTAAAGTAGGTTTTGATTTTCGATTAGTAAATAAAAAAAAAAGTTATTTTTAATTCGCACATGCATTTGTACTAAAAATTAAAATCGTTTTGAATTTTTTTCGTAAATTTTTTTGGACTTGTTTTTTTTTAATTATCAATAATTTTAATCAATAATTTTTGAAAAAAATAAATTATGGTGATATCAATAGAACAATAAAATTTCAATGAATTACTGTAGATAAGAATAAAATTTCCTTTTAAAAATTTCCTTAAAAAGTCTTAAAATTCTCTTCTTGTATAATTATTATATATATATATATATATATATATATATTAGATGTCCAAAACAATGAATAATTAACAAAAAATCTCTCTTTCTTTTAGGCAAATTTTCCCTTTGAATATTTTTCTTGTTCATTTTTAATATTTGTGTTTCTATACAAATTACTGTCAAAATTATTAGTCAAAATTATTTGCCGTAAAATTGAAACGTCAAATAATACTAAGTATATAGGTTCATGTCTAAAATATAATGGCATTCTGTACAGTTGATTTTGAACCTAGGATATTCAGTAGACTTTTTGGGTACTGTTAATAGGATATTAATTACATAATTTTCTGTAATTATAACTACAGCAGAAAACTTTAATTTTAAATCCATAAATTAGGAATTTAATGTTGAATAAAATCATAAAAAACTCTTACTTTGAAATAACATACTGTAATTTTGTAAATTAAAGACTGTAATTTCAAGAACTACAACGCCAATTTATTTCAAATAAGGAACATTGTTAAGGAACAAGTTTCTTCAGGAACATTGAAGAAACCGGACACAATTTTCTTGTACTAAATTTTCTATTTTGTACAAGTTTCTATCTTTATTAACTTCGAAGAAATATTGGTTAGAACTAGAGAGATGTATGGCCAGCTACCATAGCCCATCATTTTTAATCCTTGAAAATATTAGAAACAAAAAAGAAACAGGATATTACCTTAGTACCCAATTTCATATTTTCATGTTTAATAATTTTCGAAAATATGTTTCTTAGGTTTTGGGAGATATGTAAGAGATGTACTAAAACCACCACTCCAATTATCCCCAAATTTAGGGACATAATAGAAATATGACAAATACAAAATATCATTTATACTTTAATTAAAATCTTTTTTTATTCTAATATAAATCTATTTCTTGCGCAAAATTAATAATATTATGGATGACCGAGTTTTAAAATTTAATTAAATCATTTTATTTGATCAAAATGTTGGTTTTATCCAAATTATCTAAAGATTTTGTAAAAGAAAATGGAATAACAAACATTGCATACTTAAGTAAATAAATGAATATCAATTCATACTAAACTAAATTATATATTATTAAATTTAATTTACTTATTTATTATAAAACAATACTAACTTATAATCAAATAAGTTATTTGTATTTAAATTAACTAATAAATTCTATATATTCGTATTCAAGTTCATAAAATGTATATAATTTAATTTATAACAGATAATTCACTAATTGAATTTGCAAATTCAAATTGATTATTAACCTAATTAATTCATAAGCCCCTTATCATTTAGGAAATTTTTTGAAATCTTTTAAAGTCTAATATTTGAAATTATATTTAAAATGATTATTAGCATTTACTTTTTATTTGAATTCTTTTATAATAATTTTCATAAACCTACAATTTTCCAACCATATTTGTAAGAACAAGACGGGAAAATTTTTAATTTTCTTTCCTTTTTAACTAACATTGTTGTGGTTGTTGTTGTTGTTTTTATTGCCACAATTAAATCTAGACATTTAGATAAAAATAAAAAAAATTTTTTTAACCTGTAATAAAAGAAACTATACAATATTTAATAATAAAGATGTAGACCTTTCAATTCAATGTAAATTGTATTCTTTGTTTTAAATTTTTTCTCAAATACAAATAAAAAAAAAAAAATTGTTGTAAAAAATAAATAATAAAAAAAAATTAATTCAACAAATTGACTGCCAATCGTATAATTTGTTGTACAAATTATTTTTGTCTATAAATAAAACTACAAGGATGTGCAGTTATTTAACTTCTAATATATCTTAATTTTCTTAACTTTATTTCAAAATTATTTTATATTGAATCATTGTTCCAAAAATGGATTTACAAAAATAGATAAAATACTTATTTATATACTTGAATGTATTTTATATCAAAATTTTCCATTTTATTTATTAACTGAAACTAACAATGAACTTGTATTTTTGACAATGTGAAAATGCAATTTCCACTATAAGATATTTCATTCAACATTCCGAAAAACATTTCTTTGGGTGTTTGTTCTTTTACGGTATTAAATGCAGTTTAAATAAAAGTTTAATAAATTTAAACTGAATTAAAAGTAATGTGGTTCTACTTTTATTGTTCAATTCAAATTGAATTGAAAATAAAGCTAGTAACGATAACACTTTATATTTTTGTATTTATTCATATATATACAAGTTTTGGCTTTAGTGCGTCCCTTCCCTGGACTAAATAACACATATAATAAATTATCAGGCATTTCAAAGTTGAATTTAAAATCAAGAAGAAGTGTCGTTTTTCCACAATATTTGTATATTTATATCCTAAAATGTATTTAGTAATACTATTTTTTTTTTTTTTTTTTTGTTTGCGTCAACTTTTCAACTGTTAGGCTAATAAGTCTGCCTATACCATAGGTAAATGTTGGAACAGGGGGTCATATTATATTCGTGTTATTAGAATTGATCTTAATGAATTCGATATACAATTTAAATGTAGGAACGTCTTAGATTTTCAATAGATACAATTCTATTTTTATTTATATTGTAATATTTTGTATTAGAGTTATATGGTATTCTATATCTGTGAGTTATATTATTCAATTAAATTATTTGTTTATATTTTGCATTTGTTTTTATTGTTATATTAAGGTATTTTTTTTATTAAAGATATATAATTATTAATTATTGATTAAGTCATAAATTTGAACCCAATGACGATTGGTAGCTGATTCGAGTCGAAACCCAGAATAGTTTTTTCAGTTTCACGAGGATTCGAACCCGGGCCTTTCGCATAACCACTGTGCCACCCAGCCTTTTAAAAATTTTGTTATAAAAATGAAGAATTTATTTCTAGAGGAAAAATATTTAACTATATAGGATTACTTGTAATTTAAATAAATACAAGATATCTTAATAGAACATCTTGAGATAAGGAATTGTTCGAAAAAAACTAAACGAAGTCAGTGTAGACTATGTGAAACTTTTTGAAGTTACTTTGACATTTGACATTTGTCAAAGTATAATTCATTAAAATTTTGTAAACAAAAGTTTAGAAATTTAAAAATATGTTTTAATTTGCTTGTAATGAATGAATTAAAAGAAATAATGAATATTGTATATATTATTACAACGATATATAAGGCATTTAAGTGCCTGTGTATTTTAAAGTCTAGAATTACGGTAATTGGGAGTTAAAAATTCGAATTAAATTATAAATTTTTTTTTCTACCGATTTTAGATTTCATTCAATTGCCAAGATGAAATTCAAATTTATATTTAAAATTGATTTAAATTAGATCAGATTGTTTAATAGTCTAATATTCTAACTTAATAAGTCTAACTTTTCTAACTTTTTTCGAACATCTTCTAATTATTTTGTACACAGTAACACAATCCTTCAATTTCTTTAAAAATACAAAAAAATATTAAAAAAAATAAATATTAATTGAAACTAAACCTAGTTTAATTTTAAACGGAAATCACTTATTATAGAATGCACACCCAACAATCAAAAGATTAGAATTTAATATCTCAAATTATTTATTATAGTTTCATTTATTTGCATAAATATATATTTTGTAAGTAATATTTATGTTTTGTATTTATTGTAAATGTATGCTACATATATACATTGTATATATATCTCTATAATATTAGTAATAATTTAAAACAATAATAATAAATAAAACATAATACTTTTACTTGTAATTGATCATTTCTTCAACTACAAAATAATAGTAGTGAAATTTTAAAAATCGTGGGTACCTATAAGAAATATAGGAAGATTAATAATATTTTATTTTATTTGATTTGGAAGTACATATATTTTTGTTTATATATATTTAGATAACATCTAAATATAAGTAAAATACAAGTATTTAGATATTTAGGTTTAAGTAAATAAAACAAATAAAAACTTAATATTTATTCGTTTTAAAAACCTATATTTAATATTACAATTGTAAAGTGTAATCATAAGTTCAGATCTTTTAAAGATAAAACTAATAGATCTTAGAATAATTTTATTGAAATTTTATAGTTTGATACATAAAGATGAATCTTTGGTCGTTTAGGGCAATTCAATGCAGATTTTACATATATATTTGTCTAAGTTTTAAATAAATAATCCAAACATAGATAATTAAGAATCTAATGTAACTCAAAAAATCTTTAAAACAATACACATTTTATTTTAAATTGTTTATGTATTTATTTATTTATAGTACCAGACTATAGTAAATATCGCCTGATAATATTTATCCTTCACCGATTTGACATTTGAACTTATTATTAAATTATTGTATAGAAAAACTACATTTTTATTAGATATGATTCGATCCGGTCCGGGTTTGAACCCGAAACTTTTCGATTGAAAAGCCGCCACTTTACCAATCAGGTTTTTTTTTTTTTTTTATCAGTCAGATTTTCATTTGATATAATATTGACTAACGGTATATTGTTTGGCTTATCTACAATTATTGATTATAAGTTCCTAAGTTCCTAAGTTCCTAATAAGAACCTTCAAATGGTTCGGCGAAATCATTTAAATTTTTTTTAAGCTAGCTCTAATATAGACCAGCACTATTTCATTGTGATCTTTATGTTAATGCATATATTCCAATCAAAGCTAATTTCAAATTATCTTATTTTAATTAATCATAAAATGATTGGTAGATTACATTTTTGAGACATATTGAGTTTGAAGATTGAGCTTAATGAGCCAAATTGTATATTTGAATACAATAAACATTGGTTATTAAACTTTAATACTTTTGCAAATATTATGGGTACACGAACCTCTAACTCAATATGGTAAACCAAATTGATTCTAGTTCCTAATGAATTTTCAAAACTCTAGGAAATCATTAAAATTTTCTATCCAATATTTAGGCCCATCAGCTCAATCACAGCCACAAAATTTCTTTTGTCAAAATTTCTGACACTCAACCTAAATAGACTATTAACTAGGCGTATACAAAAACAGAAATTGTACACGTATTCGAACCCACTGCATTAGACCAAACAAATTTTGTGCAAATGTTGACCATATCAACTTTACTTTATATATTAAAAAACCACCTTGTGACATTTTGAGATCACCTTGCAATTTTGAAAAAGTTTTTTGATTTTTTGGATTCACCAAATGCAACTATATAAATAACAATATACAACTTAATCTTTTTTGAATTTCTATTAAAAAAAAAAAACTTTATATTTTTATTTAATTTTTTTGAAGATAATTTAGATCACAACAGGTCACCACTAGCTGCATGTAGACACAAAACCAATAATTTGGAAGAAATTTTGATTTTATAGAAAAAGTGGTTGATCTCAATTCAATTGCGCATACAATTCTTTATTTGGACTAAAATACAAAAAAATACAAAAACAACAAATTCATACAAATAGATAAATTTTTATAACTAAGTGGTTGTATTTATGGTGTGATTTATTGAGATGTAAATTTTCTTTTAGAAATATTACTACAAAATTTCAATTTTCACCAATACTATAAAATTAAAAATGTTTTCCTATAGGTTAACCACGTATGGAATGCCTTTATTTTTTTTTATGTGAGAGAGAGAGACAGAACTAGAAAACTATTTTTATTCAATAAATTTCCATTCAAAATTATATTGTATGACCAATTTAAGTTTAGAAAAAAAAACATAGAAAAAAGCTGCGACCTGCTTTAATGCATTGCATATATACTAAGTGCTGACATTACTTTTCCCACAAATTATAATGCATACATTTAAAACATTCCCGCAAAAGATGTACAATAAAAAATATGTGCAGGATAATTAATGTGTTCCAAAAAGTTCATGATCAATTTTCAATACAATTTTGTGGCTGGCGCGAATATACTATTATTTACTTTTTTATTCAATTATTTTAGAAATGAAGAAATCCATCATTTTTTTTCATTCAATTAAATTCTTAATATTTAATTTTCAATAAATTCTGCTAACCATTAGTAGTTAAGATATTTTCTTTTATATTATTTCTGCATTTTGACGACCTCTAATTATTGTCATTTGACATATTTTGTAAAATGACAATCACATGTGTTCATTTTGATAATAAAACATCACAGAAGCAAACGTCAAATGTAAACAATTTTTTTTTTTAATTTTCACTATAATTATAATCACATCACATTGTATTCAATTTGATTTTTCTTTAAATTTCAAAGAAATTTTTTTTTATTTTAAAAATTATTATTAAATATTGAAAGAAAAATGGCGTATTATTGCAATTGATGATAAAAAGAAAGGGAAATTTAAAAGATATTGTGTCAGATATTTTTCTGATATTTAAGTATAATTGTCATGAAATTTTTCAAAAAAGATTTAAAAGTGCGTATAATTAATGTTTTCCAGTAATAATTTATTCTATAAATTATACATATATTTTTAAACAAATTTAAATAATAGTTATTGGTATATTGAAATTGCTGCTATGTTTGCAACGATTCGATCCTAGTATGGTAGAATCAAATCAGTTTGGAAAAGTAAATCAATCTCTATGTTTGACTAGGAAGCGGATTACAATTCTGAAAGCCTCAATCTACGATAAAATCTTAATTTTTAGCACATGTTCAAAAATTTTTTAAATGAGCCTGTAGCTTCACTCTATCCGTCGTTCCGTTCGCCTGTATGTTTACAAAAACTTTTACACTGTTTGAAATAGAGTTAAGAAACTTTAACCACGGATAGGTATTGCAAAAAAATAATTTCGTAAAAGAAAGACTTTCAGCTCCCCAAAGGTGGAAAAAGCCCTATTTTTAAATTGTTATAGCAAGAGCTCTGTTAGGTTTATTTTCAATCTGAAAACGGCAAAAGATAGCTGGTTTTATTAACTTTATAAATTTTTTAAAGACACATGCTTAGGGTTGCCATACGATACTAAAGTTTACCATTATGCAAAATTCAATTCTTGCAAAATTTTTGGCCACACATATCTTCTAAAAGATTCAAGCTAGGGTTTTGAAATTTTGGGCGAAGTTAGATCCTCAGAAATTAGTAGGAGTCGGTTAACAAAACTTTTGACGAAATTTAGCTCGCAAATTTAAATTTTACTATTTTTAAACACCTGTAACTTAAATACCTGTTAACATTTTTTTTTTACAAATAAAGCTGCATCATTATATTTTAACATATGTTAAAGGTTTTTTCTTGAATTTGAAAGGGGTTCTTTAAATTGAAGAAATTGTTTCTTAGTTTTAACAATTTTTGTTTAGATAATAAAATTCTAGTATAGTAAAGGGCTACTCACTAAAACTAAACTAGCTAAAGTTTCTTTAATCGTTGTATTCACCAAGACGTTGATTATTGGAATTCATTCTAATAATAAAATTATAAAATGTCTCTCCTTTTCCAAACAGTTAGCACTTAAAGAAAAAAAAAACCATGCTATATAGTTGCATATATTATGTATAATCATAAAGTAACATATAATATAGAGTATTCACGTAGAGTAAAATTTTTTTACCAATTTTTTTAAAAAATATTTTTCGTTTTTACTCAGTACTCAAAAATTATTCTCATAACAACTATTTTTACTTAAAAATTGAGAATAATTTGTTTTTAAACTCATAAATAAAAAAAAATTCTTCTCAATTTCTTGTTAGTATTTATTCATAAATAAAAAAAAATTCTTCTCAATTTCTTGTTAGTATTTATTAATATACCTTTAAAAAACTATATGAAGGGTATATACATACATACATACATACATATTTATTTTTATACATTATTCTTCTTATTCCATATAAAAGTATGAAAAGCTAAATCTATACTGCATGCATAGTGTATAGGTATATTAACACATATAAAATATTTAAGGTCTTTTTACTTTTTTTTCGTTACTTTGATTTGAAATTAAAAAAACTAAATAGAGATTTTACATCTTTTATTGATGCATGTGTGAAATATGAAATTAAAACAGCTAAGTGTATTTTTCGTTCTTCTTGTAAATCAAAATAGAAAAATTTATTTTCATATTTATTATTTGTAACTTTTGATATTAATATTGAATGAATGTGCGACAGACAACCTTATTATTAAAAGTTGTATGGCTTGTAAAATCATAAATAATCTTATCATTTTAATAAGTATATAAGAATTTTACGTTTAAGAAGAATTTAGTTCGTTATTTTGATTGACTCAAATTTTTTTTTTTTAAATTTAAATGGACATGAAAGGTTAAAAATATAAAATTTAATAAAATTTCAATATTTTTTTAAATAATTCTGTTTTATTATTAATTCTTAAGTTAGTTAATAAAGGAAAAAGCCAAATGGAATAAGTATTGCATTACATTATTGAAAAATACATAAAAAAGCTTTAATATTTTATATTCCATTCGGCATAAAAAACCCTTATAGCAAAAAAAAAATATAATATAAAATATGTTACATAGGTATAAACAAAACAAAACAATTCATTGACTAAAAAAAATTATCGAAAACAAACAAAAATATTCATTAACTTAAATTTAGTTATTTACATTCCATATTTACAAAATTATATTATGATTAGGTACTTCAATCGTGTTCATCCAATTTTCTCGTTCATGAAAAGAAAATAATATAGGTATCAAGTAAATTATTCAAAAAATAAAAATTATTTTAATAAATTAGTATTACAAATTACATACAAAAATTTATTTGCTAAAACTATAATGAGAAAATTTTTTTAAACCACAGACAAATAGACAGACAGACGTACAAACATATGCAGACAGACGGACGGAAATAAACAGACAAATAGACAGACAGACGGATATTATGAAATATATTAAAAATAAGTTATGCATTTAATATTTTAATTTTACTTTGATTACTCTCAGCATTTTTTTCGTCATTTTTTAAAAGCTTTTCCCTTAACCATTTTGCTTGCTTTTTTAGCAAAAGATTAATTAGTAACTCTAAAAACTTTATTTTATGCGTGTAGCATTCATCATTTTCCCTAAACCATGTAGGATTTATCAGATATATGATAATTTATCAGATTTTTTTGTGGCTTCTAAACAACAAGTTATACCTCGTAATTACACGAAATTTTGGGGGATATGAAAAAAATTTGGAAATTCAAATTTTGTAAAAAAAAAAATTTCGTAAAAATATGTAATTACTTTAATAGTGATAACTTGTCATGTAGCGAATGTTATTTTTCTTTTTTAATTGCTTTTGTCTAAAATATAATACTTATTCTAATAGAAAATTTATAAATTAATACTTACATGTAAATTTTGTTCCTCAATTTTTTTAATTCAAATTTTAATACTTAATAATATGTTCATAACAAAATAAACACTTGACACTTTTAAAAATGCACGCCTTTATTAAATTGATTATAATTCTTAATATCAAAATAAGAATACATAAAAAATACATCAAAAAAAAAAATAGAGAAAAATATCACATAAAAAAAGTTACATTTACAAAAAAATATGTACACACATACATTTTTCGTAACATTCATAAAAATATGCATAAAAATGTAAATATGTGAATATGTACATACATATACATAATACATATACTCTTCATATAATATCATAAATTCAAATTATGAAGAATTTTTTTTTTTTCTAGAGCTTAAAAAAAATTCTTCTCAATTTTTAAGTAAAAATATTTGAGTTTTAAAATGAATTTTGAGTGTTGAGTAAAAATGGGACGGGATATTGAGTATAATGGGACGGGATTTTTAAAAAGAAATGACTAACAAATTTTGTTCTACGTGAATACTCTATATATATGTTACTTTATGGTATAATACTATTCTTTTGATTTTAAAGATGGATATGAAATCTACCTTTAATAATTAAATTAACCGGATTTGTCTAAGATTATTGCCATAAAATTGGAGATATTAGAAATAAAAATTTACTATTAATTTAATATTGAATTTGAAACGATTTAAATTTAAATCTTATTTCAAATCCTCGATTATACCTGTAACAAAATTTTGAATTTTTATGTTTTAGTCTTTATACCCGTATGACTATATAGTCAAAGGGTATAATAAATTTGCCATTACGTTTGTGACGCAGAGAAGGAGGGGGGTAGATATAGACTCAAGTGTATGGATCGGATCAGAATCGAAAAATAAATCGATTTAGCTATGTATGTCCGTCCGTCCGTCCGTCTGTCCGTCTGTCCGTCTGTCCGTCCGTCCGTCCGTCCGTCTGTCCGTCCGCACGATAACTCAAAAACTAAAGGAGCTAGGATCTTGAAATTTTCGCAAATTCGTTTTTTTGCAATAGCCGTCATCGCTATTTAAATCCAGCCATTTTGGTCCATGGGTTCGGGTAGCTGCCATACAACTTCTTTTTTTATATGAGCATTACTCTGTACCTATTATAGCTGCGTGCCTGAAATTTTGCCAAAAGTAGGTTAGTCTTATGGCCAAAGTTTCTGCGAAATTTGGTTGGTCTAGTGGAGTGGGTTCGAGTAGCTGCCATACAACTTCCTATTTTATGTGAGCATTACTCTCCACCTAATGAAGCTGGGTGTCTGAAATTTTGCTAAAAGTAGTTTAGTGTAATGGCCAAAGTTTCTGCAAAATTTGGTTGGTCTACTGCAGTGGGTTCGAGTAGCTGCCATACAACTTCTTATTTTATATGAGCACTACTCTCGATCTAATGAAGCTAGGTGTCTGAAATTTTGCCAAAAATAGTTTAGTGTAATGGCCGAAGTTACAGCAAAATTTGGTTGGTCTATTGCAGAAGGTTCGAGTAGCTGCCATACAACTCCTTCTTTTATATGAGTATTCCACTAAACTTAATAAAGCTGTATGTTTGAAATTTTGCCAAAAGTAATTAACCTGATGATATAATGTATATGGTACGGTCATACGGGTATCCCAGAGTTGACACAGTCTACTCTACTACACTCTTCCTCGTTTAATTTAAAACTTTTTTCCATTTAATAAATTTAAGGTTTTTTTTTTTATAATTTGATTTTAAAATTTGGTTTTCCATATTTTTGTTAAGAAATATGTACTTTTTTAAATCTGTCAAGACTTCAAGTAAATATTTATTTTTTAAATTAAAAAAATTATGCACCACATACATAAAGCAACATACATGGTACTCTTAAAAATTTTAATAATATTTTTCTGCTAACTAAAAACACAATATCCACATGTCTATATACATACATAATATACTTATTAAAAGTATGTAGCATATACAATGACAATCAGCAAATGCACCAACAATTTGTGGTTATTGGCGGTTCAATGCGTGTTAAGTGAAAATTTATGATGTTTGTTTAATTAAAAATTTTTTTCCATCATTTCTAAAAAATGTTATGAACGACCTTTGACAAGTTATTTACATATTTATATTAATAAATAACCGCTAACATCTAACTTTTCAACAAACTTTAAAATATAAAATAAAAAAAAATTTATTAAAAAAAATTTCGCTTAAGTCATCAAATCAAAAAGTATGATATTTATCCAAACTTAATATCTGGATTGGACCTTGTTGACGATATAATTAAAACTACAAAATAAAAAAAAAAATTTAATTAAATTTTAATTAAAAAGTAATTTCTCCTTTTTGTGGAAATCTGAAAAATTCAAAAATTTAGACCAAAGACCATCAAAAACGAAATAGTATTTGTATATTTTTTTTAACTAAACTTAACGAAACTTAAAATTCAAATCAACTTTTCGTTTATCTAAGACAAACACCATTTTTTTAATTAGAAAACTTTTTTTTCGAAAATAACGATCAAAAGCTGTAAATAACGTTTTATCGTGATTTTGAAGAGTGTTTTTTTTTAAACTTATCATAGAAGTTATTATTGACAGTTTCTTTTCAAATATTTAAATTGTCTTACATTTTAAAGTCACGCAGTCAAAATTTTACGTTTTAAAATCAAATACAGGGTGGCGCAAAACGACTGATATGGTTAAAAGGTTTAATAACTTTTTAAATTTATTTTATATTTTTTATTTTTATTTCAGAATTTTGTGAAGAAAACTTGGGGAATTGGAAATGGAACAGTACACAACAGAACAGCGATCAAAAATTACCAAAAGTTATGGAAAATGTACTGGAAAGAGCACGAATGTGCGAAGCCGGAAATGGTCACCACTAGCGGGATATATATACTCTTTTACAACAATATATAACAATTTTTCATAAACATTCAACATTTTTTCATCCAAATTAAACATTTCATCATAAGTATTTATTATATCAAAAAATGTTTAATTTGGATGTAAAAATGTTGAATGTTTATGAAAAATTGTTGTATATTGCTGTAAAAGAGTATATAAGCTTTTTTTTTTTGAGGAGTTGCCGTACAAATTTTTTAACACATCTTTTATTTTCAAAATTAATTATACATTTTGTAAAGGAATTTGTAAATTTTAAAATTCCTTGAGACAAAGCTAAGTCTGGTTGTCATTGAAATTTGTGAAAACAGGTAGGCTTCTACGTATTGCTATTCATTCTTAGCTTTTTCCAGTATATACGAGTTTCTTTAAATGCACAAAAGAATCTACATCATATTTAGTAATATATTAATCAAATGGAATTTAAAAAGTCAAAGAAATATTATGAAGCGTACAACATACAATCTATTTTTATCCAGTTTTATTTAATTTACAAAAAAATTTATTTCACTTCTTTACGATTATACAAACAAAAACCAATGTCAATTTTAAAAATTTTAGAAAGAAAAACAAATGTCAAAGTATCACTTTAAAATATTTTAAATGACTATATTTTTGATATAGTATGAGCCCACAGTATTTATTTTCAAACCCATAAAACTGCCAATAATCAGACTACTTAAAAACAAATTAGACTAGGTCAACTAATAATATGACTTTTTATAATGTGCATGTTCTTAAAGTTTGAAATTATTTATAATGATTATGTTATAATAATTATTATTTAAAATCAAATCCTAATCTTGAGTTCGTAGTCTTAAAAATAATTAATTAGTACCGTTGTCAAACAATCCAGTAGTAAAATTTAAACCTTATTTGGTATAATAATTTTCTTACATATAAAATTTTGAATTTACCAGACACTATCAATCTATTAACGTTAATTTATCTTAATATATTTAATAATACCTCAATTAAATTCATTTGAATTTTTTAATAACAACAATTTTTTAAATCAAAAAAATATTTACTAAAGCTCTTCCTACAATCATTTTCAATAAACTCTAATACGACAATTAATTGAAACTTGACTTACCGTCCAGATTAAGATATCAAAAATTGAAAACAAATAACAAAAAAGTAATAAAAAAAGTTTTAAAGTCAAAACAAAGTAATCATACATTTTATTTCCGATAAAACAACATTATTAAAATGTTATTATAAAAATAATAGTTTTAAATTTTTTTTTTTAATAATCAGTTTGCTTTCTTTTTTTGTATGGTATTGAGAAGTTCATATAATCTGCTGAGTTTCAACAAAAAAATGTTTAAAATACCACAAAAACAAGTAAAAACAAAAACCAAGGGTTTTTAAAAAGCGCATTTCTAAAATTAAAAAATGTTCCATTACAATTTTTGGGTAAAGAGTATATTAAAAAAACTTAATATAAGTTTATTTATTTATTTATTTATTTATAATTAATACCAGAACAATAGTGGTTGTTTGGCATTTGGACACTTCTTAAATTAAATACTTTCTATTTATTTATAACTACAATATTAATTATTTTGTTTATATTATATAATTGGTCACCATGGAGATTTGTAAAGAAAAATTATTTTTTCAAGAATTCATGACCCGTATGGGAATCGAATCCACGTAGCCCGCAGTCCCTCGGTTAGTAAGCCAAATGCTTACCCACTAACCCACCGAGGCCCCTTATTTATTTATTTAGTTTTTATGAATATTTTATTAATACTCAAAGAACCAGATTTTTTAAATTTTAAGAGTTCCCTTTGTAATTAAGAAAAGGTGTTAACACATGCCGAAATATAGTAATAGAATTTCAGTATTTATATGTATAACCTTGAAAAAAGAAACACACGAGTGCCTTAAGTTGGTGTTTAAAAATATCGAATTCAGTTGATTCAATTCTATCCCATTATTAAGTGGAAGGTTCTAAGTTTTTTCTCTATGCTGAATAAGCACAAATTGTGACCCAAAAAAAAAAAAAAAACCCATGAGATCCTGGCTTCAAAATTTCATATATATGCAATATAACTACGGTATGACTACTTTGTACTACAATGTAGATACAGCTATTTTACTCAATATAGTTTATCTGAAAAACTACAAATTTTTGAATACATACATATAATATTCATTTTATACACATTATCTGACAAACAATATTTAAAACATTCAGAACTTTAAAGACTTTTGTGCTCATAAACCTGTCGAATGTTTGTCTTTCTAGCATTATATAGTATATCTAAAATTTTTAAGTTAGGGTTGCTAAAACATCATCTTGGAGCTTTACTTTTTGTTTATTATACTTCCAAGTTACAGGTTCTTAAAAATAGTGAGTATCGAAGTTGTTTAACCATCACAGCTCTTAAATGACAGGTTACACAAAAATAAATTTATAAATGCTTCAATTATTTCTGAGGTTCTAACTCTTTTTAATAGTTCAAGTTTTCAATTTAAAGTATTGAAAAGATCTAAAAGGTGAAAAATGTTGGCAAAAATTTAGATTCGCTTCCAGATTGAATTTTATTTAACTTGTGTTATAAAAATTTAGATGCGTTCCAAACTTTGGGAGGTTGCATCTCCGTAATATGTCGACAAAAGAATAGCCTAAGATAAGTGATTTCACAAACTTAATTACTTTACGATTTATATTATAAATTAAAATTTAATGTTGACATTTTTATAAACACTTGGAAGGACGGACGCACAGAGTTTCACTTTTAGTACATTTTTTTTAAAATGCGCTTAAAATAAAAATACGCGTTACATCTTAATTTAACGCTTAAATAAAAAAACAAAAACAAACTTAATTCTCTTCACATATCCATACTCACATGTATTATCTTATGTACCTACCAGCAGTACCTATATTTTAATAGCGTGAAATTATTTGAAAATGAAAGCTAATACGCGTGCTTGAAGCACCAGCGATAACTGAATGAAAAACAAAATAAGAAAATTAAATTTAAAGCGTTCATTGATGGCTTTTGTTATTTTTAGATGACGATGTTTTGGCGCTTTTAAAAATTAAAAAATAACAATAATTTGTTGTTTTTTGTTTTTCAATAATAAACACTTTTAATTTTTCTGTTATTGATTTTATTGAAAATTGCTACAAATTTAACCTGTTCCTAAGAAAAAAGTTTTTCACAATATCATCGCAAACGTTCGTTCATTCAACGTTCAAAATAGTTTTATGTTGTATTAAATAAGTTTTAAGTCAAATAAACTACAATTTTAAAGCGATTAAATAGTAATTTATTATTTGTTAAGTTCAGTTTAAGGTTTGAGATAGTCATCTTCTATATTAAAACTATAATTAAAATTAATTTACAGTTTATTGATTTCATTGTATATGATGTTCCATGTTACTAAATACAATAATTAAAGCAATTTGATTTTATTGAATTATTGAATTTTTAGATAGAAAAGTGCGGTTAACAACAGGAACATACGGTATAATTGCTGTTTAGTTTTTAATGAGTACTGTGTGAACTTGGGGATACTACCACTCATCATAGTCTCAGATACATAGTTAATTATATACTAAATTATACATAAAAGAAAAATAATTGCTATCGCTAGTATCCGAGACTCTTGTTCTGGATAAATCCAAAATTTGTACAAACGTTGGTCACCACACTTTACTGCTTTTAGCACAACTTCAGACATCCAGCTTTATTAAATATAACTGCTACATAACGGCAGCTACCAGAACCCTGAGCAAACTGGTTCAATTTCAATAGCTGTAAAAATATTGCAAAAATTTTGATTATATTGAAGAGCAATGCCTATTCATACATGTTATTAAATCTTTTGTTTTGAAGGATTTTCCGATTTTTTTTTTTCAATTTCCAGATCCAGATACTCCAATAAAACCCGTCCTGAAAAATGTAGAAACCTAAGAAAGGAAATTTATCAATTTTTTCAATTTGGTACTTGATTACATTTTATCAGATAGGGTTCTAATTTTGTGGATAAAAAACTATATTAAATTATTTTGACACCAAAAATTTGTTCAAGCCCCGACCTCCTAAATGGATTAAAATAGCGTCTACCTCCAAAGAATTGTTTATTTTGAACCTTGGAATAACTCTTTGTTATGGCAGGTTATTGGCGACACACCCTTCATACTTATAGAATCCAAACTGTAATGCTAAAATCCATTAAAAAATTTTTCAAGAAATTAAAACTCATTAATTAAAAAATAAATTGTACAAAATTTTATTAAATTAAAAATACGACAAGTTTATTTGAAATGCAAAACTATAATGAATAAATCTAAAAGAAATAAATATTTACAATAAATACAAAAATATAATACTAAAACTAATCTGAACAAATCTCCACTTTATACAAAGACTAAAATAAATTATTTTGGCTTGTTTTTTTTGTAATTTAAATATCGCATGCGTGATCATCGTTTTCTCAAACTTTTCCCATATCTTTTACTATTTATATAATTTAATTGATCATCCCTATGAATTTTGACTAGTTGTGGTTGTTGTTGTTGTTGTTGTTGATGTTCTGGATTAACAACATATTGTCTTTGATATTCTGAATAACCACCATATGGTGCATTTTCCCAACCATTAGAATGACTACTACTAATGACAGCAGCACCTGAATCATGAGAATTTGATTTATGATCCGAACCAGAATTATGAATATGAACATGAATTTCTTTTCCTTGACCAATTGTAGTGGCCCATGGTGGGGGTGGTGGTGGTGCATTATGAGTATTGTATGGTGTATTAAATTGATTCCAATGTGGTCCAACTGGTTGCCATATCGGTGGTGTAACATAATGATGATGATCATGTCCCGATGATGATTTCAATGCAAATAATTTTACTAATATACCACCGGCATTCAGTACTAACAGAGTTTTCAAAAGGAAAATCGTCTTTAAAGCAAGAAATACTAAAACTGCTATTAGCGTTGAGATAACACCAAATTTAAACATGATTGGTATTAAAGCATTTTTTAAACGTCGTATGTGGCCGAATGTACGGGATTCTGAAAAGAAAAATGAAAAAAGTTATTTTTGTAAATTTTTAAATTTTTTAAAAATGCTATAAGAAATGGGTTTATTTTTAATTGGCGCACAGTTAATGAAAGGTATTTTAATTTTTAATTTAAAAACTTAAGTCTAAAACCAATTTAGATTTTAACTATTTTTCAAAAGTTTTCTAAATATATAAATTTTAAAATTTAATTTTCCTAATTTTCTTAGCCCTAAAATTATCTAACATAATATAGTCAAAATATAAATAAAGTGTCAACCCTTCTTAAGATACGGCTTTTGAAACAAGTTTAAAAATTTATCTGTATGCCTGTAAGCCTGGGTGTCTCTCAGTATTCATGCTAGCAGTTGACCAATATAGGAAGCTGAAATTTTGCAACATACTTTTTTTTGACTATAGAGAGAGCTCTATTGTTTGACCGGAATTGGTTAAGGAGTCAGGTACCTTAGCTGGCTGATTAACGAGTTGGCCTTTTCACACACACAAAAGACAAGTCAGAGGAGCATCGATCTAATATCTAAACTGGGTCTTCAGTAGTTTTTTAGCTCTTTTTTAGTCGTATGAAGTTTTTTTTATTAATGTAAGCAAGGCTAAAAAGTTGTGGCGCACTTTACTACTTTTGGTTAAGACAACTAGTTCTGAGGTTTCCTTTAGGTTCTGGGATCTTGAGGATACTGAGGATCTTTTAGAACCAAAGTTTAAATAAAACTGAGTAATATCACCATAACGTGTCTTATCCTAGTCAAACCTTATATTTCTGTTTGAGGATCAGTGTTCGTAAGGCGTATAAAACTCATTTAAGCTCTATTTATTAAAAACGCATAGAAGAAGATATTTTCGATTGGAAATTTTTTTGGTCATAATTTATGCGTCGACATCCAATATATTGTTCAAATCTTTAATTTGCAGCTCTCTTTCTTCTTCAATACACAATCCTTAATCCATGGAAAATAGCAATTTACTTAGTTTCATTCCTAAGCAATGTAAAATATAACTTTCGCTTTTCTGTAAAAAAAGATTTGGATTAACATACACTCGTACCATATTTTTTAACCCCTTTCCGTTCCAAAAGTATTATATTGTAAATTTTTTACTACCAACAAATTATAGACAAGTTAATTCGTTATAATTTAATTATAAATTCCCAAAAATAAATAACTATATTTTAATAATTTCAACAGAGAATTTTAATTCAAATTTCTCAGTCAAACGAAAAAAGATATTTATAACCCAGAACACCCATGAACAAGATTAGGTGCATTTTCCCTAAAGAAACCAATAAATTATTACAAAGACAAATTACACAAAGTGGAATGTTGTAAAAAAAAAAACCAAATATGAAATTTGGAATATAATCTAATAATATAAATTAACATTAAAAATCGATTAAGATTTTTGATGAAATTTATCTTCCGCATAGGTTTTCTGGGTAAATTAATTCGAGACCTTAATATTTACAAGCAATTTTATTTAAAAGTAAACTTTTCATTTTTAATCTTAAATAAACTTCGATTTTACCATAAAAAGTTAATAAATTATCAATAATTTCCAATATGTATCGAAAAAAACCGATTATTTTGATTAAGAGATCCCTTCCCAATCCATTGATTCGATAAAATTTCTTTATTTCCAGAATGATTTAATCCCATTACATATATAGTTTCAATGTAAATTAACCTGTTTTTTGAACCACTTCAAATCTTAACCTTCAACTATTTTAGGTCATATAAGATTTTTAACAATTTCTCATAAAATTAAAATAAAAAGAAAAATTGAAATAGATTTAAGAGTTAAGCTATCAAAAACTACCGCATATACAAAAAATACAAATATATCAAATAACACTCCCATATTATCAGATATTCAAATGCGATTTAAATTGTCAGATCTAAGAAATTAAAAGCAACTTCTATTACCACCTAACATTCAATTGTAGATAGATAATATACGAAACAACTTTTTGTAATAAGTGATTTATTGTGAATTGATACATCTAACATCATAATGTGGTTTAACCTCATCATAATTACAAAAAAAAAGCACAACAGTGTTAATAACTTATGTTAAGCTTATATTTTTTTATTATCTTTTATGATGTAAAATAGATATTTATTCTTTATACATTAAACTCAACATTATTATCATCATCTGTCCGTTTGTATGACCATTCATCAGGTGCAATGATTAAGGTATGTAATTATTAAATAGGTAGGGAAAAACATTAAAATGATGATTTATGATGCATAAATTATTTTCACTTATATTACAATTAACACATACATATCATTACATTATTTTTAGGTTTAATGGCATTCAACGGTTTAAGTTTTAGAGTTAGACGGAAAATGGTATTTAAAGGAATTACTTAGATACATGCGGTTCCCTGATAACGTTTGAAATCAAATTTGAGGTTACATTATACCTAACCTCATAGTTGCAATCTAAAACGGGGGAGAGAGTGAAGAAGACTGTATCAGTTCTATCCGACACACGCCCAAAATAAACCTTATTTCATTCAGTTTTGGGAATTCACATAGATATTGAGCTTCTACGATTATGCTAAGCAAGATTGTTAATTTTTAATAGGTAAAGTAGCTTTTGCACATAAATGAATTTGTGAAACTTTCCAAATTCCAAATTCTTCATCTCCTTTTGTCGCTGTAAACATCATAATGGTAACATTAATATGTCCTTAGAACTACATTTGAACTGATATTATAATACCGAATTATGTAGGGGAAACTATATGTACTCGTACTCAAATGTATGTACATGATATCTCGTAAAAGGCAAAATATCAAAATACAGGAATCCTTCCAAGGCTTAAGGTTAAAACTCAATGAACGCTTTCTTTGCTTCGCATGCTTATTTTTGTAGAAGCAGAAAAGCAAACAAAGCAACTATGACTCAATGGAAGCTTCAAAACAGACATTTTGACATATATCATAAGTCAAATTTTTAATGGTTGTTTATAAGTTACAATATCGCTTCTTAACTAAATGTAAACAAATTTTGAATTTAAAAAATGTAGTTCCCAAAATTTAATGTCAAAAGCGTAAAATGCAAGCGAGTAATTGTAAAATTTTTCAATTCAAAATTTTGCAGACATTATTCGCTTTGCTCGCTTTCTTTATTTGGTCTAGTTACATATGAAATAATGTATTTTATTGCAGACGTCAAAGCGTTAGGAGCAAGCGAGAAGCATGCAAAGCGTTTATTGGGAATTTGCATTTAAGTGTTTCCACTTCATTAAGATGCGTTCTGGTTCTCGTAATTGATGTCTTACTTAAAAATTAACTTAAAAAAGTTGGAAAAATGTCTTCAGTTGAAATTAAAAAATCATCTGTTCCCGTTTCACGATGTTCTACTATAGCTAACATTTCTATTATCTAAATTAATAAATTAATTTTAATACACATAATAATGAGAATTGGATTAACTGCATTTATCTTGATTATAAAATTTAAATGCAGTAACAAGACTTGTCCATATATCAATATTATTTATTGCAAGTGGATTTGACCATGAAATCTCCAAGCTGAAGTTCCCAAAACAAAAATCTCAAAAACAAAATACCCAAAAACAAAATCCCTAAAAACCTAATTTGCGAAAAAAAAATAATTTAATATTCTGTAAAGGGCTTTTGGGATTCCTCGAAAATTATGTCCGAATCACATTTAAGTAAAAGAACCTCTTAGGGTAAATTTATCCAAGAAAATTACCATAACTTCAACATAACCGGAATCTGTCAACTTTTTACAAAAACTTCATTTTTATTAGGAGCATAATAAAAGCATTTATAATCATAAATATAATAAAACCTGTAGGTATGATACACTTTAAAACGCCCTATGGTATTTTTAAATTTATGATTCCTTTAATGATAATAATTGCTACCAGTATTTCTCCTTAGTTAAATGGTTAACAACCATAACTAGGTATACTTTTTTTGAATTAATAAACATAAACTTTGTTTGCATAATAAAAAACTTTAAAGCAAATAAAAATATTCAACTATAACTAAATCAAATATTATTAAAAAAGTTTTTAACATAAAACGCCAATAAAAAAAATGGAATTTATTAAAATTTTACTCACAAAAAATAAAAAAAATAAAGAAATGCGTAAACCTACCTGAAATGCTTTCACTCATATTTGATGTTGTTAACCAATTCCAAACGCGTGATAACCACATTGAAAATGAATTTTTCGGTGATTCAATAATTTGAGTCAATCGACCATCTCTTTTACTATTCACAACATTTACACTGATTGAATTTGTTTCACTTTTTAATGAATTCTCAGCTACTGTAAAATCAATTGTGAGAAATGCAATCACCGTGAATATTATCGCTATTACAAAATATTTTCTAACCATTTCTTTAACTTTGTTCTGCTTCTAATGTTTCTTCAAATACCTGAAAACAAAATATAAAAAATAGAATAATTAAAAAGTTTTAAAAAAAATATTAAAAAAACGCTGGGAAATTAACTGACACAAAAAATTAAATTAATTTATTAATTGACCTTAGAGGGTCACAATGAAAATTGTGCAAATGTTTTACTTTAGAAACGTTCTTAATGAACTCTTAGACTAACTTGTTTCTTAATTTTAAGAATATTTTATATTAATAACAGTAAACTAATTTAGGATAATGTAAGAAATATGTTTTTAGCATGTGATAAGTAAAATAGTCTTTAACTAAATTTATAATACTGATTTAGGAACCGAGTTTTATTTTGAATAGGTATCTCAATCTAAGATACCTAGTAAATACAATCTAAGATACTTACTTGACACAGGTGCATAAGTCTTAATAAAAAGTATACAGGCACAGAACAATTAAGAAAAGAATTAGACCACGTTAGTAGTGATACGTAGGCACGTAGGCATACTCTTACAACATAGCCACGTAAACGTGACTAGAATGGCCACTCAAATGAAGCCTGCAATAAAAAAATACTGTAGCAGACACAGGCTACAATTGGCGCCAAACCATTATGATGGAACAAAATAAAATAAATTGCAACATAGCCCTAGAATACTAAAATAAAAGCCGCGGACATAATTTAGTTTTTTTTTTTTAAGGAAGAACAAAGGAAAGTATCGAAAGTCGCCCTTTGAAACTGTACGTAATTTTTTTGGATAGTATGTGACTTAAATACACTAAAATCACGTTCCTTTTAAACGAAACTTTAAGGTACCTAGACTTTGTTACAAAATGTACAGTTCGGTTTTGAGGATAAGAAAATGAGAGATATGTATGGTATAATGGATCATGTAGGTTAAATTGGAATATTTGTAGGGATTTTACGGAGAAAGATGTTATTGTTCTTCTTAAATTTAACTAAGTTGTACACATATGGAAAACCAACTTTAGGGAACACGTGGAATGGAACTGGGTTCCAGAATCTCAACGAATAAGAAATTTCTATGTCAGAATAACGACTTGCTTGGACACAAAATATCTGATTCTAAAAATTTTTAGCATTAAAATTGCTGTGCAGATTAATTATCATTCGGCTTATCATAAAAAGACAAGTTTGCATCAAACCAATTTGAGTATAATTAATTTATAAACCAAAAAATGAGTAAAATGTCGGTAGCTCAAAATTTTATTCAGAGGAAAATAGATTCTTTCCGAAAATATTTCAAAGGTCTTTTCGCAAGAAATCTGTATATATTAAAGCTAAAGTTTGTATGTTTGTATGTAGCGAATAGACTCCTAAACTGCTCAGCCGATTATCTTGAAAATTTGTATATAGAGGTTTTTGAGTATACGTAAATAAATCTTGGGCAGCAAATTTTGCTCTAACGGACCGCCAAGTTCGGGCTGTGGTGCAATTATTATTCAAACTTCTTCCAAAATGAATGCGGTTTGATTGATTGATTTCAAATTTTCTATACGTGATGCTCCTTCAGAATTTAGCTGACACTATTAACATACTAGGAATTTGTTAATCCATGCCGGCCCGACGGTTGGTAAAAAAAATTTTGGAAGCAAATTTTGTGAACGATTATCTTTTGTTTTCCTATAAGTGCGGTGATCCTTGACGATAAAGTTGAGGATGCAGAGTTTCTGGCGAAATATTAAGTTTTAAATTGACATTTACACTATGGATACTTTTTTCAATAACATAGCTAATATATATAGAGTAAAAGCTAGTTATAAATAAATCGGTATAACTCCTAAAAGGAAAAAGTGTTTGAAATAAACTATTAGTTTGACAGAATTAATTTGAAACTGCTGCTTGTATTTTTATGTGACACTTGACAATTTCTGTATTTGTTGTTGAGGAAAAAATATTTTTCAATTCAGTCACACGTAAATTTTTTCCCCGTTCAATAACGAAATTAAATTAGAATCATAATAAACATGCTTGAATGATTAGGAAATTTTAATTTAACATTTAAGTAAAAGCACCTTATTAAACGAAAACCAAAATAATAAAAATCTTAAAGACAAATCTCTTTAAAACGCACCATAAAATGTTCAACAGAGAAATTATAATTGTATTACATTAAATTCTGGGAATTTCTTTTCAATTTTAAATGATATCATAGCTTTAGTTGTATTTAATGTAAAAATCAATTTAATTTTAAATCTATTAATAGTTTATGATTGTTTTACATGGTATAACTTTTATTGCGATTTATCTTTAAATCAAAATTACCTGACCATGATGTAATTTTTATTATCATTTTTTGTTTTAAAATAAAATTCCAAACATTTAAAAATGCACTCTTGAAATAAAATCTGTGATAAACCAAGTAAAAGTTAATTTATATTAAGAAAAAAACTTTCTATTAAATTAGTCATTGGAATACTTTGGGAAATTACATTCCATAGTGTGATTAATTTAATTTTTTCTGGTTGGGATCTTTGATTTCATTTAAAAATATTTTTATTTATATAAAAGTAGTTATGTGCATACCCACATTACCCACAAGAACATATCTAACAAAATTATATTAGTTTCAAAAGGAGTTGAGTTGAAAAAGTGGGCTCTCCGCAACATCAGAATTAACTTGATATGAGTAGGAGTGTACGCAGGTTACTTACAAGCAATATTAATATAATTTAAATGAATTTGCGGAGCTCTGTAGCTTTAGTTTGGAGATCACTATTATAATGACTACTGCTTTTATAAGTCCTTAATACAAAAATAAGTGATTAATCATTGTAGAAATATCTATTTACACATCTGGGCATGTTGTACAACTATTGTTTGGCGACCATTTTAATTTTTTTAAGTGCTAATTGTTCAATTCTTAGGCTAATAAGTCTGTCTGTACCATAGATACCTATTGGTGGGAAACATATATTATATTCTCATTATTAGAATTGATCTTAATGATTTGCATATATAATTTAAACAAAAAATAATTCTGCGCCTTATAACATGTAGAAACGCCTTAGATTTTCAATAGATGCAATTCTACTTGTTTTATATTGTAATAATTTTATAATGCATTATAAGATTCAACATCTGTGAGCTATATTATTAAATTAAATTATTCTTTTAGATTTGTTTAATTTATTTATATTGTTATACTCTTGTACTTTTAAGCGCAAAAAGCATTAATTTGAACCTAATACCGAATCAACTCAGCTAATGATTTCGAAAATCAAAAAAAAGTTTTTTTATTTTCGCCCAGAATCAAACCAGGAACTTTCAAATGAAACGTTGGTATTCTAACCACTGTGCCCCTATCGCCATCCTGCTTTGTTGCTGGAGAGGATTTTAAGCCCCAAATGTATGGTATATAAAAAAATTCGATCCTACCGCAACCATTCCAGTATAGGAATTTTTAAATTTATATAACGATTAAAGAAACTGAAGTCTAGTCTAAATAGACATGGTGAATGTGCAATACTCCTTAAAAGAGAACTTTTTCAATCTTAATAAGAACAATATGTTCGAGTGTTTGATGTTTAATTTAAGCTATGCCTTCTTCCTTATCTCTGATTCAAAACACATACCAAACTTTTGTACATATGTTTCGTAAATTTTTAAACAAATTTTGATTGTATTGAATATTCAATAATGATTTCATTAACTTTTCAAATACAAAATAAAAATAAAAACATAATAAAAATAATTGAATTATTAAATAATATATACTTAAAAATAAAAATTTCATTTTACTTTTATATCTCACGCTGTTTTTTTTATACATTACTATACAATTATTTTAATTTTATTTTACTTCTGAAAATTTCAAGTATAGTGACTTTCTAATAATGAAAATAAAACTCAATTTGAAAATAATTACTATAATAATTATTAGTTAGGTGAATGGAAAGAATTAAAATAAACAAAACGCAATATTTCAAATTAAATTCGAAATTATCAATAATCATCAATCAGAGAATACAAACTTGGGTCAACATAGAGGCAACCCCTTTCCCTAAAAAACTAATTAACAAAACTTAAACAATCAATCATCAAAATATATATGCGGAATTTAATTTATTTTGAATGAATGAAATACTCACTCATAACATTTAATTTAATACCTATCACATGAAATTATAGTTATCTAATACATTTGTTTTTTTTTCAAAAATCAATGGGGTTTCTTAGGTTTAACTGTGCGAAAGTGTAATATAACACATCAAAATATCACTTTGATGCTGTGCTTAATGATACTGATAAGTTACTTTTTAGTTATTGTTTTCTTTTTTTTTTTAATTATTAGTAATCTTTTGCGGTTACTCTTCTTTTTATGAAGTACAATTTGATTCCATCAATTTTTGGAATAACAAAAAAACGCTCAGTTGATTATTATAGGTTTTTTTTTAACTTTTAACTATTATTATCATGTATCATTCTTAATGAACTCTTTGACCACTGAAGTGGTATAACAATTGAACCGAATATAATTTTTTATAAAATTTATTTTTATTGAATTTCAATAAAATTATTTTTATTGTTATAGTAAATTAAAATAACCTATTTACTATAAAATTGATATAGTATGATGAAGCCATTATGACAAGTACACTTGTCTATGGAACTACTTAATTGAAGACCTGGTAGTTACGTAGAATGCCATTTTGAACATATAGTCGTCTAACAAATTTGGTTGTCTAAAGATTTTAGAATTTACCCAAGCTTAGTCATTTAAAGCGAAAAAGTCCGTTGCACTATAAATAAGTTACGATGACCAGTTTAAAACCCCGTAGAAACCGAAATTCAAGATAATCATTTTCGTTGTCGTTGAGATTACAGCCCTGGGAAATATAAACTAATCGTCTAATACTCTTATAAATAAACCCAACTTTCCACTTCAACGCTCATTCTACTTAGCCGTACTGGTCATACAGTTTGGTCAATGACGTAGTTTTATTGATATCTTATAGAAACCAACACCTGTTCTAAAAAAATATAACAACAAATGGGTTTAATCAAGACTTTCTAACGGAAAACAAGGAGAGCTACAAATTCCCACCGGTACACAGTTAAACTATCCAGATATCACAATTCAGCTTATGGAAGTTCGTTTGCCATTCGCTGGAATCATATGCATATGTGTGCAATTTAGAAAAATTTAAGAAATACATGTTTCTTCTAATTATCTTATCCAACATGACTCATCTCCCATAATCCCAGTGTCCTATATATCCTTAGCCCGACTCCAAAAACTCCTTTCATATTCCTATCCTTGAAACCAAGCTGCACATTTGTATCACATGTCTTATCCTAAAGTTTGGTTCAAAATGGGTTGTGTTTTTAGTGTGTTAAAATCAAACGTTATACCTATAAAAACTACATATAGGTCCAATAGAAAGCTTTCAAAGCTAAAAAAAACTCCATGGAAAAAAACTTTCGGTTAATAGGAAGCTGTCAAAGCTTAAAAAAACTCCATGGGAAAAAACTTTCGGGGTAGTTTCGAGGGAAACTCGCTTGGAAGGTGATATCGATAATAAAGCAAGAAGTTTATTGGTGCAACAATCTTAATGTGAAAATTATACTCCAGACTAGGTCGTGTGTAAACTTTATAGATATTGGATAAATTTTTTGAGGTAAATAAACTTCAGTGGGAAAGGAATTCCAAATATTTTGCACAAGTATATTCTTAGATATATCGAAAATATTATCATAACTGTCCTATGCAACTAACTAGGAACTAAAAGCCTATGTGAAAGAAATTATCAAAAATCTTAGAAAAAAGGAACTTCTGCGCAAACCAAGGCTAACTCTGATTGCTAATATCTAATAAGTATCCCTAGAAACCCTTGAAATAATGTACAATCGTCATTGAAAAAATCAATAAAAATCAAACTTTCTCTTGTGGCTATCTAACATCAAAATGGATTGTCCAAAAACCAATTTTTATACCACATAGGTAGAGGTCAACAGTATTAAGATAAATATCTTATGTATTATACTTTTTTCCATCCCAATTTCAATTTTTACATTCATTATTAATTTTTTTTTTAAAATTTAACATATTTTTTGAACAAAAAACAACTAAAGAAACAATAAAAATAACAAAAAACCTTTTTAGATAATCAATAATAATTGACTGTCGATATTGAAAACGCTTTAGATATACAATAATAGTTTGAAAAAAAATTAATTATTGACTTATGAATTTTAAAGACTCAAAATATTGAGATATTTTTTGTTTTTGTTTACTTTTTCTCCAAGACATTCAAAATATGGTTCAGACTTCAGAAAATACCACAGACAAAAAAAAGTATCTTATAGATATAAAAATAAAAACTTGTTAATTTGCGTTAAATGAAGCGAACATTTTTTTTTTATACAAAATAACTTTTACTTATTATTTGTTTGTTTTTGTCTAATAATAAATTAATAATTAAAGTAAAAAAAATAAATAATAGTTATTCTATTAACATGATTAATAAAGAGGAGTTTGTCTTGTTGTTTTTTTTAAATATTTATCACAAAAAAAAAATAATTAGTGTAAAATTAACAATTAAATAACGAGACTATAAAATATTATAGATCAGATTTCTTTGGTTCAGTTTGCGGACGCAAAATAAGTTAATTGTATTATTATGAGGTGCTTTAATAGAAAAGTTGTATCGGTTGATTAAAATTTCGAAAAACCATTTGCAAAAAATTTTGAAAGAAGACATTAGTGGGTCTACCGCTTATTAATAATGTACAACCATCATCAATCACACCATGTCAGAAAAAATAAACTTATATGGTTAGTGGTTGCATCTAATTCTATGATATCAGAGTCAATTGACAGAATGCCTTCCATTCTAAAAGTAGGATAGGAATATACTTAAGGACGCACGGAATGATGAAAATGCCGGCCTCAATTGTATTATTATACACATACTTATATTTGAAAACCCTGCGCGAGCTTTTTTTTAATCTTTTATTTACGGGTATTCAACCTCACAATGGAACGTTTCAAATATTTTTCCAATTTCTAAAACAGATAATAAAACGAATTCTTCTAGCTAGGAATCTATTGCTATTTCTTCGGTACCCTTGAATGGAATGGAGATGTTAAAAACCAGAAATTTTTCAAATATCTTGAACGCAGGGGTTTGCTTTATCATTTACAATATGCGTGTTCAGGACCCAAACTTAAATCAGTGATCTCATAACCTACTTCTGCGAGTAGCAAACTTTAGCTCTCCACCATTCTGAAGGCGAATATTTTGAATTAGGAAAATAATTCGCTGCACAATTTCTGGATGGCTTTCGAAACTTTCACTGGCCTTCAAATAAAATCTAGAAATGCAAAATTTTGCTTATAATTTAAATTCAGAATTAGCTTTCAGCTGAAATCAATATTTCTAAAACAAAAATTGATAGTCTCAATCCGGCGTTACAAAGATCTCCTCTACTAAGGCCAGAGGTAGAACAAAAAAAAATTGAGATTCATTAATCTACAATTCAGTATGTAATACAAATTTTTTATCAATATTTCACCCTTTTTTTTAAGATTTATTAGTTGTGTGCTTTCTCTATATCTCTCCTAAATACACTTACATCCGTAACACTATCTTTGATTATGTGTTCCTCTATCAATTAATTTAATATTTTACTATATAAACAATGAATCCAAAAAAACAAGTTAATTATTTCCTGGACCGCAATAAATTATTATTTGGAATAATAATCATTTCCAAAATAAAAATTTACTGCAGCCATCCAGTTTGGACCATTAACAAAACGAACACTAAAATTAATTATTACATTTTTTTTTTTGGAAAATTAAGTTTTTTATTTCCAATCCAAAAATCTAAATTACTTGACATTAAAAGAAATTTTTTAAGATCAAAATTCAATCAAATAAAACTATTAAGGTAACATCACACGTTACATCATATTTACGTTAGTTGACATTTTGAATTTGTTATGACTTATGACTAATATATCACCAAAATTTTTAATTTAAATTAAAATTAAGTTTATATAACAATAACTTCCAAAAAAAAAAAACTACAAATAGTAAATAAAACTAATTTCGCTTTCATTAAAAAACAGAATCATAAAAAAACCGTTCATGATATTTACCTAGGTGAACCTACACTCGGTCACTACCAAAAGACAGGTCAACATAAAAAAACCGCACATTTTACTTTCATGTTAAAACCCACGTTTGCTTATTTTTTTTTTTCATTTTTCATTTCATCTTTCTCTCTTTTCTTCTCTTTCTTCTTGTCTCTGTTACTTTCTAATGAATTCAATGAGAATTGTATTGGTACGCAATATTATTGTCAACTTGTTGGTTGTTTTTTTCATCAATTTTCATGTCTGGGGATTTTTGTACAATTTCTGAATCCAAAGCAGATCACAAAATTACTCAATATAAACAGTTTACATGTACGCATAGGTTTGCAATGTTTATATTGAAACTACCAATAAATGTCAACATTAAAATTAACTCGAATGTGAATGGGACAAATAATAAATGGGCAGGTGGACAGACAAAAAAAAAACAAAAATAGAAAATATACGTAATTACCAAAATTAGAGAGAGAAATTGAATTTAAAAGTTTAAATTTTAGGGTTTCGTTTTTTTGGTTAAACTTAATTAATTTGTTGCATGTATCTTAGGATCAATATTTAAATTTCTAAATAAGCCTAAATAAATAAAATTTCTCAAGATTTTTGTTTATTTTTTTTTTTCTTCTATTAATTTTAAAAAATTAAATGATAAAGTAGTGCCCATTATTGTTTTCAATTTCATAGATTTTGTAGTCAATTAAGAAATTAGTTAAGAAAATAGAAAAATTTTAAATTTTAATGGGATGAAAGAGACCTCTGCGATAATGTTTCATTATTGATTTTGGTAAATAGGTGTATAATTAAATTAAATGATGTAATACGAATACATGTATGTGTATCAAGTGTGATTAATTGTTGAACAAACTTATTTTAATATAAAAGTTCTACAATCTGTTTGGGGGTTGATTACTGTTAAATTTCTTAAGAATCTTACACCTCATTTATCTTATTATAGTTATAGGGATTTAATAGTTCTGCCACATTTTTTTAAAATGTTTTATCCACTGATCCACTGAAAGTATGAAATTTCCGGTGATTACAATTTTTTAAAACCTTTTCGTAAGACCAATCAGGTATTTTGATTCCAATTTACCATATTAAGATGTAGATGTAATAGACTTCATCTACATCTTCAATAAGTTTAGGTCATCAAATGTTTGTTCTCCAATAATAGATTATAAGGAAATACTTTTTATTAAACACGCTGTACAATAATAATTTGAACAAAACTATGTCACCAATATATTTCCGTCGACGTCGAAGATTCCAATAACATTATCCTTTACAATGATCTTGAAATTGGAAACTGAATTCTACGTCTTCGCAAGAAACCTTAAATCATGTTTTCCAAGTTAAAGTTGTAGACTTTACCATGGCCTTCACTGATACATCACATACTGATATAAATTATAAAAACTTTTTTATTAATAAAGGGCTTTAAAATCCTCTCAGTACACAAGATTTTAGTACGTCAAGGAGTACTCAAATTATGTACTTCAATTAAAAGTAGTAGATAACACTTAAATCTTTTCAATGATATCCGACTTTATGATATTGGGCGTATAAACAAAGAAATCTCCATACAACTTATATTCGGGACCGGAAGAGCTTCAATTTTAAATGTTTAATCGATGTTCCTCAATCATATTTTTCTTGTTTTTCAAATACCATAAAAATTTTGATAGTAAAAGAAAAACCTTTAACACAATTTATCACACCATTTTTATACATCACAAAGCATAACAATAGCTGAACTGAACGTGTTGGACATCTCCACTTTGAAAAATTCTAAAATGTATTCAGGTTCCAGACGATTGATATCATAAATTTTTATAATTTTTGGCATATTTAGGCTTTTAAATATAGAGCGCGGATGAATCTAAAAGGTTTTCTGAAGTTTCTTATTAAATTTTTTTATTTCATTATCTCAAATATAAAATATTAAATATTTTGAAAAATTTTCTAGTAAAAATTTAAATGATAAAAAATTAGTAAACACTAGTAGCTGAAAGTTATTTAAATTAGCTATTATGAACAAATAAAATTTAAATAGATAAAATCCATCTCAAATGTCTGGTATAAACTTCCATTTAAATTTCTGAATTTCTTTAAATCTTTCACTGGAATATTCATTGATAAAATTTCCTCACTATCATGATCATCTTATTTACCATTCATTGTCACGACATTTTGTTTAATTTTTAAAATATAAAAAAATTTGACCGACAGCTGATACTTAACATATATTATGTTAAGTATTAATAATTTAAATATTAATAAGATGTTAACTAAAGTTATCAAAATAATAATTATCTAATTTTAAGTAAAATTATTAACCAGGTTTCCAATGTAACCCTTGTAACTCCACTTATTTGAACATTTAAGTTATTATACACCTGTGTTTAAATCCACTTTTAATATTTATCCATTAATAATCTTATAAGCCAAATAATATAAAGTTAAATATAATAATAAAGTTAAAATATAACTTTAAAAAAAAAACCATTTCACGATCCAATGAAATTCCCGTAAAGTAATAAATTTATTTGAAAGAGTCACGATCTATTGAAGTTTTCAAAAATTATTAATAATTGTCGTAAATTTTTCAATTATTATTGGAACTCTACAAAATTGATCGTGGGAAAAATATGGAGTTCTGAATATTAAAAGAATCTAGGCTATATTTAAGTTTGAATTCGTGTCATAGATAAAAAGAAAAAATTTTTCAAAATAAATTATTGTCACGAATATTAGAAATTCAAAAGAAAAATATTATTTTTTCTCAAAATTCTTTTATTTAAAAAGAGATGGGGAAGAAAGAAAAGTTTCTTTTTGCACAAATATTGAACTTATAGAATATATGTATGTAGAATATAACCTAACAAATAAGAAAAGGCAATAAAACAGATAATAAAACCAATATTGACCTTGTACAATGTTTGTTCTTTTGAATAAGTGGCCTAAAAATATATAAGAAAGTGGAATAAACTTTACAATATTTTTATTATTTTGTTAAAAATTGTGTACAGTTGTGAAGGGTCACTACAACACAGGTGATAGAAGAACTTTAAATTAAATATGTTGATCCATGCTGAATGATCCATTCAATGGTTACTTTTAAAACTAATTTTTATATTAAATTTTTTCCGACTGACCTTTTATGTAAAAGGTCCGGGTTCGAATCCCAGTGAAAGTGAAAAACTTTAAAAGGTGTTCAGCTCACCATTGAATTCAAATTAATGGCTTAATCAATAATTAATAATTATAAATCTTTAATAAAAAATACTTTAATATAAAAATATAAACAAATGCAAAATATATACAAATAATTAAATTAAATAATATAACTCGCAGATATAGAATACCATATAACTTTAATACATAATTTTTATAATGTTAACAAAACATAATTGTATTTATTGAAAATCTAACACTTTTCTACATGTTATAAAACGTAGTTATATCATGTTTAAATTGTATGTGAAAGTCATTTGATCAGTTCTAATAATATGATTATAATATTTCCCCCTTTTCCGAAATACATATATATATAATCAGGATGTTTAACCTATAACAGTGAACAGTTAGCGCGTAGTGGTGCCATTGAGATTCCTAACTTTTCCGCACAAAATATTCTAAATTTTGAGGATCCATTCTCATTAAAACACTTTCAAACTTAAAAAAACACTTTATTATGGTAATTAGTAGAAAAAATTCATTAAGCCAACACTTAAGACAAGTTTAATTAATTATAACATAAAGCTTCTCTTAATTATTAATCTTACAACTAATTAACATATTCATAACTTATACAAATTTTAACGCAACATAAAAATTCGACGTCTTCTTTGAAAAAAATATGACTTGACATAGAAAATGTTTTTTATTATCAATTTTTTTTTTTTTGAAAAGTTTCTTTTTGTTTTTATAGAAAAAAAATTTAAACAAATACATTACAAATTAAAAATCAAATTAATAAAAATTCTTTTAACAAATTTTTATTGGCCATTGTCATTGTTCTTTTGAAAAAATAATATAGAAAATAATAAATCCGCAAAAAAATCGTTTTTAATACAATCATTAATATTTTTAATTCTTACAAAATTTCTATTCTTTTCAACAATAAATTAATAAATTTTTGCTAATACAGTTTATTAAAATTTGATTTGTAATAGGTTAGTAGAATAAGAAACAGTTATTTTATGACACTTTTGAATTCTAATAAAATTAGTTCAACCTAAAATCAGGTCAATTTCATAAGTATGTCATAATTAGTACAGAAAAAATTTTAAAGGATGATTTGATCTATTTCATTGACAGCATTATTGAAATAGAATTTATTAGAGAATCGAATATAATTCAAAATCCCGTGACTTTAGAAAATAAGAAAACAAGTTAGTGAAATTGTACCTTCCAGATAATTTTTTTTGTTTTTATCAATTTTGCAATCCTTTAAGAAGTATAGAGCCATTCCTCAAGGACCTCAAGTCATTTAGACTAATTTTCAGTTTTGTTAATCGTTATATTCAATAAGTGGTTGATTATTCAGCTGTAGCTATTGTATAAGATTATGAATTCATAAATGCTAAGTTTTGTACGCCATCTATTATCTTACACATAAGTTATATAATATATTTTATATAAAATTTTATTTTATATTACGATATAAACTACTACGACCACACTTATGCAATTTTAAGAATTTTTTTTTTAGAAGTACCTATAATATGATCTGACTGGGGTTTAAACCCAAGACTTTCTACTTCAAAAAATTGGCGTTGTAACCACTACGCCTTTGGTCAGATAGGCAAGAAATTGGATGTTCTCTAATTTTTACCTTCTTTAACGGATTGATCGATATAATATATAGGGGTTTTAATAGCTGTATTTCCATACAACAATATGCTATACAAGCTGTTCAAGGACAACTATTGAAAATTAAAAGCATCGGTCATGACTTAAAAATTTAAAAATATATATATTTGCTTTCTAATCTTCTAAGTATCTTCGAAATTAACTTGACTAATAGTTAAATCCTAGCTATTTAAGACACCCTCTAATAGTTAAATAGATCTTTTAATAAATGAACCATATGGCAATTTCTATTTTCTTTTTTTTTTCAATTTAAATTGTTATCCATATGAAACCAGCTTTCAATTCTTTTAAATATTTCTATAGCCGCACTTAATATTAAATTGAATACAATCCAGAATTAGATCCTGTTGAAAAATCAATCAATTTTTAATATTATGAAACGATTTGAAGACTTGTATAACATGTGAATCAAAGCAAAGTATTGCCCGAAGTGACATTAATGTCATTCTTTTGTCATTCACAATAATACTTTACTTTAAAGTTATTTAATTACGTTTATTTTATTAAGATTTCTTAGTAGTTATTTATTTTTTAACAAAAGTTTATTATAAAAGTATAAAATGATAAAAATATCACGATCATAGTTAAGGGTTTGGCCAATTGATTTTTTATGCAAAAAAACTAACACTTTTCATTTACAAAAAACATATGTAATTCAAAATAATATGCAAAAATAAAAAATAACGGCATTTTATTTCTATTCAAATGCAAATTATTTAATTAAGAAATTTTTTTGCTATTCAAAATCTCCAATTTTAGTAGCAACAGACAAAAAAAATACATTTTAGGTGTTTTGATTAGAAAATTTTTGAAAAGAAAGTAAAAGCAAAAAAAAAATGTCATAAGAGTTATCATATTTTTATTTCCATTTCTTTATTATGGTTTTTTAGCAAAAAAATATTTATAAAATATTTTGTTTGTTGTAATATTAACATTTATTTTGAGTTTTTAAATAAATATGGCAGATAACAGAAACAAACATATTAATCATATTTTAATTAATAAATTATTTTATTTGATAAAACAATTCAATTAACTGTATTATATTGTTAATAGCATGGTTTTTGTATGTCCCCTTAAATCTCACACAAAACTTATCTTTCGTGTAACCTATCTTTCATCCGATTTTTGGAGTTAATTATATACCTAATATTTATAAACCTTTTTATTATAATTATATAGGTACCTTTTCACTTGACTTTTTTTCGCGCATTTGAAATAACGCGATTTGAAAAAAAGATTCAATTCTACATAAACGCGATCGAATTTGAAATAACGCGATTTAAATATTTGATTAAATTCAATTTTAAACGATTTGATATTCCAAAAATTCTATTTTTTACGCGATAGATGTGTTCCGTATTTTATCGCGTAAAAAGAGATTTAGTTATGATTGAACATATTTAACTTCATATTTTAGCCTTATCATGATCGCAGGATTCTACATGAAAGATTCACTACGTAAACCCTTAAGTGATTTAATAAATAAGAAGCGTGTTTGGAGCTGGTTCTGAAACTGTACTTAACAGTTGGTTCTTAAGTAAAATATAGTTCAAGAAATAAAAAAATTATTAACTTCTTAATATTTTTTTACATTTAAATAAATTGAATTAATTCTGAACCAGTTGACAGGTTCTTTGACATACTGGATAATAATATATTTTTTTCTGCTATCATTTTATTTTAATTTTTTTTTACGAACCTGTCAAACTGTTTTTTAAGTATTACATTCTTTTCTATTGTAGATTGGTTGTGAAATTAATACTGTAATTAAATGATATTTATTTTATTTGTTCCCAAAATAAAGGAAAATTAACTTTTAAGCTCTTAAAAAAAATAGCAAGAAACCGAATTTCAAAGTTCTTATTTCTAAGTACTTTCTTATTCTCAAATCTCATGTCTATTGTGATTGTATAAAATATTTCACATGAGAATATGAAAATTATAATTTATTGTGAATATCATTCACATTCACAATAAAAGAATGTGACATTTATTATTTATATTGTAAATATCTGTCATTTTTCACACATAATTAAATTGAAATGAGTTTTGAGTACACTTTTAATACTGTGATGAACAAATTTAATAAATTCACCGCTATTTTTTTTAGAAGATCAAAAAAAAAGGAAGAAAAATAAAACAAAATATTTTAGACAAATACGTTTTAAAGGCGATTACAATATTGTACTTATTGAAACTTTCCGGCAAAGTAATTATGAAAAGTGGTTACTGAAGTTTTTCTGAAGAATTTTTTTAAAAACAAATTTAATAAATTCTTAAATATTTTGATAGTTTTATGTAAAATTAAATTGAATATACCTAACTGTAAATAGTCAATTTTCGTATATGAAAATATATAAATTTTTTTAGCTGTAAGAACCTACTTTGAAAACATTTTAACAGACATTAATATTCTAGGTATATCTAATAAAATTAGCAGATCTTCAAAACTTAATGCCTGATCTGCTTAAGTTCCAAACCAACACTGGAGTCTCAACCTTAAGAAGCTTTTCAACAAAGTCATTCTTTAATCAAATTAATAGCGAATCAAATCAGTAATGCGGGACTAAAAATCCATTGCTTAATTTTCAAACAAACTTCAAACTGTAAAATATAAATTATATTTTAAAAAATTGGTTTTTTAAACCTCCATGAAACTAATAAATATTATTTTTTCAATTTTTGGCTGTGTATATTAAAAAAATGTGCTTAAAATTATCAATACGAAAATTCAAATTTTAGATCTATTAAAAACTCTATTTAATTTTCATTTTTAGCAAAATATTTGAAAAGAAACTTATTTTTTTTTTTGGTTAAACATTACCTGACTGCTCTCAAATTGGACACGAAGCGTATAAAAATCATAGAAATATAATTTTGGTTGGCATTTTGATGGCTATTATTATCCACAGCTTAAATTTTTATTATATTTGTATTGTATGACAAAAAAAAACGCTTTAGGCTAATTTTGAAACTGATTTTTATTATTTATCTGATCATATTCAAATGTTTTTATAGTTTTTTTTTAACTGTCACTAATATGAAAATTTCAAATGTGAAATACTTGTGAACGTGAAAAAATCAACTCTCATTATAATTTGGAGCATTTGTTTTTTTTTGTTTTACCCGTTTAATTTAATTTTATGGAGGTGGTATTTATTTACATTTCTGGTTTACAATCTACACCAAAAAAAAACAAATAATAATAAACAAAATGACAATTGCAAAAAAATCCAAATTTAAGTTTAATTTTAAAACAAAAAAAAACTAGAAATCGAAATCACGTAAGGACAGAAGCAAAGTAATTGATAAGTTGATAAACATAAAAAAAAATACGCGGGAAACTTCAATTTGTGACAAAAATTATTCAAAAGACATTTTCTAAAGAAATTAAGAAGGTAAACAGGTAAAAAACATAAAAATTTAATAAAGTTAAATAATTTCCTGTTAATTGAAAGTTTAAAAAGTCAAAATAAATAAAATAAAAGGAAAGGTTTCTCTAGAAAGGTACTTAATACCCAAACAATAGTTAATGAATAGCTACGGAATAGCCAAAAAAATAATTAAAAAGAAAACGTTTTTTATTGTATTAAATTTAAAATTTATTTTTTAAGAATTTGCATTGGCAAAGTTAAGCTCAATAAAAAATAGTTTTATTACTGAAATAAAATTAAATGAGAGCATAGTAATATTAAATCACGCAGATTTCTATATTCATACGATTTTGGTTGATTAATGAATAAATATTAAGAGTGATACAAATTTTTAATTTTTGTACTTTAATTTACATTCTTAAAACAAAATGGTTATTATAATTTCAGCAAGCTTTTAAATTTCCATAAGGGAAGTTATAAAGTTATATTAAAAGAGTTGAAGAGAATAACCTGAAAATAACTTAAATTTAATTTATTTATGACTTTTCAAGAAGGTTTTCTATTTTAAATTTGTTCAAATAATTTTCATTGAGTTTCAGTTTGTTGGTTCAGTTTGTCTGGCATTCTTCAAAAATCTGAGTTTGAAGCATTATTCAAATAAACGAGTTAAGGCAGGAATATTTCTCCTTGATCTTCTCATAAATAATTAAAAGTAAGTAGCTCGTTTTGAAAAGAATTTATTTGAAAATGCCATTGTAGGTATTAAACGGCTGGAAGGCACAGTGGTTAAATTGCTGATGTTTCATGGTCCTCATTAACAAATGTCTAAGAATCATATACAAAGTGACCTAAAGAAACTTGGCAAAATAGAACCGATTGGGCAAGAGATCAAAAAGTGGAGATGGAGAGGCCACACGCTTAGAAGCCACAAGAAAGCAAAGAAAGGGAAGCACTAGGTTGGGATCCACAAGACTAGCGAAGACAAGGCCGTCCTTATAACACTTGAAGGCGAAAGATATTAGAAGAACTGACCTCTGACTAAAAAAAAAAAACCGATTACCATATCACTCAAATCCAAAATTGTTACAATCTAATTATTAAAGGAATCATATCTACTTATGCAACTAATCATTTACTCTTACCAAACCAATACTCACTGTAAAAACTCTATGAACTTACTATACAAAACTAATATTTAAAAAAAAAACAAAAAATTTATTATTTAGTGAAAAAGCGATTTTTAGCTGCCAAAATTCAAGAAACACACGGCTAAGTTCAATTAAACCGTTTATTCACGAAAATCGTTGTACTTTTAACAAAGATTCTTGTTCAATTTATATTTAACCATATTTGAATTCATTTTGGTATTAAATTTGGTAACATAACAGCTAAAACAAAGTATAGAGAAAACCAACTAATAAACTTCCAAAATAAATATTTTTACAATGAGATACTGAGATGTTTTACAATTTCGCTTCTTTCCACTACATATATACTATACATATATATAAGAGAAAGTAAAACAAATTTTCATTATAAAACGTCAATAATGGTCAAAATTTATTTCTTTATTATTATTAAATAATTTAATAATCAGTTAATAATTGGAGCATATTATATTATTTACATAATGATTTTGCTAATCATTTTAAATTCCTAAAACATTTTTTTAACAATTTTATATCTTCTTTGCTTCTTTTTAACATTTTTCTCAATTATTATATTTTTTATTTTAAAAACTCAAAAACGAAAAAGCGTGCAACAATATTTGTTTATTTTCTATTAAACAGAATTGTTTCTCATTACACTCAACTCTTTGTACACTAACCTTTTTTCAAGAACTTTTTATGCCTTCGAAACTAATTTGTACAACGAAACACCGCTCATCAGAGCTCATCTGTGTACATCTTCTAGTACACAACGATTAAATTCATTTTATAAATATTAGATATAAACTATATTATATTTAAAAACAATTTTACAAAAAAATAGGTTTTACTTATATTAACAGTTATCACATTTAAGAGTTTTGAATGCATCCCTCTAAAAATGCTGCCTCCCATCAGCACTAAATTGAATACTCCCAAACTAAATGTAACTCTTCTTTAATATTTATTCATACAGCATAACATACAACAACCTTTCAAATAGAATATCAAGTTTTACAAAATGTATACAATAAACTCACAATGTTCCAGTAGAACAAGTACAACAAGTTCAATATTATTAATTTCTTTTTATATGCAACTTAAAATATTCTTCTTTCAGTTTGTTAAGTCATTCAAAAAAAAAAAACAAAAACATGTTGTGCAATTTTGCACACAAAAAACTCGTTGTACTTCTTTTTTTTTATTTTTTGATTAACCAAATAAAAAAAAAAATATGAAAAATTAGATGATTAAAAAAATTATTATAAAGAAAAACTATAGAAATTTTAATTTATTTTATATTCTTGACAGTAAAATCGTTTTTGATTCGGTTTTCGACTTTTTTGTTACAGTGAACGAAATACAAAATTGCATTTTAATGACCATTTCTTGCACATTTCCTACACTCTTTAAATATAATGTATCAAATAAATAATTCAACATAAACATTCATATAGAGAAAGTATTAATTTTAAACTTACTTTGAATTTATAATAATAACTTTACTTTAAATTGTAATCATAAATCTAAAATCAAATAAAAGGTGCATTTCTACATCAAGTGTTATTTTATTTCGTATGAATAAAATATACAGACTTTCTAATTAATTATTTCAAGTTACCTTGATGTACTACAAAATATAACAATTTTTGTTATATAAAACCGGAGATATAAAAAATAGTTCACTTAAAACCAACTGTTAAGTTCAGTATTTCAATTTAATCTTGGGTAATTTTCATAAGTACCGAGTATATCCCGTTATATTTTAAACTGAGGAAGTGCCGTTATATGTTAAACTTCATGATTTAAGGTTAGTAAAACAAATTAATAATCTGGAAACAATTGAAACAATTTATAGAAATAATAATAAACCTTAAATTAATTTCGGATCGCTGTGAAGTAGCTTAAAGTAGAACAATAGTAGCTTAAACAGAAAATCATTAGTTTTGTTTATTGAGGTATCTTCATTAACATATGGATACCTATCATTGTTGCACACTAATTCAGGTTTCTATTAATAAACATCTCAGAAAAATATGCCGAATAATGTGGCCGGACAGCATAAGAAATGCTGATATGTGGGCACTAACAAACGAAGAACCAAGAGTGAAGCAAATCACCAGAAAGAAACAGAGGTGAATTGGCCATACACTAAGGCAAAATGTAGGATGAATAACAAGAATTATGCTTATCTGAAATCCTCGAGACGGATCCAGGTTAAGAGTTTAGAACCAGAAAAATATGGAGAAGAACGGTGCTACATGAATTAAGGAGACACAAGCTAGGTGAATTAAGGAGACTTCAAGCTTAAGCTCTATGAGTGAAGTAACGGAAAAAATAAAAACAAAAAATTGACTCAACCAATGTCAGATTATGTTCAACAAATTTTTTAATAGGCATCACTCATTTGATTCTTAAAATAAATTGTTCACTAGGTTTTACACCTTTTCAAACATAATTATTACGTCTTTCTAAAGCATTTTACTACACCATTTTACCACTATTTTAATCCTGATTTTTCTAGACAACAATTTTATCAGTTCAATGAACCCTTCCTTATAACTAGTTACAAAAACTTAAAACATAATACCAAAATAAAGGCAAATTTTTCTACTCTGTACTTTTTCTACTCTGTATTAAAATCCAGTTCCTTAGAATTTAATATTAATTTAATTTAACATCCTAACTCATCAGTTACTTAGCTCGTTCTCTTTTTTCTCTTTCTCTCTCACTCTTTTGCACAATAAATAAATTTAATAATACAATAATAATTTAACAATTCCACAATTATAAATCTTACAATTGACAATATTAAAAATTATATGCTTTTCCACTTTTCTTTATTAAAGGAAAGAGCACTTTTCTTTATTAATGGACGCCGTTCACTTAATGCAAGTGATTGTTAAAAACTACTTTTAGCGCTAAATGCTGCAAGATAATTATATTTATTACTTTCTAATGACATGTTTTTATACAATTAATGAATATTCACATTTTTTTACTATAATATTTTATTATTTAATTTTATTTCAATTGAAAATCGAAATGACCACATGTTATTGGTTTTTCTTTTATAACTGTCAATTTTTAAAGTTTTTTGTAGGTGTGAAAAAAAACTTACCACACTTCATCAAATTTTATTTGTACTTGTAATCCAAAATAAATTTTTAAAATCCTAAAAAAATTTCATTGAAAATTTCATAAATTCCTTTTTTGTTAACATTCAATTGTTTTGAAATAAAATTTTTGACATTAAGTACAGTTATTTCAACAATAGAAATGAGTAATCCTTTGAAACGGTAACGATTACTAAACTGATAAAAACAAACAAACAAACAATCGAATCCAATTACAATTTACAAGCAACAAGATCTTTTCTCTTGTTTTTTTTGTACAATATTAAAACTTTAAAAATTTCTCTATTGAATAATTTTTGCGTTTTTTTTTTATTTTTTATTTATTTTTTTTTAATATTATTCACTTTTTATTTTATTTTTTTTTTGCTTAATATTTAAATTTTTTATTTTTAGTTTTATTTACTTTTGTATCATTCATATAACCTGGTTTTATTATTAAATTTTATTTATTTTATTAATAAAATAAAAAAAAAATATTTAAATATAAAAATTTAAACCGTTATTAATGTCCGTAGTCATGAAATACCGAAACACAACTGATGATTACTTATTGGTTAAGAAAAGAAATACCTCAAACACACTGAAAAATAAAGTGATTACAAAAAAAAGAAAATAACAAAAACAACTTGATAAGTTGCCAACTTCAGTTGGCTGCAAAAGTTTAAGTTTAAATATTGGATAGCTGGCTAGTCGTGCGTTTTTTTTTTTTTTTTTTTTTTTCTAGTTGTTTTTGTTCCGTTTTTCGCTTATGATTTTTTATTTTTTATTTTAGAAGAGAAAAGTTTTAACGCTGTATTGATTGCCAAAAAAAATATTGTAAAAGATCGGTTTAAATTTTAAGTGAATTAAATAGAGTAATTAATATAGAGAAATTGAATAAAACGAAAACTTGCTCTTTTCATATTTCTTACTTCCCAACAAACCTTTTTTGAATTCGACGATTTTTTTTTAGAATTCAAGTTTTTGACGGTCTATAAAAAATTTTATTATCCACAAACAGTTTTCATAAAAATTTTAAAATAGTTATTTTAAGGTGACTGGCCTCGTCAATCGTAACCCAAATTGCTTTCCAGTTTGATACAACTTCAAGGCAGTACACAAGGCTTATCAGAAACTTTATAATTTCTTTAAATGGCCTAACCGCTAGTTGGTTAGAACACTTCAACTCAAGGTTGAACTTGTAATATTTTTAAATAAATTTGTAAAACATAAGGTTATTATCTAATAGATGGAAGTTTGTTCTGCTAATTTATTACTCAGATAAACTTCCGAGAAAACTATATTTGTTTACTCTCTTTTGAGAATTAGGAGGTTACTCTCTTATTATCAAAAGTGTTGTTGAAATCTGACTTTGTATTAAACTAAGTAATAATAGATGTCATTTATCTGTTTTCAAGGGCTATATATTATCTTTTAGAAGAGTTTTGACTTTTACGCTGCTTTTTTATTAATTTGTAAGGAGTGGGGTTCGAAATCTCGGTTTAGTAAATCTCGTTTTTACAAAATCTCTTTCCAGAAAATCCCGTTTTTAAAAAATTATGTTTAAGAAAATCTTGTTTTAGAAATTCTCTTTTTTTATATTCTGATTTTTTCGAGATATTTCAATCAAAACAAGATTTAAAAAAAAGGATTTACCAAACCACGATTATGTGGTTTAGTAAAACATAGCATATCTTAAATTTTTGTTAGAAAATATGGTTTAAATTTTATTTGAAAAACAATTTTTATTTACAAATCCCTATGATGACCAAATATAATTTAAATATAAAAATATATAACATCAACTAAATAAATAATAGAGAAGTATTTCACGTGGGATATAAAGGGTAACAAGGCCTACATATTAGGATGGCACATTCTATGCTTATAACAAACAACAACAACAATATTAAGGTTCAATTAAACCTCTCACAGCATAAAACCACGTACTATTACTCGTTAGGAACTTGAACTCTTATTTAATTTTTCAAATCGACGGAAGTAACCAATAGTTACATCCGCTTGTTTCTTATCGTAACACTGACAATTTTAATTCAATTTTGATTTTCAATTTTCAATATTTAATTCGATTCACATCCACCAAATTCTTTTAAATTTATTCTCTTTTGTTGAATTTAAAGTCAACAAACAACATCTTCTTTTAATTCCACGCTACATATACAACATCAGATGGTTAAATATTTGCACGATAAAAAACATTTAAGATTTTCTTGCCAAATATCCAACCATTAAACGTTCATTTCTGAATTTACGTTTTGGAAAGTTTAATATTAACTTCATATAAAATTGCATTTTTTGGCATAATCAAGAAATAAAAAAAAAAAAAACAGAAAATGCAATTTTTTTTATTGGTTTATTTAGGTCATTTTAGCTTGGCCTCCATTTCTTCTAGAACATAATGAATTTGTTTGCAGTTCTTTTTAAAATTGGTTTTGTTTTTCTTCAGTAGAATTTCTCACTGGTTTTTTTTTATTAACAAATGGTCCATTAAATAAAATTATTTAATATTTGCACTTTCATGTTGCACTTTCATAAACAATAGTCTTAATTTTGAATTGTTTCATGATCATGTTCAATTTTAAATTTGCTTATGAAGATGGAAGTAATATTTATTCGTTTATTACCTGGTTTTAAAACTGTATTATTTAATATCTAATATGAAGTGATAAGTTTAAGTTGATCTCGTAATAAGTGTTTAAATTTCAATTATATTTAGGCAAACAGACGTTTCGTCATTGATAACAAATTTATTTCTGAATTTTATTACAAATTAATTAATCCAATGTTATGTAAGAAATTATGTGGGGTCCTACTTTTTGAGATTCCTCACTGCAAAAGACAAAACTACAAATGGAGTGATTTGTGTCCTGAATATCATTATCCAAATCAACCGATATCCAAAATATCCAAAATAAACCGATCTCAAAGCTTAAATTAAAAGAATGAGCAGCTTATTTTTTTTAAAAGAGTGAAGTTCAATTTTATTAGATTTGATAATCTTCAGCAAATTTTTATTATTTTATATAAATTGAGTTTTATTTAATAACTTAACTTATTAATTTTCCCAATCCTCCATTAATCGACAATCCTTAATATCCAAAACGGAAATCCGAAAATCCTTTCATATCCTCATACTCGAAACCAAACTGTACACTTAATCTACACCAAATAGTCTCTGATATCACAGATCCCACCGTAAAGTGTCATCCAATGAGGGCTGTGGTTTTGGTGTGTTAAAATCGCACACTACCCAAAGGAACACCACACAGTTGCAATAAGTGGCTTTCAAAGCTCTCCAGTATCCCTTGTTAGAAAAATTATTTAACTTTATAAATCCAATATGTTTAACATAATTATTATATTAATTTTTATAATGCAGTCAAGTATTGCTTTTTTTAGCGCTAAAAGTTCCATTTTCTAGAGAATCACCAGAACTCTTTTCATGTGTTATTTAGAGTATCAATTGTTACACTAACAGTCATCAAACACTTATAGTTCCAGACATACATCAGTGTATAATTAATCAATGAATCATAAAAATCTTTTTTACTAATTTCAGAGTAAAACTAAATTTTTCTAACACTCAATACTATAATATTATACATTTTTATTTAATATATACAAATTAATATTAATGACAAGTACTAAAACATGATTATTCCTCAATAAAATAATGAATAACTTAAATATATAACTGAAATTTTAATAACAGAAGCAAAACAGGACAAATAGCAAATCTTAATGAAAAGCGTGCTATTAATTTTTTATATACTTCAACACTTTATTTAATTTTACTTTATAATTTTAAAGTAGTATTCATCTTCATTTGGATACAAGGCGTTCCTCAACCGGTAGCTGTAATTTTCTTTTATAATTTCAAAAGCATAATTATACAATTGCTTACTGTCCATATTAAGCATTTAAAAAATTTTATTTTATTATTTCTAATGTTAACAGTTGGTGATAATCAAAGTTGGAAGAGCTAATTTGAAATAGAAATTATTGAAAGAAAAAATTTTTTCTGGCGTTTTGTTAGTCACAACGCAGCCCAAGTAAAATAAAATGGATGTATTTAAGAATTGTATCAGAAAGTTTAATTTGATGGTCCGATAGATTTGTGCTAAAATTACTAAGAGTTATCTGAACAAAGGGAAGCCTACCTAAATTTCCAAACATTTAAATTTTGTAATATTTGGATTTTGTAATATTTGAAACTCGGATTTTAAAATTTGATATTCTTTTTTTTTGGATTTTAGGATTTTTATTTTGGGAAATAAGCTTTGGGATTTCCGATCCAACCCAAATAGAGTATTCTGATTAATCTGCAATATAATCAATTGTATGGTGCATATCCGAAAGAAAAAAGGCCCGTCATTTGCAAAGAAAATACTTATTGAAATAATAAATATCAGAAATAAGTCTACTGCTATTCAGAAGACGATAAAATAAATCATAATCATAAGAATGACTAGCACATTGTCTGAAGTTAAAAGTTATGCTAGTAACTGGGAAGAATAAAATATTTAAAAATTAAAATAACTACAATAAATAATAATTATTTTACTGTTTATTATTAGAACGAATTATAAGATGAATCTCACTCGTATACTTACTTAAAACCAAATTATATACCAAATACTTTACAATTAAATCTAGCCATTGGGTGGCTTAGCTTCACTTGTTCTTATATGAACAATCAGAAGTGTAGAAAATTACAGTTGAAATTTTCAAACGTAACTAACCAAATAATAATCAAATAAGTAAAGATAGAATTATAATTAGTAAATAATTACATTTTGCGCTCGCTAACCATTAAATTCTATAATTTGAATAATTAAGAAAATTAGGTCTTTTTATAAAAGTCATAAGTAGTTTTAAAATTGAGAACTTTCTACATACGGTGTAATCTACAAATATTGGAACTTTTGGAACTTTTGTAATTTGTAATAATCCCATAATCAGTCTATGACAATTTATTAAAAAAAAATCGGAAATAAAATATCCCGAAAATAAAATCTCCAAAAGATTTAAAATCTTGAGAAAAAATTCCGAAAATACCAAAATATAATATCGATATATTCATGAACAATATAAAATCTCAAATAACAAAATCCCCAAAAAAAATGTTGTTATTTTAAAAATATACCGTTATATGAATTAAAAAGCATTTTCGCAATTTCGAACGCTCTTTATTGCTAGATCTATGGACTCTAAAAAAAAGTAAAAAATAAAAACTTAGATATGTAATAATGTAAATAAAGTTGATGAACGCAGTTATCTCAATTTCACTAAATTTTTTTTGTAAATTAAAGTTCAACAGCAACAACTTCTATTACATAAACGTCATCCAAATGGGCACTGCCATAATTGGCAAATGATATAATTTTGAATATCATAAGTTTTATAAAGTCAAATTTGATTTTAAACACACATATTAATCAAATTTGGAATCAAATCATTTTTACTAAAATAATATAAAATTTAGATTTTGTTTTTGCCTTTATGGTGTAAATATTTGATTAAAATATTAATCAATTATTAATTAGCCAAAAAAAAATTTTAATCAAAATATAGGTAGCTATGTTTAACTACGAATTGAACTCATCATAATTAAGTGTGTTAAATTTTTGCTACTCAGTCATTTTTTTTTTTGTTGTTTTTTCAGATTTATATCAATTTTTAGATTTAAATCAAATGATTAATTAACTATTTGAACAAAAGAAACGAATATTAAAGTATTTGATTTGATTAATTAATTAAAATATGTAACAAAATAGGATATAGAAATATCATCGCTTCCACTTTAGTTATTTAACCTATTTGCAAAATTATCTTTTACTTTGTCTGTCCTATTTAAATGTTGTTAAATAAGTTTTGTTTTGTTTTTTTTTTTGTCTATACCATAGATACATGTTGGAACATGGAGTGATATTATATTGCTGTTATTAGATCTAATTGATCTTAATGAATTCCACATACAATTTAAACACGAGATAGTACTGGGCCTTAGAACATGTTGAAACGTCTAGACTTTCAATAGAAACAATTTGTTATTGTTTATATTGTAATATTTTGTATTTGAGATTTCTGTGAGTTATATTATTCAATTAAATTATTTTTTTATACAGGGTGGCGCAAAATGGTTTGAATGTTTAATAACTTTTTAAATTTATTTATATTTTTATTTCAGAATTTTGTGAAGAAAACTTGGGGAATTGGAAATGGAACAGTTCAAAATTTCAAAATTCAAAAATTACTAAAAGTTATGAAAAATATAAAAAATCTAAGACGTTTCTACATGTTATTCAGGTTGGCGCAAATCGACCGATATGGCTTGAATGTTTATTAATTTATTTTTATTTAATAATAAGTTATCTTTGACAAATGTCAAATTCACAAAGTTCGAGTATGCAATGACTTTGTTTATTTTGATTCAATCAATTGGCAAATTTTTTATTTACATTTATTAGGCAAATGAATTCTACAAAACCAAGTTAACATTGGGTTATCCTCTTTTTAAATACCCTTCTGAAACTTACAAAACTTTATATAATTATTAAAAACAGTATGGTTTCATTCATAAAATGTTTGTATTTATGAGAAAAATAAAAGTAAGCTTTGCAATGATTAAGGAAATAAAAGGATAACTTATCAGACTCTAATGTATAGTGATCTACTGTTTATAGGGTTCTTCATTTTATCTTCATTTACACCTCCAACTATCACAAAGCTTTAGTTAAAACTAATCAAATTAATTCGTAATTTATTTATAGTGATATTTTGGCACGAACCACAAGTGGCCAAAAAAAAAAAAATTAAAGTGTTTTTTTTTTATAAAAATTTAAATATCAAAAGAACGACTTAACTAAATTCATTAGCTTTGCTTAACGTTTTAATTAAATAAAATTTTTGATCGTTTCTTGATAATTGATTGTTATGTTAATTTTTACTAATTGGAAATTGTTAGCCCCCCTCTTTAAAAGAATTATGCCTATTTTATATATCATATTTTTGCAAAATTATTTCTTTATTTCCATTTTTTACCAAATATTTGATATCTTTATTATTAATGAGGCTACATAGGAGATTTTCGAATTATAATTAATTTATTTTAGATTAGTAATCGATTTTAGTTTTCCTTTTCAAATCTAAAAGAGTTAAATTTTAATCAAATATTAGAAATTTGGTATTTCTTTTGTATTTAAGCAAATTTTAGCCAATAAATTATATTTATCTGCAGAAAATATTACTTATTTTTTATTGAGTTCCGGCTTTACCTATTTATTAAATTTAATTTAATTTTAAAAATAAAATTTTTAGTGAAATTCCCAAAAATAACAAAACTATTAACAAATTTTGGAAAATATTTAAATATTTTGATTAAAAGTCAATCATAGGATTTATTGAATAATCCATAAATTTATAAAATAACTGTATCATAAAATTTATTAACACAGGTTATATCCAATTGATGGACATTTATTTTTTAGAGAAAAAAACCAAATCATTTCTTTTCACAAGTTTAAATTGCGTAATCAAGAGATTTGTTGAATAAGCCAGAATTACTATAAGGAAAGTCTAACTTAAAACCTCTTAAGTCACAAAAGGTCTTAAAAAATTGTAATAAAACCAAATTAAAACTGTTCAAGGTTTTTTGAAGCTTTTGTGTAAGAAGAGTCGAATCTTTTTTCGTTAAGTTGATTGAAACTACACAATCAATTGTTATAAAGTTTAATACAATCTATAACCAGCTGTTAACAAATACCTTTTTACACTTATTTATCAAATATAATTTAGGCTCTCAATAAGCTCGATTTGTTGGTTTCATAATATCCATAATTGGTAAATTATTCTACTGCAGAAATTCTTTTGGTATTATATTCTTCTGGAGTTTATTTAAACTACTTTATTTGTCCATTTATAAACTTTATCAATAGACTTAATTAAATTTATTAAAATTTTCCAACTTTATTTAAATTATAACTAAATTTTTTTTTTATTTATCCAATCATCTAATTACTTCTTAGATTAACACCCTTTTATTAAAAAAATTAATGCCTACACTATATAATATGATTTATAATGTCCTAAAAGTATGCAACAAAATAAAACAATCTCAAATTCGTTAAATTTTTGTTGATCGTAATTTTTTTCTTCCTTTGCACAATATCGTATAATATTTATTTATATCATTAAACAGATTTATTAAAAAATTGCATATTTATAGGGGGGATGCATAATAAATAAATTTTACTCTTTTATAACTAACGGTGTTTAGTAAAACTGTTTTATGTTTTCACTTTTTTGAATAAAATTGAAACAGAACCCTAAAAAACTTTTGGCTAATTACAATAATTTAAATTTTGATTTTTATTTACATGCTAAATCAATTGTTCAAATTACAACGAAATATTAATAGCCTATCTACAATGACGCTCTCGTTTCGCTCTCATAACGTAGTCAACAAAGGAGTGTCCACAATGAAATATACATGACAGCATTTTTTGACATTTTTGACATTTGTTTTGATTATAAATTTCTTAAATTTCAATAAAAAATTATTTTTTAAAGTTCAATTATTTGACATTAGAAAACATTTTTAATGATTGCGTAATGGCTGCGACATGGCTGCGTCTATTGTAGACAGTTTCATATAATTCAATACATTTAACTTAGTTTAACAGATAGCTACGTGTAGAGAGCGAAACGAGATCGTTCATTGTAGATATGCTATTATAAAATTATATTTAGTGTATTATCGTATTATAACCTTAATGCGAATTTTACTTTACAGTGAATTTCCGTATTAATAACAGTTCCTGATTTTGTAGTATCTAAAGAGATAGAAGTTAAACTGGTTATATAATTTTATTTAAGTGTGCTTTAAAATATTAAAATTGGAAGGGAAGTATTTTGAATCTTAATATGTAATGTGTACTATATTTGGTTCATCTAGAATAGTTGACTTCCTAATCAAATTTAATAAAGTATATAAGATGAGGGAATAATGTTTTGCCTATAAATTTCCTACTTTTCTTTACTATTCTGAAGATGGCAATAGAAAATATTGACCTAAGTGGCAATTTTGTAATTTGAATTAAATCTTTAATAAGGGACTACCACAATACAAATATGAAGAGATAATTGAAATATGAAAAGATCTCAAATTTCCTAAGATTTTAAATACTAACACATCTTAAACATTAACTGTCACAGTTAAAGTATATTATAATTCAATTTTTTTTAATATTATTAAATATTATTATAATTTTGCAGGGATTTACTTAGTTCATATCAAATAAATGAAATTAACAAATAATTATTTTGCAAAACTTAATTTATTTAAAAATTTTTGATTAGTTCTTTGAAAAAATGTGATATAAAACAACTTGATAATAAAATTATCCGCCCCATGCTGGTGTTGTTGGATCTGGTGGTGGTGTATATTTAATTGTTGGTATTGTTAAATAAATACAAATATTTCTGCCTTGGTTATCAAATATACATTTTGGCTTAAATGTTCTAGCTCTTGGATCCTCTGGTGTTATATCTTAAAGAAATAAATTATTTTAAAGAAATTACCATTTAATTTTAAAAGAGAGTTAAAAAAAACAATTATTTACTGAAAAACACATAAGCTGTAGGTGCTGAAGAAGTTGTTTCTGTTGTTATTTTAATTGTTGTTGAAATTGTTGCTGCTGTAACGGTTTGATTAATTGGCTTCATTGTTAAAGCGGTTCCACTAGCAACTGTAACAATATTAGAAATTTGTGCGTCGGCTATCTAAACAAGTATACATTTATTTAACTATTTAATTATTAAAAATATATTCATGAACACCAAAAACTTATTATTGCGATGATTTTAATAAACACAGTGGGGGTCGGTGGATTATTAATGTTGAAATTTAAAATAATAAAGGTTTTCTGTGACATATAATTGCAGGGCTTCAATTTAAATAAACAAAAATATTGTATAAATCAGTTATTAAGTTCTTGATTTTGTAGTATCTAAAGAGAAGTTAAACTGGTTTTAAGACAATGAAATAATATAATGAATAAACTTTAGGCTATATTTCAAAATATACACAAATAATTGAATCCCATTTAAGATTAAAATAATAGCCGAAATTATAAAAGTTCCTTCTAAATCCACAGTTTTTTTCATAAATTGCTCGCATAAGGTACGTATATAACTTTTCATTTAAAAATATATGAATAGGGTAGGATCAGATGTCTGGGTAGGATCAGGTTGAAATTTTGAGCTTTAATGTCTTCTTCTACTTTTAATAATCCATTTCGGATTAGTATTCAGCATTGATTACTAATAAGTTTAAATCAATCCTCAAAAAAAACTTTTGAAAAACTGAAGACCCTCCGAATAAATTATTATTCAATTAAAACATTTGGATACATTTTGTATTTTTGAACAGTATATATCATATTAATCATATTAATTTATCTTTTAATATTATAGAATAATTTATTATTAATTTAGCCATTAAAAGCTTGAATCTAAATTAAATCAAAAACAATATTTTTCATTTAATTCCATGAATCATTTTAACCAGGCCTTGCATCAATTAGAGATCTGCACTCTAACATTTGTATCACCTAACTGATACTGTAATGTTAATTCAAGGTCTTATATTACCAGTAGCTACGCCCTAAAATATATAATCATTGTATTCTTGTATTCTTTATCAGAATCCATTAAAATAGTGCACCTTTCTGCTTTAAATTTCTTTTAAAGAAGAGTTTATGGTGCTTAAACAATTAATAATAAAAACGTTATATTTTTAAAGTTCGAAACATGTTGTGGCAACTATTACAATATTATACAATTAATAAAAAATATTATTAACCAAAACCAATTATTTTTAAAATATGTTACATTTAAAAAAAAAAACTATAAACAATCCCCAAAAAAATTAATACACTATTAACTTTTAACCCTTATCTGATTATAATTTTTTTATATATACATCATTTTTTTATTTATTTATTAATTAATTAATTTTTTTATTAATATAACATATCATAAATTTTAAATGCAATATTTTAAAACCATTGGTTACTGGGACCATTATAGGCTACGATAATATAATTTATTTAAAAAAAAAACTCTTTTTGATTCGTTTTGCAGTTAATTTACATCATTTATTTTTATAAATTAATTTTATTATTAATTATATAAAAAAAAAAAATAGAAATTTTGACAATTTAAATTATTAATTTTATTTATTTATTACAATAAAAATTCAAAATTTTCAAAATTTTTTTTTTCGAAAATTATCTTGCGATTTCCAAAAAAAAAAAGAAATTTCTTAAATTAACGGCTTTTCCTTTTAATTTTAATTAAAAATCAATTTTTTTTTTAATTATTTAATTATATAATTATTTAATTGTTAATTAAATAAAAAATTTAAATATATTTTATTTTTTTTTTTTTAAAAGAACAAAGAAAACTAAAATAATGCAGCTAACTTAAAGCATCACAGATACACTGACATCTTTTTAATATTAATATTAAATTCCAAAATATTAAAAAAATGATTTAATTAAAAAATATATTAAAAAAATATTATTAAAAAAAAAAAAAAAAAATTCGAATGAATCGAGATTATGTTAATAAAATTTTAATATTAAATTTATACAAATCTATACATAATAATATTATTTATTAATATTTATTTATTTATATTAATTAATTTCATTTATATTTATAATTATAATCAAAGCTAATATTACCCTATAATATAAACCCTCCCTTAAAAATACAAAGTACAAATACAATTACAAAAAAAAAAAAAAAATTAATAATTATTTATTAAACAAAAAGATCTATTACACAGCCTTTGATGTGAAAAAAAAACTAATACTTAGCAAACGTATATTAATTATATACTTATCATTATATTGCCTTTGTTTATGATAAGTAAAAATGTTGATGTTATACATTTCGAATTTTCGAAGTCACACAATAAATTAAATAAATATATTTAATTTTTTTTTTTTTTTTAAATTATAATTATTGTAATAAATTGTTTAAAATTGATTTTTTATTATATGTTTTTTTTTTTTATTTAATGCATTTTTTTTTTTTTAATGTATATGGCAAGAATGTTTTTATTCAAATTAATTGATAAAAAGATTAGTTTATTTTATTTTTGAAAAAATAAAGACAAGATAAAAGATATCATAAGTACTCGTATATCGTATACACAAATACAAACAAGTACCAAATTATAGCACCGCTGTAATATTTTTATTAGTATTTCGTCTTGTAGTAATAGACGACTCATCAGTAGGCTTGTAGTATTTATTACATTGCCTAGACAAACTCTTGATTAAACTTTGATTGATTCTTACAACTTATATAGGAAATTTTATGAAAATCATCTGTGAGTTATAAAAATCAAACCAAAATTTTTTTCCCCTATAATATTCTGTGTTATAAGATAAACTTTGACTAATTATGTTGTTAAATTGGTTGTGTTAAGTATAAAAGTATTGATTGTCAAATATTTTCAGTGTTACCCTAGTGTTTTTAAATTACTAAATATTTAAATTAAGATGGTTTTTATTTAATATTATTTTTATATTTAGCACCATTTAATTTTTTTATTTATATAAATTATTGATTTTTATTAATTGTAATCAATCTGTGAAGCATTTAAAAATTTTTTTTTTAATTTAATTTTATTATTATATTATAATAAGTCTTAAATTTAATTACTTTTAGTTTAAATTTGCTTAATATATTACATATCTTTCTATTAAAATTTTAAATTGATTTATTTAATTTAATTTCAGATATTTGGGCTGATTTTTTTTTTTTTTGAATTCGCAAGATATTAATTTTAGGTGCTGATGTTTCAAAATAAAATAAAATTAGATATTATTTAATTCAAATTAAAATACGTTTAAATTAGAATAATAAAAAAAATAAGAAATTTTTTTCTATTTTTTAATTTCCAATGTTAATTTTTTGACTATTTATTTTAAAATTATTTGAATTCGTAAATGTATTAATTCAAAAATTATTAAAAAAAATACTATAAAATAAATATTAAATTCTTTAAAAAATTTTTAAAACTAGAAAAAAACATCATATTAAAAATAAAATTATAAAATAATTCAAAATTAAAAGAAACTAAATATCATAGTTCAAATCTAAAATCTAAGAACGTATACTTTTCTATTTATTTAAATTAATTTATAACGATTTTAAATCTATTATTATCAAATTTATTTCTTAATTGCAGCTAAGCTAGCTATATATTAAATGAATACTAAATAGTTTTTTAAATAAAATTAGTAAAATTAAAATAAAAGTTTTTAAAAAATTAAAAAATTGATTGAAAAATATAATCATCTTACTTAAGAATTCAATTATTAATTAAATATATATATTAATTTTCTCTTTAAATTTAAAAATCACTTTACTTAAATTACGCGATATCCGGTTGACTAATAAAAACTTAAACCTAATAACTTAAACATTCTTTCATCTATTTATAAACTATTTAAATATTCTGAAGTTATATATTAATTATAAATTAATTTTATTAATTAAAACACCTTATACAAATTTAAATTAAAAAAATTAAAAAATAGCCCAAATTAATTAAAAAAAAAAAAACAAAACATAAATTAAAAAAAAAAACCACCATTATTTAGTTTACAAAAAAACAAATTAAAATATCATTTTAGTGTTAGTTAATATTAAAAAAATTTTTAAATTATATTATATCTTAAGAAAAAAATTATATATTTAAATATTTACAGAAAAAAAAAATGGTTATAAAAGTGCTGTGCAAACAATTCGCTTTTAGGAATAAACATTTTCAGATTAAAAACTTATTTTTGTCATTTTTTCAAATTAAAATCAGATTTATTTCTGAAATTTAATTACAATTTTTATATACATATTATAACTTTTCCAAAACAAATGCTTTTAATTCACATAAATTATTAATTTATATTAATAAACACCAAATAATTTGGAAAAAGTTACGATTTAAGTTAAAAAAGTTCAAAATTCAATTTGTAAAAATCTGAATTTAATTCAAATTTTTCTTATTTAATCTGAAATTGTTATAATTCATTATTTTTCAAATATTTTATTGCAAAATTAATTCAATTACTCACTTTTATTTGAAAATTAAATTGAAATAAAATTATTATTCCCAAAAACCAATTCATTTACTATTATTTATACTTGTTTTATTTGATATTTTATAAATTAATACCGAACTTTAATAAATTAATAATTTATACATTCACAACCAACTTAATTTTAAAAAATAATTTAAATTGAAATTATAAATATTATATGGGTTAGGAAAAAAAAAAATTTAATATAATAAGTTTATTATTATTTATAAAAAAAAGTATAAGTAATAATTATGTATATCAACACTAATCATTTTAATTTACCTTCAGAAAAAACTCGATCTGGTATTGAAAATTACAAAATATAGTCTATAATTATATTTTGAATATAAAATAATTATTAGGTTTATAATATGAAAAATTTAATTTTCTTTTTTTTGGTTTAGAAAAGCAGGGGAAAGGGAGAGGGAAAGAAAAAGTACAAATAATATAGAAAAAATTTGTCTGTGGAAAATTTTAATTTACTAAATTTCACTTTTTATCAATTTTTTTTTTTATTTTTCTTTTTTTTTTTTGTTTTACTTAATTGTGTTTTTTTTTAACAAAATTTAATTTATTTTTTTAAAATTTTACATAACAAAATCTCATCATTCGTATCTAATTTTTATACATCGTTATTTATTTAAATATTTTTTTTTTATTAATTAATATAAATTAATTTAAAAAAAAATATAAATAAATTTATTCCAATTTAATTTAATTATTTTTTTTTTAATATTTTAAAAATATTTTTTTTTTATTTTTTAATTTTTTTTTTTTTAATATATTTTTTCAATTTATTTTTTTTTTTTTATTTAATTTAATAGTCTTCATCTTCAGGTGCATCTGTAGCATAAGTTAGCTCATTAAGGTAAAACCATTTCTGAAATGAAAGTATCATTATTAATTACTGTTTGTGTAAATTGCTCCTCATATTCATTATAATTATCATTAATATTAATATTATCATTAATATTATCATTGATATTAATATTATCATTAATATTAATATTATCGTTAATATTAATATTATCATTAATATTAATATTATCATTAATATTAATATTATCATTGATATTAATATTATTATTATCATTAATATTGATATTATCATTAATATTATTATTATTATTATTATTATTATTAATATTATTATTATTATGAATATTATTATTATTATTAATATTATTATTATTATTATTATTAATATTATTATTATTATTGATATTATTATTATTAATATTATTATTCTTATTATTATTATTGATATTATTATTATTAATATTATTATTATTATTAATATTATTAATATTATTATTATTATTATTTTGATTGTTATTATTAACATTATTATTATTGTTATTATTATTATTTTGATTATTATTATTATTATTATTAATATTTGTATTAGTTACCGATGACTCTGTACAATTGAAATTATAATCCCAATCACATATTCTATATTCTTGATTGAATGATGTTTCATTTGCACATAAATGTGGTATTCGATTACCTTCTTCATCGCACATATGGAAAATCTATAATGTTTTTTTTTTTGTTAATAATAAATTAAATTTAATTTTTTTTTTAATTAAAGATATATAAAATTAAGTGATAATTATTTAATAGTAACGTAATATTAAATTGCAATTAATTTAAAAAAAAAATTATTATATATAAAAATTAGTATTATAGTATTAATGTGCTAATAATGTAATTTGTAATTTGTTATTAAAAATAATTTTATATAAAAAGAAGACTATAGTAGTTAATCTTATAGAAGGAAACTAAAAGATGTTCCAGGTTTTGACTGTATTAATGGACACTTGTTTTATTTACAATAAAATATTTTGTTTACTTAATAATTAAAAGTATATATTTATTCTTTTTATAATGTTAAATACACATTCGCTCACATATATTATTTATTAAAAAATAAAATTTTAAAATGTGCATATGTTTAAAAATGCACACATCAACGCACATGGCAGTTAATATACACAATTATAAAAATAAAATTGAAAATATAAGTATACGCGTTACATGACGTATAAGATTAGACGATCTCAAATTAATAAAAAGGGTTCAAATTGATTCATATAATAAGAATGCATATGTTTATGTGTAGAGGTAAAAAAACGTACATTTATAATCAAAGAATATCTATTAAATTCTAGTCAAATATCATTAGTAATAATTAATCAATAATCATAATTCATAATAAATAAATATATTATCATAGAAAGAGTAAATTATACTTTTATTTATTGATTAAACAAAATCTTTTATTTTAAATAGAATAAACCTACACTAATACAGTCAAAACCTGGAACATCTTTTATTTTTGCCTCATATTTCATACTAAAAAAGTTTATATGAATTTGTCACTCTTTTTATTAGCTTTACAGTTAAATTAAAAAAAGTAATATAAGTTTTTTAGAATCTAAGTGTCAAAATAGTTCATATTAAAGGTATTGCAATTCTTATATATACTTGAATCATGAATGAGATAAAAACTATTATTTACCACAAAATGTTTTATATTTCAACATTTACTAAGATTTTAATAGTTTTTTTCTAAATAAATTTAGTATTTTTTATATCAACTCTGAAATATGTCCATCGACCGACCATTGATTCAGTTTCCGGAGTAATTTCTTTTGCTATTAGTTTATTAAACATTTAGTTTTTAATTTTTTAAAAGTATTAAATTTAAGAAATAAAAACAAAAAATTAAACTTATCTATAAGTATTTTTTTATTTACAAATAATTTATAATGGTGCAATGTTTTAATACCATTTATTAGTGAGACCATTAGGGTATATAATTATATAAAATGCTATTATTAGATTATTCCAATACTATTTATCATATTTTTTTAATTATATTATTTAACTATATTGTTATATATTTAAATAATATTAACAGGGCCGGCGCTTTCATATGCACAGTATGCACAGTAAAACAGGGCGCCAGAATTTAAGGGCGGCAAATTTTCAATTGAAATTAAAAAAAAAAAATTTTTTATCTAACAAAAAATTATATAATAATAAAATAAGTATTGAAAAAATGTATTCGAAATTTGTTTTTTCAATATCATATAAAATAAAGCATGTTTTATTTTTTACCTATCTACATTTTATAATTTAAGGAACAGCGATTTTTTGGTGTTCATTTGTATTTATTGTGGTTATCAAATTTTTTCCATAGATTAGAGAATAAGAAAATAAAATAATATAAGTTCTCTTTCACTGCAGCTATCATAAAAATATTGAAAGAGTAATTTATTTTTCTCTTTTATTCTTCTAATAAGTAATAACATTCCTCCTAACATTCATATTAACAAGCTATTGAACAAAATTATCAATTTAAAAAAAGTGCACCTTATACAACAACAAAATCTTATAAGACCAAAAAATAACATTTTTATTTTTGTACTATATTTTCTAATTTAAGGAACAGTGATTTTTTGGTGTTCATATGGCTTATTGTGGTTATCAAACTCTTTCCATAGAATAAGAAAATAATATAAGTTTTCTTTCAACAGCAGCTATCATAAAAATATTGAAAGAGTAATTTATTTTTCTCTTTTCTAAATTCTTCTAATAAGTAATATAATAACATTCCTCCTAACATTCATATCAACAAGCTATTGAACAAAATTATCAATTTAAAAAAAGTGCACCTTATACAACAACAAAATCTATAAGACCAAAAAATAACATTTTTATTTTTGTACTACATTTTCTAATTTAAGGAACAGTGATTTTTTGATGTTCATATGGCTTATTTTATTACAGAATCAGAAATGAGAAAATAAAATATGTAAATAACATACTACTCTTTCAAATTTCAATATAAATTATTGAAATAAGAGCAATTTATTTTTATTCTTTATCTTTTATTCTTTTCTTTCTTATTCATTATTCTCTTAAATTTTTCTTTGATTATGTTGTATTCTTATTCTTTTGATTCTTACTTTATTAATTGAGATTTGAGAACATTATAATAATAGCTGTGTGTAATGTGTATATATAATACATATAAATATAATACTATACTAATACTACATATATTTGTATAAATATACAAATACCATGGTCCATGATTAGAGAATTAGAACAAAAAACATTATTAATTCTTAAAAAATGTTAAATGTTATTATTTTTAGTAGGTACATGAAATATTTTTATATGGTGGAACAAAAAAAAAACACTGTTCTGTGTGTTATTTCTTAAAAAATGTTATTATTTTTAGTAGGTACGTACATGAAATATTTTTATATGGAGGAACAAAAAAAAATACTGTTCTGTCATCTGTGTGTTATTTTCTTAAAAAATGTTAAATGTTATTATTTTTAGTAGGTACATGAAATATTTTTATATGGTGGAACAAAAAAAAAACACTGTTCTGTGTGTTATTTTCTTAAAAAATGTTATTATTTTTAGTAGGTACGTACATGAAATATTTTTATATGGAAGAACAAAAAAAAAAACACTGAATTATAAATAATTATATTTATAATCTATAGAGTATAGAAATAATAAAAAAAAAAGTTTTATAGTACCTACCTAATAGATTAGCATGTTAATTTTTTTTAATGCATTTTTTATTTAAACTGCCTTTTTAATGTCAAATCAAATTATTTTTCAAATACCTATTATTAATTAAATACATATAATACATATTAATTAAAACATTTGAAAAATTTAAATATCTAAATTCTCATTTTTTAAAAGTTATAAAAATTTTATTGTTTGATTGTTTTTTTTTTTAAATTTAGTGCAGTAAAGCTTAAAGATATTGTAATTTGTAAGAAAAACCTACTTTCTCCACTATTGAAACATTAGAATTTATATTTGAAAAAAAATTAGAAATATTATTTCCCAATTTAGTTATAGCTTTAAAAATTCAACAATACCTATTACAGTAGTTTCAGCAGAACGTAGTTTTTCAAAATTAAAAATTATAAAAAATTATTTGAGAACAACAATGACTCAAGATAGATTAGTAGGATTAGCAACTATATCAATTGAAAGCGAACTTCTTGAAAATTTGGACTACGAAGAATTAGTTAACGACTTTGCAAAAATAAAAGCGCGTAGAATTAAATTTTAGTATTTTAAATTTTTTCATAATGTTTTAATTAATTTTAACTTTTTTAATAATTTGTTATCGGTTAAAATTTTTGTTATTGAGGATTATACCTCCGTGGGACACCTCTTTAAAAAAAATGCATTGAAAGTTCTACCTCAAGGATGATGTGGAAACGAACTTTTCCAGGGCGGCGTTTTCAAAAAGTGCACAGGGCGCCAAAAAGCGTAGCGCCGGCACTGAATATTAACCATATTATTAAAATATCTTGAAATAAAATATACTTATATTAATGATTAGTACTTTTAATTACAAAATATTTTTATACACAATTCTTTTTTGCATATATTTAGGCGAAATAAAATTTAACATGCAATAACCAAAAGTACTTTAATTCTTCTAAAATATAAAATTGTACCAAAATAATTGGAAAATTTAATACGAATAATAATATTTTATATACATATACAAACATATTTTAAATGAAATACCTAATAAGAAAAGTTTAAAAACTTACCTGGCAATTATATTCAACATCAGCATAAAAACCTACAGACCGATGAGTACAATCAAATGAAAATGTGATATTATCTAAATTTGTCCATTCTTTTGTTTTATGATTTTGAAATACTGGACTGCTTATATTGGGTAGTGTTAAAGCTAAAAAATATATAAATATTTTTAAAATAAAATTACATAAAATTGTTGTTATATTATTTAGTTGGTAACAAGAATTCATTAAAAATCGCTAAATACCATTTATTTAACATAATATGGCAGTACACTATAAATTTTAAATAACTATTTGAATTGTAAAATTAAAATAGAATCATTTTAGGTTTTAAATCTTCTACACAGCATGAAATTAAACAATGCAAGTTAAACTACGTATAGTACCTGCAAAATTATGAGGTACATCTTTTCTCTGTTTGCGAGTCCTTCAAAATTGAAAATGTCCTATAATTAAATTGCAAGTTCTCTAACGTATTATTTCACTCTAAAAACGCCAATTGCAACTGCTTTCATAAGAATTTTTATTTGATAAGACCGTTGTCATACTTCAATACAGGGCTGCAAAACTCAGATTTTACAAATTTTTTGACCCTCCATATATTTTATTCATATCTTTGACCTCGTTAGAAACTTGAAATTTTAAGAAGAGTAAAATTTTAAAAATAAGAATTTTTAGGCATTGCAAGAGGTCAAAGAAAGTTAACTTTTTTTATACAACTTTAACTAGGTCTTCAAGTCCAAATATTTTTGTAGTAATGTGTATTGTTCATTGAGGGTTAACAGTTTCTGTTCATTATAAAGCGATTTGGTTAATTAAAGGGGTTACTTAAAATTGAATCTAAGAATCTTTTGATCTTTTACAATTTTTGATTATACAATAAAATTTTAAAATAAGTTCCAATATACTCCGTATCCAAGACTTATTATAAAACTTTGTTTAATTTAGCTTATTACAACCTTGGCTTATATTATATCTTGTTTAAATCAATTTCATTTATTTTACATGAATTATATTGGTATTTCAATTTTTTAAATCTTGTAAAACGAACTAATTAGTCCCAAAAAAAATAAAAAAATTAAAAAAACTATAATCGAGCTTCACTTATTCCCTGTACCAATACTGTACTTAAAAAAATATCAAAATATAGGAGGCCATTACTATGGCGATTTTGATATGGTATTGAAATAATAATCAATTTAATTGATTCGTGTAAACAAATTGAATATTTAACAGATCATAAAAAAAAAATTATTTCACAACAATTGGTAAATATTTCAAGAATTTATTTTTTCAAATATTTCCTTCTTCTTATATACCATTAATTGTACCATTAATTGTCTGTTATTTATTGTTAAGTCATTTTTTATACGTTCTCTTCAATTTTTTTATTTTAATAATAAGCCGGCGTCATACAATTTATAAATTTTCCACATGCAAAAACAAAAAGCACTTTAATATTATAAAAAAACAATTAATCGTACCAACATATCAATTTTTGAATAAGAAAAAAAAAATAATAAAAAATAAATTCTTTAAATAACTGAATTGAAATGACCTGAAATTACCCTGACCAATTCTTAAATCAACCAGATAAATATAGCAACAATACTAAAAATAAAACATTTATTAATGGTAAGGTGGATTTCTTCTAAAAAATCACTCATATCAAACGTGTTATATAAAAAAAAAAATTTTATACCTAAACTCATAGTGTGATATGCAATCAAGGCTGTTCTGCAAATCAAATTTTTTTTTTTAAATTCTTTAACAAAATTATACTTTATTTTTTTTTTTTTAAATTTTTATTAAATTAAATTAATATTAAAAAAAAAATAAAATTATCAATAAAGGTTGTTTTAAGAACACAGTATACTCATTAATATTGGTCAGTATCTATATACTGTATATACGATTCATTGGAATTTCAAGGGCACTTCACTGTTATACAAACACAACAAAAGAATAATGAAATAAAAAATAAAAAAAAAAACCTCCCAAAGGTAAGTAAACGCTTCCGCTCCGTTTATTTTGAAAAAAAACAAAATACAAAATTCTTCTTTAAACATTTTATTCTATGAAATAATACAGGTGCCTATTACACATTTTCTACAATCCCATACAACAAAGTAATTGAATAAAAAAATATAGATATTAAAAAGTAATAAAACAAGTTGAATCGGATTATCTTGTATGTGTCTGAATTTAATATTGAACAGTATATATGATATTACATAGGAAATTAAACTGAATTAACTTGAAAGACTTATACGGCTGGGTGGCACAATTTCAACTTTCATGGTAAAGGTCCGGGTTTGAATCCCAGTGAAAGTAAAAAAATTTTTTCTGGTTTTTGACTCGACCGTTGGGTTCAATTAATGGCTTAATCAATAGTTAATAATTATATATCTTTAATAAAAAATCCATGTCATCAAATACAAAATATAAACAAATAATTTAATTGAATAATATAACTCACATATATAGATTACCATATAACTCAAATACAAAATATTACAATAAAAAATAAAATAAAATTGTATCTATTGAAAATCTAAGACATTTTTATACATGTTATAAGGCCTCGTACTATGCTTAAATTATATATGAAATTCATTAAGATCAATTCTAATAACACGAATATAATATGACCTCCTGTTCCAACCATTTACCTATAGTATAGACAGGCTTGTTAAAAAAAAAGATATGACGAACCAGTAAGTCAATTATTTCGAACCACCCTAAAGCTGATCGGTTATCAAATTACAACTATATACGAAACAGAATCTGGCAGAAACTGCAACATAATTTTATTTCTATTTTATATAATCTTCATTCCTATAAAGATCAGAATTAACTTTCAAATAAGAACTTACTTAGAAAAAAAACTCCAACTATTTATGCTAATATTTGATTTTATAAAAATTGTACAAATTTTCAACAAATAAGGGAAATTAAATTTATAAATAATAAATATTTTAGACTTTTCTGACCGTCATTTTGGTAATTATTATCTGATTGCATTGAAGTTTTCAGTTCATTAATTTCATTCTTGCTTTTGATTATTTCGACTAATAACTTCAAACTTTACTGCAATATTAAAAAAATTTTATATATAGAATTAAAGTTTTTGTCTGTGATAGATTCGTTTTACCAAAACCCTCAGTATACTGTTATATATCATTATACAAGGCCCGCGATTCTTCTAATATCCCTTTTTTAAATTCTCAATACTCGTTTAACAGTTTCAATTAACTGATGTATACTTGAATATAATAAAAATTTAAAACCTTTCAAGTGGATTCCTATCATTTTGTCATAAGGGTTGTAACTTTGTAAATACATACTATAAATATAAATCGATTTAATAAAAACTTGTTACAATTTATCTATTCGCCTACATAATTTAAAATAAAATACAATAATTACTCACCTAGAATAATTGCACATATTAATAAAAATTTATAAACGTTATCCATTGTGTACATTTTTAATTTTATGTTCTAAAAAAATTTATTATAAAAAAAAATTATTTTATATTGTTATATACAAGAAATTCAATGTATTTCTTGTTTTATTTCGTTTCAATAGAAAATTAAACGTCAAAATTATTTGAAACGTTTCAGTTTCAATGTTCCTCAAACAATTTTAATTCAAATGTTAAGATATATTATTAAAAATGACACATTTACAGTTCCATTGATGAAAATTTTGTCCAATATATGAAGTTTCGAAAAAATTTTCAATTTCAATTTTGACAGCTACTTCTGCAAGTGTTTACGTATTTTTAAATTCCTAAAATGAAAAGTAGAAGGAAGAAAAAAATTCGTTTTGTTTTTTTTTTGATTTTTTTTTTTTAGATCATTGCTAATTTGATTTTCACTTCAATAATCCACAAAAATGTTCCTGGTAAAGATCAAATCGGTCTATGGGTGCAAATCAACAAATGGGTTGTAATTTGTTAAAACCAAATAATCTGAAAAATAAAAAAAAGAAATAAGTTTAATAAGTTTTTTAAAATATTAGTAAAAATATAAATTTGTATTTTGAAATAAAAATTCATTATTTTTAGTTAAAACAAAAGTCATTGTACACTGTTTGAGTTTAAAAATAAATATTGCAAGTTTTATATGTAATCAAAAGAAATAATTTTAGTTATCTTATCAGGAAAATACTTGTCCAGTACTTGTCACATAGAAATTGACTTAAAATCTCATACAAATCTTTTTGAACTAATGCTAATGCAATAGGTAGTCTTCATACATTTTAGATGAAATGTAATTGGGCAAAAGATTCAAGGCAACAATGATTTTGACATTTAACTTCAGCTAAATTGTCACTTATGTACTTAAGGATTTGACAAATAGTGAATTATGCACTTCAGCTTAATTGTCACTTCTGCACTTAAGGATTTGAATTTGACAAATAATGAATTTTGCGCTTCTGCTTAATTGTCACTTTTGTACTTTAGGATTTGACAAATAGTGAAGTTTGTTTGGGTATTGATTCCAATTAGAGCATTATGTTAAATCACTGACTATTGGTATAAATAAACTCTTTTTAATAATTAAATATCATTAATTAAGGTGGCAGCAAAAAAAATATAAAAATAAAATAATTAAAATAAAAACTGCAATTAAATTATTTTTTAAAAAATAAAAAAACATTAAAAAATATTTAATATAGTATAAATAACTAATTAAAATGCACCTTAATAAAAAATAAATTAAAATTCCAAAATAAAATGAAAAAAATTTTTCACCATATTTTTTGAGTCTTCCTCAAATTGGTAAATATTAAAATTGATGAGTTTTTTTTTGTTTTGTATTTCTATATTTTTTGAATTACTTCTCTTATTTTATAGTCTTATTTTTTTTAAAGTTTGTTTTAAATCAATAAAAGATTTAATGCTTTTTGAAGCAACAGGTCAGTCAGTTTATTATTTTCTTAAACAAATTAAATTTTCAGATATTTTAAGATTTACAAGATCAATTTTAGGTTGAATGGCATCGTTAAAAAAAAAACCTAAATACAAAAGACTACAATTCATCTTTAAAACAATTGCTTAGCCAGATATAAGAAAATTCGATTTTCAGTAAATTCACTAGAATTATAAATTCAAAAGATTTCAAATTTAGCTAATGGATCAGGTATATCAAAAATATCTTATATATACATTACATACTTGTTTTTAAAGATAATTTACTAAATTTTCTTACAATTAAAAGTTTTTTTGACCTGTACATCAAACATCTCTTTAACAAATACACTCCCGAAACTTCAATTTCCTTTTTGAAGAAATTTATTAAAATTGCTTGCATACTTGTGGGAGTTTTTACTAAATATTAATTAGATTTTCTTAATCTTTTTAACTAGCTATTGTTATTCAATTAACGTCAAATAGTATCATTTATGCTTTAATGAATTTCCATTTCAATGAATTTTATAAAATTTATATATATATATAGATTAAATTAGCATAACTATATCAAATAAAAATATGTTATGTTAATGTAATGTTATGTTATTCTCTTTCGTTTATATAGAAGGAATTCAAAAGCACCCAAAATTTTGATTTTGTTTTTTTTTCAATTGAAGAAATAAAATGGAATAAAATATTATTTACAAAAAGTAAAAGAAAGAATCATGCAATTTAAATTACAAAAAAAAAAAAAACAATAATATAAAATTAAATGCAAAACTTTGTTAACATCTTTCTATGTTTTGTTTTTCCTACACAAAAACAAAAAAAAAAACATAAAAATAATAAAAAGAAAAATAACGATCATTATTCATTACATAACGAATAATTACAAATAGAAAATATGTTTAAAAAAATTTTAATTTAAAATTCCATTAATTAGTTATTTTTATTTTTTTATTTTGAATTGTTTTTGTTTGTTATTTTTTTTTGTTTTTGAAACATCAAAAAATTCCAGTCATTTTCAACTCTAATAAACTCTTTTAACAACTCTAACAAAAAAAAGAACTGTAAAAAGGGATTGCGAAATTTTTACACTTACACAAAATAAAATTAAAAAATATTCAATTAAAAATTAAAATAAAAATATTTTTTTTTTATTCTAGCAAAGATTTGGGTTCTATTAAACCCAATTTAAAAAAAAATAATCAACATCCCTGTAAGTATGCAATTTATTTAGAATCTTTTACAAATTGCCATGTCTTGAATGAAAAAAGGAGTGTGCGGAGTCAAATATTAAAAATATAAATTAGTTTAAGTATTAGAATTAAATTTAAATAAAAGGTCTGGTTTCTAAGGTTTTTTAGGCTAAATAATTTTAAGCAAAACGAATGTGAGGAGTAAATAAGCAATTTTCAACTACTTTAAGGTCCGAACGTAAGTTTGCATTATACTTTTGAAATATTTCTTATAAACAAATCAATATCAATTTTTTTGTAGAAATAAAATGTTTAAATATAAAAAATCAATAAGATAAAGAGATCTATCTCTATGGACAAATAAAAACATATTTAAATATTTGAAGGTCCAATTAAATATCTTGATCACACTAAGCTAATTATGTACATAAAATAGTAACAAATTTTTTGTGGCTGTCAAAAACCTGTTTTACAATAAAAACATTAGTAAAAGAGTTAAAATAATCTGTTATTAAACACCAATAAAGCCAATACTTGTACATGGTGCAGTAACATAGAACAAAATTAATGCAAGTTTAATAGAAACATTCTATATACGTATGAAAGACAATTCTTAAGAGTACTAATAGAATTCTTAAGAGTACAAAGTACTAATATTAATTAAAACCCGGGATTAAATTACAAATATAATTATTCAAAAAATACTTGCAAATGGAAGCTCATATGATTTCATAAGATTCGATAATTTTGTAATGTAACAAGTTCGACATTGCTATGGTACAGCGCAGAATACTCCAGAAAATGGTTTAATATCTCATATAATTAAGAGTGCATTAAAAAGACTTTAGTCAACAGAGCAAAACATTTAACAAATTTCAAGTAACTTTCTCAAACAATGAATAGAATAACCAATATACAAATTTGTCGTCAAGTCCTTTTTTGGCTTTAACAATTAAATGTCAAAATTCTGACTTCTTAGTTATACACTCTGCTCAAGTTCATATCAACTCATTTAGATATATTTTTAATTAATGTCCGCATATTATTTTAAATAATTACAAAAGCACTCAAACTAAGCTAATTAAGTTCTTGAAAGTTATTATATATTTAAAAAAATATTTCAATGACTGACTTATTAATAAACATAAAATATATTCTAACACTTTTTTATGTGAAGGGGAAAACCCCATAAAATTAGAGAATTTAATTTAATACTTGTTTTTTTTTAACTTTAAATGAATAATCATTAAAAATTCCATATTCATCAGTTCACTACAAAATTAAAAACAAAATACCTTGAAATTTATGGTTTGTAAAATACCAATCAAAATTTAAAAAATTCTTAAATTATCAATTCAATATGACATCTACCAATTAATATAAAGTGCCTGTCTACTAAATTATGATTAAAAAATTATTATAAAAATAATTTATTGATTGTTCTCACCTTTAGGCCAAATAAAATTTTTGATTCTTTGGAATAGTGTCGTAAATTCAAAAAATAAAAAATGTCATCGTAAAATTTTTAGATTTTCTTATTAATTAAGTTTGATTTTGATTCAAAATATTTGTAGAGGAAATCATAGAAGTCACATTTAAATGATAAGTTTTTTAGCACATTTTCAATTAATTTTATAGTGTCTATATAGTTGCACTCAGTCCGTCGGTTCGTCCATATGTTGACAAAACTTCTACACCTTTTGAAATAAATAAAAGAAATTTCAACTCCGATAGATATAGCAACAAAAATAATTTCATGAAAAAACTGAGCTAGAGCCCCCCAAAGTCAATAAAAGCCCTGTATTTAAACTGCTACAAGAAGAGTTTTATAAGGTATATTTTCAATCTGAAAACGGTAACAGTAACCTGATCGTATAAGCTTAATAAATATATTAAATACACAAATATTTAGGGTTGCAGTTCGATACTTAAATATACCGTTATGCAAAACTCAATTTTTGTAAAATTTTCGATCTTGTGAAAGGTTTAAGTTAGAAACTTGAAATTTTGTGAAATGTTAGATCCTTAGAAATTAGTATGAGTTTAAGAAATATACAACAATTAAAGCTTCAATATTATATTTCACCCTGTGTTAAAGATTTTCTTGATGTTAAAAGACTTCTTTCAAATTGAAGAAAGTGTCTCTTAATTTTTAACAATTTTAACGAATATAATCCAATTATTGGTGCAAATTACAATTAAATTTTTTGAAACTAAAACATTTCGGGTAAGAGAAGAGAGAGTTGGATCCTTGATATTCAGTATAATTTTGCTCAAAAAATTTTGGAAGCTAGCCATTCAAGGGCTATTATGACTTACAACTTAAAAAATCCTAATTTTTAAAAAAAACCCGCAATTTAGGCACCAAGGTTAAAATTAAAGCTCTAATATTTTTTCCAATACTGTTTCTTGATTGCAGGAAATTTAAATATAGATTTCATTATTATTCATAATTTATAATTAATAATAAAATAAATAAAGTACAATATTATCAATTTATTATTATATATATTTTATATCAAAAACACAGTATGCAACATTGTGTAGTTTTGGAAATGTGCTTTTCTAAACATTGGCTTTTTTCATCACTTGTTGAAAATTAAACTTGAATATAATTACTTCATTACTTTAAATAGTTTTTATTAACAAGAAGAGTTAAGTGACTAAAAGTCTTTGTGACATGAAAATTAAATTATTTGATTTAAAATAACATATTTCAATATATTTCTCTACCTCACCAAAAGTTTCTTAAAAATTGTATAAAATGAAAGATCATCTTGCATTAGTCCTCACTACAGTTCCTAACTTTAAACTCTTACAAGCTTAACTCCAATTCAGAAATTCTAAGAATATATTTAGAGCTTGTTTTTTGCATTGCCATTTGTGATATTATTAAAGATAAAACTTCAAATAGCTTACATTACGAAGTACTTAAGAGAATTGACAATTATTTAAAACAAAAGCTATAGTATTAGCGACAACCCTGTCAAAAGTAATAACCATTTCAAAAATGTCATGTTTAAAAAAATTCATTAATAATAAATTCTGAATTAATCTGAAAAATAAAATCGGAGTGTCTTAGTTAAGGTATTATTAGATGAATTTTATATTTCCACAGAATAATCTAGCATAAATCAAATGATTACAAAATGTATCAAAAACTTCCTTATTCATTAATACAATAGAACAATTTATAAGATCTTTAAACAATTACTTAGATTTAAATAAAAATGGAATCAAATACCAAATTCCAATTAAATACATATATATGACATAATTTATTATATATTATTAATAATAAGAGTTTGAGACCTAAATTAAATAAACAACAGAATATTTTTATTCAGAAATTACAAAATTATTCAATGTAATAACTTCAGTGATGCTAAATATAATAATTCTAATATATAATTATAATTGTAAGCTCCAATTTTTATTACAAACTTATAACTCATATTACACTAGATATTTAATTTTTTTTTTTTTTTTTTTTTTTTTTTTTAATTTTTTATATAAGTATCAATTACATTTGCGCAAATAGCCTTCAAATTAATATTCATTAGTTTAAAAAAAAAAACAAAATTCATTAATAAATTATTACATTATTATTTTTCATTAATGGTAGCTTATTTTAATTGTGTTTTACAACATAACCTAAGCTATTTATAAACGATTAATTGACTTTATTAGAACTGATGGATTCATTTGAACATATATATACAATTTAATATTAACTACCGCACACAACATCAATTTAAAAACACAAAATAACAAGAAACTAACCAAATTATCCAATATAAATATGTATATATATATAGATAGAGAGTATATATATATATGTTGATTTTGTATATTTTGCATTGCAAATATTCATCACTGAAATGCACATGCACTGATAGTTAAAGTCGATGGAATTTAAATTGCATTAATTCGAATGACCAGCGTAACTACCTTCAATTGCAATAAAGCAGTTATAATCATACTATTATATATATGTACATCAAATATATGTATATATATACTGTTCATAATATATATACTAGTATAGTATACAAAAGCATGTACTTAAGACTAATAATAAATTGCAAAAATAAAATAATAATAAAATCAAAGAAATGATCTGCACATTTTATTTTTTTTTTTAACAAATCATTGTGGTTTTTCTATTAATCGAAATAAAAAAAAAAAAAAAAAAAAAAAAAAATTTAATCGATATTTTCTGATGAATCGTTTTCAGTCCATTCGAAACTTTAAATAATATATTTAAGCGCATATTATTTTCGATCATTGATTGTTATTATGATACTGTTGTTCTTTTTAAACATTTTTAATTTTTTTTTTTTTATTTAATAAATTATGAATAGTTAATTTTAGTGTGTAAAAAAAAAAAACATAAAAATAAAATAAAAATAACAAAAAATTAAAATTATAAACTTAAGTGAATTCGAGGAATTTTATTTGTTAAGTAATCGAAGGTCATAGATAATTGATTTAATTCTTAGTTTTTATTTTTTTTTTTTTTCTTATACTATCTATACTAATTTTAAATTTATTTAATTTATTTTGTATTGTAGTTCTTATATATTATATGGTATTAAATTTCATGAGAAATAAAACTTATTTAATTTTTCTATTGCACATAATTTCGAAAATTAGATTTGAGATAGTACTTCAGAGGGTTTGAATAATAAAGAAATAATTTATGTAAAATAAATTCTGGTTTCATATGAAATAATTGAACATCTTTAACATAATGTTGCGTTTTTTTTTTAATTTTGAATTTATTAGTTGACAACATTAATGTCAAATTAAAAAATGAAGCTTCAGAATTAAAGTTAGATACTATAAATATAATCTATTAGAAAATATACTGAAAAATTATATATCGGACTAATTTCTATGCAGAACAATTAAAGAACAATTTATTGATTAGTTTTCTAACGGATTTAAATCCTTGTTATTCCTTTTCAAAAATTAATCTTACTTTTCTATTTAATAGATATACAGTTTTTACACTCCAAATTCAACCTTTTCTCAATCAAATTCAACCTTTTCATAATCAAATTCAACCTTTGTAACTCAAATTCAACCTTTTCATAATCAAATTCAACCTGTTTTAAAAAAAAAAATAAATCTTAACTTTTGTAACAAATTTAAAATTAATAAATATAGAAAATTCGAATATTCGCTATAAGGGTTCTCCTGCAACAGCTCTTGGTAATTGCATAAACATATGCGTATGTTTTAATCAAAGGAGTACGTCATCGATTCCTGTACAAATCAAAAAGTTATAATTGAATAAAAATATATTGAAAAATAATGCACATATTTGAGGTAGAGCACTCCAAAACGAGGATATCTGTGAAATATGCAATATAATGCTATCCGTCTAATAAATGATTCCGGTGTTAATTCAATACTCACCTTTCTTGCCTCTCGTAGCACAGTCTAGTCACTGACCTTCTTTTACTGGTATCTATTCGAGGGAAATCAAAGAAATAAAGCAACTAATGCCTAGTCTCATATATTTTCAACATGTAACAAGGAATGTGACAAATGCTCATCCTTATATGGTTGAATGCGAAACACGACTTATGGAAATTGCTTTGTAATACGAATTGTGTGACTATAAAATTGGTTCCTGGTAATTTGTTTCCTAAAATTATTAATTCATACATGAGATCTAAAAAACAAGAAGTACTTCATTTCTATAATTTTGTCTAAAATTTCCCAAAATCCAATTTAACCCATAATTCCCATAGTTAATGTCACCAATTTCTTTTCCATATTCCGGATATTCAAAACCGACATCCATTTCAAGTTTACTTTAATGGTTGATGATTTATTTGGTTAAAGTTCAGCACTAAAATTATCTCTATTTCCCCTACTATACTTCTCTGTTCTTTTAACTCCTTTTTCGGAACCTACAAAGTTGGTAGTAATGAAATAAAAAATCAATATCAATTTAAATCAGTAAGAACTCATTCCCAATCAACTTAAAAAAGTTTAAATCACTTTTAGAACATCACCTTACTTAAAATTTCCACACATTTTATTCTCTAACATTCAAGGAATTAAAAACACTATAACTTGTAAAATAAATTGTTATTCCCAGAATTTAATAATTCCTCAAACCATAAATCAACAAATCCACTACAATTGATCAAATACATCTAAAAATAATGTTAAACTATCTTTAATTTATTAAATATAAATACAAAATTCTGTGAACTAGAAAATTAAAAAAAAAAACAAATCCCGGAATTATTTTTAACATAAAAAAAATCTAACCTATTTAATTATTATGTTAATTTAATTTACAACATTTCTAGTAAATTCTCAGAATTACATTTTTATATGTAATAATTCTTCATCTATCAAATTGGATTGAATTACCATAAATTCTACATAAATAACCCCATCAAATGTTTAATTAATTGCTGGTTTAAAAAAAAATATATAAATCATCTTCTAAATAAATTCTTGAATTTAAAATTTATTAAAATAAATTTAAAATAATTAATGATTTCGAATTCATTCGTTTTTTTGTTTTAAAAACAATAACAAAAGCAACTAAACTATTATATAGATAATACGTTTAATAATTATATATAAAATTAATTAAAATGCTATTATAAACTTAATAAATTATGTGAAAATAAAAAAAGCAACAACAACAAAAACAAAACAAGACTTAAAGAAAATCTACCTGTCATTAACACTTCATAAGTATAATGCAAAAATATTTCTTATAGGTATGTAAAAACAACAAAAAGTTTTTCCAGATTTTCCGCACTATGACAGCAAATATTTAGTTGTTGTTATTGTAATTGCTATCGCTATTGTTATTGTTATTATTTTTATTATTATTACTATTATTATTATTATTATTTTTTCAATAAGAAAAAAAAAGTTAAAAAAACGCATTCATTTGAACTGAACTCTTTAAAAAAAAAAAAAACAATAATAAAAAACATTAATCTCTTAGACACATGTTGATTCAAATGAAGTAGCAACATATTGTTTAAATTTCCAATGATAATTATTTGTTTAAATATTTAAAATATAAAACCAGTTATTCTTTTATTGAGTATCAGTCAACACTTTTTTTTCATATCATAGTATAGATGTCGCAGTGCTTTTTTTTTATTTTATTAAATATTAAACATATGTATATTATATGTATATAATAGATATAAATAGGTATTTAAAAAAAAATTGAAAATGTCATTGAATCTGAAATGTTCATTGAATTCCGTAACTAGCAACATAATAAAAATAACAAAACTTAACTTTAATTTACTTCGTATTTTTTTTCCCATATTGATAAAGTTAATCTATCAATGAATTAAGAGTGTTATCGAAAGTAATTGTTAATTACAATTATTTAAATTCTACTACATTTTCTAATTTAAATACTTTTGTTTTTCTTTAATTTTCTTTTAATTTTAATCCAAACTAAGAAAATTAACCTGTCATAAATCAATATCAAATTACGAAAATATATATTGAGTCATAAATGGTTGTTTAACAAATTTTTCAGGAGATGAATGAAACGGTAAATCCTGTGTGTCATTTCTGTAGTGTAAGATAGCATCAACTGTCATAATTTAAATTGACGCAGAACGTCCATTAGAAGCACTTATACAAAAAAACAATATTAAAACTTAATACGATAACTTAATTTTACAATAAATTTTTATTTTTATATCCATATGACTATATAGTCAAAGGGTATAATAAATTTGCTATTACATTTGTGACGCAGAGAAGGAAGGGAGTAGATATAGACTCAATTGTATGGATCGGATCAGAATCGAAAAATAAATCCATTTAGCTGTGTATGTCCGTCCGTCCGTCATCACGATAACTCAAAAAGCAAAGGAACTAGGATTATGAAATTTTCACAAATTCGTTTTTATGCAAAAACCGGAATCGCTATTTAAATCTAGCCATTTTGGTCCACGGGTTCGAGTACCTGCCATACAACTTCTAATTTCATATGAGCATTACTCTATACCTATGGAAGCTGCGCGTCTAAAATTTTGCCAAAAATAAATTAGTATAATGGCCAAAGTTACTGCAGAATCTGGTTGGTCCACTGCAAAGGTTTCGAGTAGCTGCCATGCAACTCCTTCTTTTATATGAGCATTACTCTACACCTAATAAAACTGAATGTTTGAAATTTTGCCAAAAGTAATTAACCGGATGATATAATGTATATGTTACGGTCATGCGGTATCCCAGAGTTAACACAGTCTACTCTACTGCACTCTTCCTCGTTTTTATTTAAAATTTTATATTGAGATGAATGAATTTATATCATAGTAGAATTTTATAAAAAATAAAAAAATATAAAATGATTCAATTCTAATTTGAAGAAAACTTTAAACAACGGCAACACCATAGGTAGTTAAAAATTAATTGTAATTAAATTGTAAAATAAAAAAAATTTACATTTGATATATGATTTTTATATAACAATTACATACAAAGTCTTAAAAACATGTGGCTATAATTGTAAAGTATCGAACAATTATTGCGCTGATTAATGTTGCAAACGATGCGTTGTAATACTATTCAAACTATTTTATTTTCATTTTATCTCATAATTTTTTGCTTATATTTTATATTTTATATATATAATATATATGCATAGTAGTTATTTTGTTTTTTTTTTTGCTGCATATCAATTACTTAAGTGTAATGCCAGGTTTATTATTAAAGAATAATCGAATTAAATTAAAATCGATTTACATAATTTTGTTTTTTTTTTTTATTTATAAACAAAATATTTAATAATTAAATCTTTAATTGGAATTTTAAGCAACAAATCAATCATTTTAAAACTTAAAAAAACGTTCTTACATAACAATTGGCGCCAAGTAATAGACAAAACACTCAAAATTTATCAATTTTCAATTAGATATTGAATTTAAAATTTTGATAAAATTTTATTAAAATTTTTTATGTTTCTGACAAATTTCAAAATACATAATATTATTCATTCCACAATTTTTAATAAAAGATAATGCAATATTTAGAGCTACCAATAATCATAGTCTGACTACAACTATTACCATTCTAATAAATATTTGTACAAAGAAGCAAAAATTATTTATAGAACAGTTTTTTTTTTTTGCAGAAAATTGATTTGAAATCATAGCAGAGTACAAAACACTGCAGAAAATAGTTTAATATCACATACAGCTTATGCAAACTGTTCCCTGTAATAGGCTAAACTGCCTGACTATATATGTGCATGTTGGAACAGGGGGAGATATATTCATATATTAGAACTGAACAAATGAATTCTACATACAATTTAAACATGAGATAGTAGTGCGTCTTATAACATGTATATGCAATAAAAAAAATGTCTTAGATTTTAAATAGATGCAATTCTTTTTTTGTTTATATGGTAATGTTTTGTATTTGAGTTATATAGTATTTTTCATCTGTGAGTTTTATTATTCAATTAAATAATTTTTTATATTTTGTATTTGTTTATATTGTTATATTGGTGTATTTTTGTATTAAAGATATATAATTATTAATTATTGATTAAGCTATTAATTTAAACCCAATGGCGAATGATAACTGAGTCGAGTCGAAAACCAGATAAGTTTTTTCACTATACAGGGATTCGAACCCGTATCTTTCGTGTGAAGGCCTGGCACTCTAACAACTGAGCGACCCAGCCGATTATATTGTTATATTGACTGCCTACATGCAAACCTATAATAGAATATAGTCCGGACAAAATAAACGAAGTAAATTTACCGGGCGTAAGCAATTATGTAAAAAGAAACTATTTGTGGTTGGAAAAGACATATTTTCTGAGTCACGTATTAGTATTCTTAAATTTTTTAATTAGGTTAATCTTAATTCTAGCTAGGGAAGGTAAGTTTTTATTTTAATAATCCGAATTATTTTTTTTGGTTTGTATGACCCCTATAATGTGTGATCAATAATAAAAATTGAATTTGTAAAATTTTAATAATATGATGTTAATTAACATAAATCTTATGATTTCATAGAGGGTTAAATAAAGTTTAATTTAAAAACCTGTTAGAATTGCATATTATTAGGCGGTTTTTTAAAAGTATCATTGTATAATACTTAATATTAAAATATTAATATTTTATTCTTTTAAACTTGCTCTTTATATTGCTCTCTAAATATATTGAAACAGGGACAAGCGCACAAATAATTAGTTGGTAGGATAATTTTGTATTTACAAAATAAATTCTTAAAAAGCAAATATTTGATAGTTTGTAGCAAAACAGTACAAAAAAACGGTGAAACAATTATATTAAATTAAGGGCTATACAAATTTAATTTCGGTGAAGAGGTTTTTAAGAAAAGAGGAGGTTAAAACCCTTTGAATTTCGTTTAATTCACTTCATATTTAAATAATTCGTAAATTTTTGCTATTGGACAGCCTAAACTTAATCTCTTGGCTTCAAATGCTAACTTAACTATTCATGTTTTAACTCATATCATCATAAGATATTCTACCTTGAATATTAAAATGTAAAACATAAGTAAGAATATGGTAATTATACCATTACTATGGCTTTTAATTTTAAAACTTAAAACTTTTTAATGAAGTTATAGCAAACTTAAAATATGAATATTGCAAGTTAGAGTTTGATTTATTAAAATACAACATTGTTTACTGTAAATTTTTGAGGTTGAAAATTAAAATCGACCTCTTGTAACAGTTTTCTTTTTAGCATTATCAGAAAAATATAATATATGTATAAACAATATAATGCATGTTAATTTTATATCTATAAGTAAAAAAAAAATAATAAATAGAAATATTAAACTAAAGAGTAATATCGGACTAAAAATTACGAAATAAATAATAAAAAAAAATTAACAAAAAATAATATTAAACTTTGGGGGGCAGACCACATTTTATCTAAGATTTTGTTACAATATTTAACAAATATTTTTTCTTATTACATTTAAAATCAAAATGTAATTTTTTTTTCTTCTTTTTCTCTCTTTGTTTCTCACATGATCTCTTCAATTCTCTTCTCACTCAACTTTACTTTGATTTGATCTCGTTATTTTTTTTGTTGTTTTTATTTTATTGTAATTTGAGTGTTATGAACTACTTAAAATTTTATTCAAATAATAATTAAATTTATTATTTTTTTTTTTCGATTTTCATTTTTTATAAAAATCGATTTTTGATATTTTTTTTTTTTAATTTTTCTTATGTATTATGAAAATCTCGATATTTGAATTAAAAAAAAACAAGTTGCAATGGTGGGTTTTGACAATATCTTTTTTTATTTGCTTGTTTTATTAAATGTTGAAAAAAAAAACAAAAAACATTCTAAAGATATTTTAATGGTTCATTTAAAAATATGTAGTTAATACAAAAAGAAAATATATATATATATAAATCGATTGTTAATTTCAATATAACTTTATGTATAGAATTATTAACTTCTTAAAAGATTAATTGTAAAAAAGAGAATAAAATTAATGTCTTAAATGGATATTTTCGAAATATTAGACTTTGAAGAGCTGTTAAGAGTTTATTAATTGTATAACAATATATAAATTAATTAAAAATTTATAAGAAGTACTGGCGAAGGACTCGTTTTTTTGCTACTGGTTTTGCTACTACTACTAGTACTGCAATGGTACTGGTACTACAGATGAAGTTTTGGTAATCTCCAGTACCAGTATTTGTACTACTGTATTGATGAATTTGAAGTACCAGTAGCCTTACTGAAAAAGTATATCATCAGAAAAGGAATTGGTATTTGTGCTGTAAAAGTACTTGAAATCGTTCAACTCTGAAACTGAGAAAAAAAATGTCATAGTCTTTTGGTTTCTGAAGTCCCAAAAATTTGTAATCAATCAATATCAAAATATTGACATAAATGTAAAAATTTTATATATATACAATACATCCTAGCGATTAGACAATAAAACTCTACTACTTTCGCAAAATTTGTTTATATCCGTACTTTTATTATATTACGCTGGATGTCTCCAATTTTTCTGAAAGTAGTTTGTCTTGTGGAAGAGTTTAACATTGTTGCCATAAAATTTAAATTTAAGCGTTTTTGAAACTTTTTCAAAAGAAAGATTTTTATCAATGATTTCTCATCAATTTCCTTAGTTTTGAAGAAGAGGTTCGAATTATCTGCTATAAAAATGCGAACTTCCTTTGGTTGACATCATTGTATGTTTCATAAAACCTGGATTTTAAAATTTACCAAGATTGGTTAAGATTTATACCTAACGGCTACACAAAGCTTAGTTCGTCAAATGCAATCTTCAAAATTTTTAAAAATATTAAAATTTGCTTTACTTAAACCAGAATATATGACAAAGGAAGTACCTGTTATGGGGTGAGGAAAATCTGGTATTGAGATTCAGATACCATCTTTGGGCTTGACCAATTAACATGATTTCTCAGATCATGGCAAGAAGTTTTCAAATAAAAAATTTTCCTGCTTATAAAAATATTACCATGATCCCAATTTTCGTTTTCGAAGTTTATAATGCACTTCTGCCCTAACCATTTTAAAACTTTTCAATATATTTTAATTTTATTGATACTTTTATTTGAACAAAATATTTAAAGGGTTAAATTTACACTGAAAGCAAAAGTTTGTTTTTTTTTTAACTGAATACAAAATTAAATAATGCTATTGATAATAATTGGTAACATTCTGATCCTGATATACAAAAAACCGCATACATAATATTTGTTATACAGGTGGGCGTTTAATACTGTGTCCAAGGTGGCTAGTAGGTACTATATTTTCATATATATATATATAGTTTTGTATTGTATAGATTTCTTTTCTTAAGTTGGTTAACTGGTTAGTTGGTACAATATATTTTTGGTTTATAATGATATTATTGGTAAATACCATATAGATATAATAGTTAGATAGGCATAAATTACAACCAGAGGAATTTTCATGGATTTTTTTCGTTGTTTTTAATATGTAATAATTGTATATATACTTTTTTTTTTAAATGTTAACTTGGGTTGAATTATTGGATCTGTAACACAATTTTCAACAATTAATTTGTACTTATATTTAACAACAACAATATAAATTAGAGGAAATTGAAACAAAAAATAATAAAATGTTGTTAATAATTATATTAAAAGAGAATTGATATTTTAGTTTAATAATTCATGTTAACAGGATGTTAATGTTAATAAATAAGTTATTAAAAAATAGTTATGTGAAAAAAAAAACTAACTAAATAGAGTTTTTACCGTTTATATAATAACGATAGAAGTGTAATGGAAGTTTAAGTTAATTTTTATCAAATGTATTGATTTCTTACAAATTTTCATTAAAATTTATATTTGATATTGGGGATTCAACAGTTATACGTCATAGGGATTTCATAACAGTTAAGCACGTGGTTTATTAACAGAAGTCTGGTCTACACTTGCAGAAATCGTAAAAGTTTATCTTAAGAGATTCCCGTTCCAGACAAATAATTTGTTATATAAAATGCATATAATGTAAAGCTTCAAAGATTAATAAACGTCAAGAGCTGCAAATACAAAACAAAGATAAACAGCATATTTTGAACATGTGATGCGAAGTCAAGAGAACCAAGAGTTTATTGTAAAAAAAGATAAAATTGAAGTTAAAGGAATCATTGGGTGAAAACAAATGTTTTGATTACATTACATCAACAACTGAACAGGTTTATCAATTTTTGATAATTTCGTACACAAACCAATGTTGGGAAAAGAATAGAGAAGCATTTAATCAAGGATTTGAACCAATTTCCAACTTATAATACCCCTAACATCCAGTAGTAGATAGGGGAATAAATTCATAACAGTGTTGTTACCATAACAGTCTTAACAGCATATGACGTTAGAAAATAGTCTTAATAGTCTTCTTCTTCTAATAGAATCTAAATAATCTTCTAAGAAACAAATTCATAAAAACAACTTTTACCTAATACAGATGTTTCACTGCTAAGAATGAAACATGTTAATAATTATATACAAATAATTTACTTAAATACTATAGCTCACAGATATAGAATACCAACTCAAATACAAATTTATTACAATATAAACAAGAATTGTATCTATTGAAAATCGAAGATGTTTTTACATGTTACAAAACCTTGTACTATCTCTTGTTTAAATTGTATGTGAAATTGTAAATACAATTGAAATAACTTGAATATGACCCCAGTTCCAACATATATCTATGGTTTAAATATCTTATTAGCCTGACAGTTGAACAGTTAACATATAATAACTTTAAAATATACTCAAGTATTTTGCTAAATTAACCATTAACAAGTGATGAAAAAAAACCAAGGGTTTTTAAAAAAGCACATTTTCAAAATAATATAGTGTTTCATACTAAGTATTTTATCGGAATATAATGTTGAAGCTTCAATATTAACGTTTAATTTAGGAAATATATACGTTGGTGACTAAGTTACTGCTTACCTATAATAACAGTAAATTTTTAAGTCCTAGCAGTCCCTGTATGGGGAAGGTTGCAATTTTCTCAAGGATATAATGCTCACTACTCCCCTTCCCCCAAACTTTTTTAGGTTCTAGGAATTAAATTGTGAATTCCACCAAAATTTGGAATTTTTCTTAGAATTTTACTATTTAGGCAAAAATGGTTAAAACTGAGAGACACTTTCTTCAATTTAAAGAACCCCTTTTAAATTTAAGAAAAACCTTTAACATATGTTAAAATATAATGTTAAACCTTTAAATTTTGTATATTAAGGAAAAAATATTTAAACAGGTATTCAAGTTACAGGTGTTTAAAAATAGCAAAATTTCAGTTTTCGAGCCCTTATAGCTCCTGAACATGGGGCTTGGCAAAAAAAATTTGTTAATCGACTCCTACTAATTTCTGAGGATCTAACTTCTCCCAAAATTTCAAGACCCTAGCTTAAACCGTTTAAAAGATATGTGGGGCCAAAAATTTTGCAAAAATTGAGTTTTACATAATTGTAAATTTTAGTACCGTATGGCAACCTTAAACATTCAAGCAAAGTATTTTTGTAAAGTCTATAAAAGCAGCTCACTTCAACCGTTTTTCAATTGGAAATAAACCTATCAGAACTCTTGTTATATTAATTTAAATATAGGGCTTTTTCGGAATTTAGAAGATATGCGTATAGAAGATATGTGTAGCCAAAAATTTTGCAAAACTTGAGTTTTGCATAATGTTAAATTTTAGTACCGTATGGCAACCCTAAACATTTGTCTTTTAAAAATTTATAAAGTTTATAAAACCAGCTATCTTTTGCCGTTTTCAGATTGAAAATACACCTAATAGAACTCTTGTTATAACAATTTGAATATAGGGCTTTTCCCAACTTTGGGGGGCTGCAGCTCCGTAACGGGTGGGGCTACAGAAAAAAATTCTTCTACGAAATAATTTTTTTTGTAATACCTACTCGTGGTTAAAATTTCTTTTCTCTATTTCAAACGATGTAAAAGTTTTTGTAAACATACGGACAGACAGACAGACAGACAGACGGACGGACAGAGTGAAACTATATAGGCACATTTTTACAAAATTTTTTGAAAATGTGCTAAAAATTATTGAACTTTGTTTTAAAAGAATAATTTATTTGAGTTTAAACTCTCACAGATAATTTAAAGCAAAATATGATTTAATAATTAAAAAATGTAAAAATGTAGTTATTTTGTAATACTTTGTTTCCTTTTTACTTACTAATTAATAATTTCAAATAATAATTACTAAAAATTATTTACATTGCTTTAGCTTCAAATAAAATTAAAATTTTATGAATTTTTAAATACCATAGGTATTACAAAGTATACTAATTAAATTTTAATTTATGGACATCTATGATACATCTTAAGATGTATAAAAATATTCGCACATAGGATTTAATCAAAACTAGGAGATTCAATCGCTTAATTCAGTTAGATTTTAATCGAATGTAGTATCATCTTATCTTATCTTCGTTATACTAGCATAAGCGCTTAGCTAACTAAGTCTATATTGGATAGTACGTTTGATATTGTTTCAATTGAACAATTTGAATACCAGTTATTTAACCAAATATTATACAATTATTTTAATAATTATCTTTTTGATAAAAAGTTTTAATCCTGTTTTTAATGTGTTGTACATACATATAAAAAATAAAATTTATTTAATTATATTGTTTTTTTATACATTTGCAACAACTGGTAATATAATTCAATTAACAAACGTTCATTCACTGCAGATTATAATAAATTCGAATTCGAATTCATTGAAGTGAAGTTTTATTTCGAAAGAAAAGAAAATATTATTATTTCAAGTTACAAAATACTAGATTTATCTAATTTGATTTTATTTATCTTAATATTTTTATCTATTTAATTTTTTTTTTTGTAAATTTATTTAATTGATTAACTTGAAGCCTTGGATTAAATTATAACAATTAGAAGATATTAATAATTGTTCAGATAAGTAATTGTTGATTTTATCATGAATGTTTTCATTATCTAATAGAGGTGTTTACACCACTTTTGCACCTAATTGAATTGATTTAATGGGTTATTTAAAATTTTATAATTAAAGAAATCTGAACACCAGTGTATGCAGATAATTTAAAATAAATTTTGAAACTTTAAAAAACTTCATAAACCTTAGATGGCTTTTAAATTTTTGTAAAGAGCCAAGATAATGTATAACTTACTAAAAACTAAAGAACTCAATTAGGGTTAACTAAAGAAGAATCTATAAGTTCCCTGTAAGAGAATATGATGAAATGACTGTTGTATATTCCATTTGGCCACAATATCCGACATATTATTCGGTGGCATTTATTTATTATCACAAGTAACTTATTATAGTTGCCTGTTGATGGTTAGCTGCTATAAGTAGTATATCTATAAAATATGAACTTAAAAAACCCTTTTATTGCACTTTCGGCATACTTTCCAAGAATTCTATTTAATAAACAATTCTCGGAAATAATAACATTAATTTTTATGTCTAAATGGTAAAGTCATGATTTACAAATGTATATATTAAAACCAATAATATTATGGAATCAATTATTAAGAGTAATTATATTTATTAAGAACTCATGTTAAATATGAAGAATCATATTAATTAAAGCAAAATTAGTTGATAAAATCTTAGTATAAATATAAGCTAAGAATCGTTGTATAGTCAAGATCCAATCTGGCTATCGAAGCCCTAACATAATAAGTTAAGTATTTAGTGGAATTTCTAAATAAAATAACTGTAAAAATAAATAAAGTGTTATTAAATACAAAATTCAGTTATAAAATTGTTAGCCAGATTTCATTTCCATATAATAGATCGATTTAGCCCAGGCGTTGAAAATCTCTCATCGTTATTTTTCTCAAGATCTAATAGGATAATGAACTAATGTTGAGATGTTTATATGCATTTGATAGTAAACTATCCAGAGTTAACATAAAGAAGATTACTCGATGATCTGGAAATAACTACAATCTAATTACAAAAGAAATTGAATACAAGAAATTTTAAAGTCTTACTCTTAATTAAAATATCATATGTATAGTATTTTTCTAACCTCAAAATTTTCAAAAAATTAACTTCTGTTAAACAATTTAAATTTAAGTTTTGATAATTTATTTAAAGTATTCACTTAAAACCACTTAACCCACTTCAATTCATTTAATAATATACATTGTTAAAATTAATGTGATAATAAGTGATAGTAAGTGTTGCAATTAAAACACTTTTAAATATCACAAGTCATATTGATTTGTAATCAGATACCAACCAAATTGTATATATTCACACTTTTGATGAAAATTAAATGCAGAAAAAACCAAAAATAATATTTTTCTATCGAATCATCCATCGACCTTCAAAGTAATTATTACGCCAGTTAAGTTCTCATCGAAAGGTAACGAGTTTTTTTTATTTTTTTTTCTTTATTTTTTTGATGCTTACATCTTTTAATGTTTCTTTCTTTTTACAGTTATGTAATGGAAATTATTATGAAATTTTTTTCTAACGCCTTATTTTAATTTTTTTATTATCTTTTTCTTTAAATTAATTTAAAAATTTACAATAATAATTCATAAATTACTCATGGAAAAAAAATTCGATTTTAAAAAAAATTTTCTTTAAATGTTATTTATATTGTTGTTTTTTTTTTTTCTTAGTGGTGTTACCCGTCTTCTATAATTTTATTTTTTTTTTATAAAAATTCATGATTAGTTTAAATGAAGATCAGTATTTGTTAAAATTTAGTTTTCAAATTTTTATCACTTTTTTTATATTTCATTCGCAAATCGTTTGACAGTCCATTTAATCACTCTTCAAAGATTAATAACTGTAAACTATAGCTTGTTTATAATTAGGGTGTTTAACTTGTTTTAAAAAATAGTGTTCATATTATATACCTTGTTGAATTTTGACAGCAAATATTTTGTATTACACATGTTTCAGTACAAAAAACAAATGAAAATTATGATAGGGATATGAAAAATACAATAAAACTTCGATACATCTAAAAAAAACAATCGATTAAATAAGTACATAACCTTGGTAATGACAAAATTATGAAAAAAATGAAAATAAAAATAAAAAATGAAAATAAGTAAAAAAAAGCTAAGAACATATGTAATTATAATATTTATTTTGCTATAGAATCTAGTGACTTTTGTGATATTAATTCAATCGATAAATTGTACTTATTTTTTCCCTGTCATCGAATTAATTTCATTCGAATATTAAACACATTAAACTACAGTTATTTTTACTGTTAATGGATAACGGTGATATTAAAGGAAAAGTTAATGCTACAACAGCTGAATTCAAGAAGCTTTTACTGTAATTCTAATAACGGTATTTTGATACTAAATCATTTTTAATTTTTTTTTCTCAACTCTTAGTATCATTCTTTCATCATCGAAATCATATTTTAGTTAATTTTTAAATATTAATGAATATTTTCGTATATTATATCATGTATAGCTATATATTAAATTGTGTATTTCTTATTTTTTCAATTTAAAATATTTATCTTATACTTCATTACCTCTCATAATATTGCAATATTTTTAATAAAAAAAAAATAAAGCCACCATAATAATAATAAATTTCATAGTAAATATACATACATATATATTAATAATTGTTGTAGTTGTTACAATATTAACAATAACATTGCCCAAGTATCGCAAGTTAAAAAAAAAACTTTTAATTTTTCCAATATAAATCATAATTTTCAATATAATTGTTGTTGTTATCACCGTTGTAAGTGTAACGGTTAGTCAATGAATTTTTTTTTAACTTTCGAATATCAACGCAATATTGTACATATTTTTCTTTTTTTTTTTTAATTTAAACTCTTTCACTCACTCTTTCTCTCTCTTTCTCTATTTATCAAGCATAAATATTTTTATAACTGTTTTATCATATTTTCAGTTATTTACTTTCTCTTTCTCTTTTATTCTCTTCTCTTTTCTGATATCAAAAATATGAAAAAAAAAAAAAACAAAAATATTTTCAATTTCCAAATGTCAAAAAGTAGGTTTATAGGCTTCATAACATATTTATTTTTTCATATTATATTTTATATTGTTGTTATCATTGCTTTTGTTATTGGTATTGTTGTTTTTGTTGTTATTGTTGTTAATAAAAGTGTTACTGTTTCCCCTTTTTTTGGTTTCCCTGTTCAAGGTCATAGAATTTCGTTGATTTATAAAAAAAAAACAACAAAATGAAAAAATTTATGCAATTCGATTTGTAACTGTTATTGGGTGGATGAAATGAAATATTTTTTTTATTTTTTTTGTGTTATTTTTGTTGTTGTTTAAAAAAAAAAAAACAAAATTTGTTGCTGTTACAAAGTGTCAAAGTCATTATAATTAATTTGCTTAAAAGTATAATAAATTTTTGAAAACATAAGGCAAAAAATATAACAAACGTTTTTTTGCGACTAATAGGCATGAAAACGAAAGAATGATTGAAAAATTCAAATAAACGAAATAACGTCCAAAATGGAAGGCAATTAAATATAAAAACTTCTTGTACCTCTCAAGGGATTTTTTTTTTTCTAAGCGCGAACTGTTCAACTGTTAGGCCAATAAGTCTGTCTATACCATAGGTATATGTTGGAACAGCGGGTCATATTATATCCGTGTTATTAGAATTGATCTTATTGAATTCCACATATAATTTAAACATGAGATAGTATTAGGCCTTATAACATGTAGAAAAATCTTAGATTTTCAATTTGAGTTATATGGGATTCTATATCTGTGAGTTATATTATTCAATTAAAATATTTTTTTATATTTTGTATTTGGTTATACAATTTATATTAATGTATTTTTGTATTAAAGATATATAATTATTAATTATTGGTTAAGCCATTAATTTGAACCCAATGGCGAATGGTATCTGAGTCAAGTCGAAACCAGAAAAATTTACGCTTTCACTGGGATTCGTACCCTGGTTTTTCGCATGAAAGACTGACACTCTAATTTTTGTGCCACCCAGCCGTTATTTAATTGAAGTTGAAACTAACACAAAAATTACACATGATTTAAATGGTGTAAATGACAATGACACATGATAAATTGTGCTGCAATAGGTAAACGCAACTCGACTATTTTATGAGACTTTCTTTAGCGTTAAAACAGTATTTCGTTAATTTGGAAAATAATTCCCTTCCAAAATTTTTTCAAGATTAATCGTTGTGCCAATATCGGTTAACAAAAATAAAGTTAATTAATAGAGCCTAATATATTAACAGAGCTTAATACATACAAAATTTAAAGTATATCGGTCAAGCAATTTTTATTTAAAAACAAAAAAAATTTTAATACTTGCGCAACAGCTCTACTAGCCCAAAACAGCCCCCGTATCCAAAAACTCTTATGATAATCAGTTGAGCTGTTTATGAGTTTACTGCGGAATCAAAGAATTAGACATTCTTACAAAAAAGTTAAGTCTTTTCAAAAAAGACTGACACGTAATGATTGGCGTATAAAATTTACAAAATTATAAATTTGTCAATTCAATATTCTAGAACCCAATCTTAGTCAAATCAAATTAATTTTTTTTCGAACAATTTCAAATATCGAAAACATTTGGAAGTTAATTCAAAATTTAAACATCAAATAATATTGGTCTGTACATCACTCTTGAATGACATCTGAAGCTTTTATATCACTCTTGAATGACAACTCACATATGCGTTTATCATTTTATCACAGAAATATTCAAACGCTAACACACGATATCAAAATTCAAAAACCAAAAAAAAAATTTCAAAATAAAATTAATTAAAAAATTATAAAAAATTGCAAAAAAAAAAAACAAAATAAAATTTGTTTAATGATCAAACACAAAATTGACATTTGACAGTAGTAACATATTACTTATAATTTTATGATAGCTTAACGGTGTCCTACATTATAATTTTTGTGTTGACTTTTTAATCATGACAACAATAACCAGAAAACAAAAACCAAAAACAATCCATGTGAAATACATATGGCTATAAAAAATGATTTTAAATTAATAATTCATATTAAGTACTAATACAGACAAGAAAACGATCAAATTTTAGTGAACTACTTGATATGTTGATAGACGCGTGCTCGCATATATTTCTTTTTTTTATACAAATGTAAAAGGTAACCGAATTTTATTCATTTTTATTTTTCATTTTTTTTTTTACTCTTTGCGACACATTGTTTTGTTTTTTTTTTTGCTCTTTTGTTTTAATTTACATTTAAAAAAGATTTGAATAATATGTGAATAATTAATTATAGCAATAAATAAATTAACTTATGTTACCAGATTATTAGATATTAGTAATAATTAAGTTTTAGAGAATGCATATGGTGTTTATTATAAAGGGGACAACTTTTGCAATGAAATGTCATGAAAATTATTGTACGAGTATATTCTATTCGGATATGGATTCTTTGACTCAAATCATTGAAAACAGTTCAAAATCATAATTTTATGATAAATCTAATGCAATTTTTCCCATCCTCCATAATCCAGAAACCCCAAATAACTTTAACCAAAATCCCAAATCGTTCCATATCAACTTTCGAGTAAGAAAACTGTACATTTGTATCACAGGTTCCCTCCTAAAGTTTGGTTCAAAAAGGATGTGGTTTTGGTGTATTAAAGTCCCACACTACCCAAAGAACACCGCACAGTTTAAATTTTTTTTTTTTCAGCTTTCCATTACCTCGTACAAAAAAAAAAAAATTATAAAATATTATAAAATATTAATAACAATAAAATTTTTTAATATCTAATAAATATTTATTTGAACTTGTCATCCTAAAACAAAGTCAAAAACAGATTTTACATAAAAATATGACTCCACCCTAAGACTATGAATATTTAACAACATTCCAACGATGTAAATTTTTGCTTTATAATATTTTCCATTCACAATTAATTCTTGATTTGTCAAAATCTATCAATCAACAACACTTTAATTCTGATTTTTAAGTTCTTTTTAATCACTGCAAAATTACGTAACATGGCAACCCTGTATTTCATGATTTGTTGTTTGATTAATTGTCAACATTTATAATATGCACCTTTACATTTTCAATTTCTATTGAAAATATTAATTTGTTTATATTTCTTACACAGAAAAAAAAAGTCTTTCACAAAAACCGTATAGAAAACATATGACCATGCTAATATGTAAATATATATCATTAATTTAAGACAACATTAAATTATAATTAGATAGAAAGAGACATTATTAAGAAAGAGAAAGAAATTAAAAAAAAAAAAACTAATAATATTGATAAGTTTATTGACATTAAATGCGTAGATTACAATATAAATTAACATATACATTACACACACACACACACACACACCTAAATGTGTAATAGCAATAATTAAACCTAATTATATTATTCAAAACCAGTTAATTACGTATCAATGTTATTTATACATTATACTCTTTTTGGTAGAAAAATTTCAACACAAATACAGAAAATAAAATCATAACAATTATCTGAATAATTATATGGCTTCTATTTAAAAATTTAAAATTTATTTGGATTTGAAAATCATGTATAAATATATATACAAAATTTAAAAACATATATTGGCTTGGAGATGCAATAGGTAACCATTTGATGTTATAATGGAGGGGGTGCGGAAAAAATATTTAATATTAAAAAAATATTAAAAAATAAATTTTCTCAGCAAAATCCCCTTGGTGACCATATAGTTATAATTAGAATCTAAAATATAAATAAGCAAAATATGTAATATTACTTATAAATTAATAGAAAGTATTGGAAGTGGGATGCACAACGCAAGGCCACAAGGCCGCAAGGCCTGGGTGTTAAAATGGAACATGCTATCCCCAATATAAAACAACAAATACAACAAATCATTGATATTATTTTTAAAATATAATTGATTCATTTTAGTAATTTGCAAATACTACACACGTTTCATAATTTTTAGTTACTTTCAATTTGTATCAAAATTTGTAATACTTAGTAGATTACCCTTTACTAGTATTTAAAAATTAATTTTACTATATAATTTTACTAAACACAACTTATAAAAACTCTTAGGTAAAACTTCTTAGTTTTTTATATCGTTTTTTGTCCTTAAAAAAATGGACCTTAGATATATAGTATATAATTTTGACATCTATATTATTTTTGACACACAATTTAATTTCCAAGGGCGATTTTCTATATAAAAAATTTGTTATAGGTTTGTGTGAAGAGGAGAGAACTTGAAAATAAATAAGATAATAAAAGAGAGTTGACAGGTAAATGGAAGACGAATCTGAACAGGGTTGTTTTGGAAAACTGTACATTGTAAAATGGATTATTTCATTAGATGGACTTTTTTTTATCAGAAAACATTAGATTCTACGTTTTAACAGTTTTTTTAGTAAATGAGATACCATAACCGATTTAAAACTACCTAAGAATACCTAGGACCGTGTGTAGTAATGAGCCCAAGTAATAATGAGTGTGTAGTAAAGCTTCCCTTGTATTATTATCGAAATCAATATATCGAGATTAAAACTTGAGTTCAGTTAATGCATGAGATAATCCAAGGCCTTTGAAAAGAGTCTCAGATTTGGGTGGACAATTCATTTGTTATTTGTTACACATTGTAATAATTTAAAATTTGAGTATATTTCAATGCTTATTGCTGTACCTGTGAATTATATTATTCAATTAAATTATTTCTTTTTCTTTATTTTTATGATAATGTTAATTTAATTTTTGTTATCAATAAAGAATTATTAATTATTAGCTATACCATGAATTTAATTATAAAAACCAGTTAAAAAGTTTTACCCGACCCCTCAAATATAAAAAGCCCGCACTCTAATCAGTAATTCTGATTAATTACAAAAAATGTAAGATTAAAAAAAAAATTAATAAAAATTATAAATGATACAAATATATTCTAACACGCAATCATCAAGTTATTTACCGTTATTTATACAATTTAACCTGTATATTATAAACCAAAAACAGTACACTCCTTAAATCAATTTTATAGATTTAAAAGTCAGGTGTCGCTAATGGGGCTAAATTGAAAATGAAAACAAAAAAAAATTAATATAAAAACTGTGTAAAACATAAAATTTACAGATAGATTTGTCAATAATATGTTATTTACTTTTTTTTTATTTTCCTCCCGCATCGGTTTTGCTTTTTCATTCCTATTTTTTTTCAATTTTAAAATCCGATTAAATCAATAAAAACTTAAATTTATCTGACAGATTACATTTTTCTAAATTGTTGAAATTGAAAAAAGATTAAAATTTAAATTGTATTAGAATATTAATTTCATGCATATATAAATATATGTAAAACTGGTAATAATTGGGTGTATCAACTTGTCATATTATATGTCAAAATATCTTTAATTTATTGTCATATAAAAGTTGACATTTTAATAAAAAAAAAAAAATAACAAACAAAAAATTACAATATTAAAACAAAAACAAAAATCAATTGGTAAAAGGTAACAATTTAACAGTTATAATTCATTTATCATTGAAATATTATTGGAATTTAATGCAAGGTTAGTGAAAATTATTTATATTAATATTGAAAAAATTGACAATGAAAATGAATTATCAGAGAATTAAAGGTATTTATAGAACATTAATCAGGTTGGAACTTTTATTATGCCCTAAGGTGTAGGGTACTTTTTTTGAATAGTATAATACCAAAATAGTATAGGACATTCACCATCTTATTTAGACTAAACTTCAGTTTCATTAAATTTTTACTAAGCCGCTTTAATTACTAGGAAACATTTTTTTTTTTTTTTTGTTTTATTACTAGATATTATCTGCCAAGAGTTTGGACCCAAGACTTTTCATTTAGAAGATCGACATCCTAACTGCCACGCCCTTGATCAGATACCTAAATAAGTATAGGATCATATTAACTTTGATTTGGGTACCTAGCAAAAAGATAACTAATTACGAGCAAGTTATAACTCAAAATTTTAATTTGCAAGAATCTAAGGATATGGGTTCGGATGTGAAGAGACTATTTCGCAAAATATAATAGATATAGAACCTTTTAAATTTATTACAAAGATTTTCCTTTCGATTATTTTTATGTCTCTAAAAATTTGGTGAAACTTGGAACTTAGTATATGGTTCTAATAGAATCATTTTTTTTTTTACGAGGAACTGGAAAGCTCGAAAGCCACACCCCAAAACTACAGCCTTTTCAAGCCAAACTTTAGGAGGGAATCTGTGATACAAATGTACAGTTTTGAAGATGCTGTGACCCTGTGAAGATATTGAAGGATTTGGGATTATAGTGGAAATTACTTGGGATTTCTGGATTATGGGGATGAGGAAAATTGGATGGGATATTTTGAAGAAAGATGTTAATGGTCTTCTTAAATTTTGCTAAATCGTAAATATATATATTATCAACTTTGGGAAACACATTTGATGGAATATGGTTAAATAGACGTGATGAGCGCATGATGAACGAATTTCCATAAGTCCTTTCTGTTCCTAAAAGTCAAGCTGTACAAAGAAAGAAGTTGAGGAGCTTTTAAAGCCAAAGAAACATATAAGGATAAAAACTCCATATTTGCTTAATGTAACCCTCCGTATCCCTTAAATTGTGCTTATCAAAACTTAATTGTTAAGTGGTGTAGGAGATGAGTGTAACTGTAACACGTTTGTTGCAAGAGTATCTTCATAACTAATATAGATAAAACCGTTTAAGTTATTAAAAAAAGTTTCTTTAATTTTTCCTACATTCGGGGTGAATAAAAGTATTAATTACAGTAATACAAGTACTAGTAGAGTAATACGAGTAGTTTCCACATAACTCCCAACTCCTTGATTTGGATTTCTAAGAAATTATACAAAATTTAGGCTAGAAATATTTTGCCAATACTTTACCAATCCAACAAATACTTTTACTCTATTATTTTATATTAAATATGCAAACCCTGAAATAACTTATTCATTTTTAATAGGAGTCATCTTCAAAAGTTGGAATTTTTAGTTTGTTTTATTTTTAGTACTAATTTTTAAATGTTATAAATTGATTTTTTTTTTAATTCAAACGAAAATAAAACTGAGTAATACGGAATTTTGGTGTCATTTACGCAAAAACAAGTGTTTTAATTTTACCGGATATTACAGAATTCAACTGACCAAATTTGAACTACTTAACTTAAACCAGTGACTGTTTAAGATTTCTTCAAAAGATCATGAGGTGTCAAAATTTCTTGTGAAATTTTATTTTTTTTTTTTTATTTCTTATTTTTCTTCCGCAATAAATTATTTTAAAATCTACTTAAGGTCAACCAACATGTTCATCAACTTTCTTAATTTTTAAAATGTCCTTGACTTTTTTTTTTTATTGACCTCTTCATAACTAATTTAACATATATCATCTAAGAGATGATATTATAGTAACAATAATTTGTACAACCAGTATAAAAAAAACATCAAAATTTAATAATTAATTACTTAGAAACTGTATTAATTTTAATAGATAAAAATCATTTTAACATGATAAAATGCCAAAAAATAAAATTATGTTAAAATTATATAAAAAAACTCGTAATCAACAAATTATAATAACTAGATCAGAGACATATTTTAACCTTAATTAAAATTAATTAAAAAAAAAACAATTTAATAATAGACTAGAAAAATCAGTTACTGTAATTAAAAAAATGATACAATTAAAAATAATAACATATGTTTAAATAATTAACAAAAATCAATTAAAGAATTAAAGAAACATACAAAAGGAATTTTAAAAGTTTACATGCTTAACAATATTGTTAATTTTTTAATTCGAATACTCCATATGATTATACTAATTAACTATTATTGTGGTTATATTATTACAAATGCAACTTAAAATTACAAATAATAAAAAATTTTTATTGTCATTTAAAATGTTCGAAAATTAGTGAATATTAACACTTTACTAAACTAGTAATTTATTAAATTCACTATATGAATTCTTAACATGCATATAATATTTTTAACAATAATTGCACAATTTTTATAATTATTGCTTCTTTGTTTAAAAGTTCTTAAAAATGTGCAATACAAATAAAATTTTTTAAATATTTTTTAATTATTCATATTATGGTATGATAAAATCTCAGACTATAGAATTTTACCATAATAAATTATTATTTATTATTAAAAAATAAGTTATAAATTTTATTTTACAGATATTGATCTTTTTCATTAAAATTTTTAAAATTGATCTTAATTATTTATTAAAATTTTGAAGATTGTTATGAGACATTTCATTAACATTTCATTAAAATATCAAATTGTTAAATAGATTTGGCGCTTTATTAAAAATTTTAACATGTAACATGTTTCCAAAAATTTATAAATAAATTAATCACAATTTAAAACTCTTTTCTTTTTTAACTTTAAACTTAATTTCTTCTTACGACTTGAACTAGAAACTTGTAATAATACTACTACACACTCTCATACAGAGGATTTTGACATGGTCCTCCTATATTTATTTGAGTTATGAAGAGAATTTACAATTTAATTTTTGCCTGTAGTACAAAGCTTTTAAATTACAAAACATTCAAAATGAAATTTTAAAAATTTTAAAATTGAAAAATTTTAAATTAAATAAAAATTATTTAAAGGTTTTAATTAATTCAAAATTTTGTGTTAATATTTTATTTTAACATTTTAATTTTTGTTAAAAGTTTCACTGAAATTTACGAAAGTGATTCTTATCTTTCATAATTTTCTTTAAAAGAAAAATTCAAATTAAAAATTGAAGTAAGATGAAATAGATACAATTTCAAAAATCTTTAACATAAACTCTTCTTTATTTTATTACAAAAATTTCACTTAATTCCGGTTTAAGAATTTATATTTCCATAAAATTTAACAATTTTTTTAATATATATATATATATATATTGATGATGAACTTTTATATAATACATTTTGATTTTAAATTATTCTTATTGGAATTAAAATAATTTGATAATTTTACTACAAATAACTTGATATATTCAATAACCTCCCCTAGTTCACAAAATTTGTGCCAACATTGGTTCATTTCATTTGTTTTCTAAGTAATCAAAAGAATTTTCACAAAAAAATAGAGAGACTTAAGTGAGGAACTTTTTTTTTAAATATACACATTTTACTTCTTTTTTAAGTTTATTAAGTTTTTTCTATATTTTCAAATATTCTACATATATGGTTCCTGATATATAGTTTATGTAAAATCAATAGTTTGTTAAGAAAATGTTGAATGATAAGTAATAAGTGGATGTTGCAAAAGGGCAAAGAACTATAATTTTTCCGAATAGAAATAATCAAAAAATCACTGAAAATCTATAAAATTTTAAAAGTTGTCTTTCAAAAATCTAACCATTCAAACTAAACAATTTTAAAGAAACTGTCTCCTCAAATTTGCAATTTCTATCACAAGTTATCCAGTTTTATTATCAAAAAAAACTAAAATTATATGTATAATCTAATTTTAAAATATTATGAAATTTTAGATTATTTCAAAGATATAACAAAATATTTACATTTTTAAATTACTATTATTAAATTATTCAAACTTAAATATCCGTATTTTATTACAAATTTAACACATTTAGACCATAAAATAAACAACAAAAAAATCAAAATTAAATAAAACAATTATTTTATTTTTATAAAATTGTCATAGCAGTAAAATAGTAAATCATTTTATGCACTCATATTTCAAACACCTTCACATATTCAAATAAAACTAAACAAATTTGTTTTAATTTTTTTAAATAAATTTTTATATACTTCGTATGTATATTTTTATTAAAACTATTTTGTTTTATGTTTGCTGAATAAGTGACCATTAACATTTTTTAAACAATTCTATATTATTAATCTTATTATTTTTTTGCGTTTTTTCATAATAATTTGCCATTCATGACCAACAACTAACTTTACTTTCACTTGATAAGTCAAATATAAAACTGAGTTAAATTAAATCAAAGATAAAAAAAAAATTCAAATCTAGGACAATGCAATGCACTTACAACAACAAATATACTTGATACTTAAAAAAAAAAATTTGTTATAAAAAAAATGAAAAAATGTCAACTTTAAAAAAAACAAAATTGTTGCAACAAAACACAATACAAACAACAGTGGCATATAATTTGCTTTTTAACATTTTATCCAAGTTCTGTATTTATAATTTAAAAAAAAAAAAACATTTTTCATTTGTTTGCTTATTTTTTTTTGCTACAATTTAATTTTTTTTTTTTTTTTTTTTTTTTTTTTCAGATTTTATTACTCCAATTATTTTGTAATTGTGGACAACACTTTACTTTTTTTTTTGTCAAATTCATTAAGAAAATTAAAAAAAAAAAAAAAACACAAAAACAAATATTAAAGAGGTGTGGCAATACTGGGTGTTCTTTTGTAATGTCATTTAATTTGAAGTTTGTTTATAATTTTAAGAATATTATGAAGTATATAATTACAGCTTTTGTTTTTTAATTTTGTTCTTATTAAATTCAATTGGATTTTTAAATTACATATTTTAAATAATATTTCTTGGGAATACGCAATCATTTTAAATCAATTTATTTTTATTTTAATTCGGTAGAAAAATTTAAGTAAATTTGAAATGATTTTATAATTAGAATTATTTTAGTGTAGTCAAGTGTTGTATGTATTTGTAATGCTTATTTTATGAAAGAACTAAAAACTATAGAATTAAAGCAGTATCTGTGTTATAATCACATAAGAGATTTTATTTATTTATTTATTTATTTATTTATTTATTTATAAACAGTCTCTTAGTTTATTCAATACGATAAGAGAATGGAGCATGTCTTGCCTTTCAAGCGATTTACTAAACTAAAGACATTTTAAATCATTAGATTTAATAAATCTTTGGACATCCTACAATTGTACCACATAATTTTATTTTTCCTTTTTTTTTACAATTCTATTACTTTTTTATTTCTTTTGTTGTTTGTTTATTTTTTTTTTTGTAATTCAAAGGAATTTTAAATTAAAACATTGAAAATAAAAAAAAAAAAATCAGTCTTAAGCATTGGAAAAAAAAAACACATTTTTTATGGTTTTTTTGTGACCAGATTTTTAAGATTCAAAAAATTTATTTTAGAAAAAAAACTCAAAATAAATTTAGTAATTTCAACAACGGAAATTTAGCTATGAAAGTAAATTTAAATTGAATTTTTTTTTTTTGCGATTTGGAATTTTATAACACTATCGATTTTATATTAATTTTTTTAATTTTTTTACAAATATTGTTAAAAAAAATTGAAATTTACTACTAAAGACAAAATCGCAAATAATATAAATTAAATAAATTAAATAAATTGTGAAAAATTACAATTTAGTTAATTGATTTCTGAAATAAATTACATATTTTTAAAATATATTACGTGCAATTATATATTTAAAAAATAGAACAAATTTGAAATTCATACAATTGAAATTATTTAGCACAGAAATAATTATTAAGATTATTTGAAAATAATGCAATACAACTTTAAAATCTTTTCTTTGTTTTAATTTCATATACGTTTTTAGTATTTTCAGAAAAATAGTTTAGAAAAATGTGCTTTGAAAATGTATTATTTGATTTAAAAATTCCATTCATTCAACGCGTTAAATTCTTTTTTAATCCACGGTAACTTACTTTCATCCAATTTAAGTTTTTTTAATCATAATATATCAAATAACTAGAAAAAAAACAATCTGTATAAATGGAAGAAATATTAAAAAAAAGGCTTTTTAACAAATTACATTCAATAAATTTTTTCATATAAATGTTTTGTAAATTTCTGACTTTTAAAACTATTTGAATAAAATTCTATAAAACTTTAATCTTTGCTTTTTACTAATGCAAAGTCAGTCAGTGCAAAATTTTGCATCTAAAATATTTTAATTTAAAATTGCATTAAATAAATTCTGTTTCAAACGCAAATTGTCGTTTTATTTTATATTTTTAAACGAAAGACTTAAGCTAGAAACTTTCTAAAATCAATTTTTTTAAAGACAATCATAGATGATTTTTCATAAGTTTAAATTCTTTGAATTATTATTGATAAATTTTAATCAAAAAAGGATGTAAAAGCAATAACTAAGAAGAAATACACGAAACAATTATAAAATATATACGGAAACTTGATAATTAGTGAATTTAGATATGTTAAGTGAATTGGTTATAACCATTCAACTTTTGATTAGTTCAATTCTGTAATTGTAAATAACATCTAGAACAATAATAAATAAAGTCTATTTTAAATACTACACTTTTTCATTCTTTCTTATCTGCTTTATACTACAAGATTTTGCTTTAAAGGTTCTCCGAAGAGATTTCGTGACATAAAGGAAAGATCTCCACAGAAAAAAGATTATAGTTCCAATTGAATAGGACATATTAGAGAAATTTGGAAATTTAAATTAAATAATCATTTAAAACAATTACAATGATAACTAATTCCTTTGAATAAATAGTAAAAGTTTCTCAATTCTTTTTTAATTTTACATTTTTAAACACAATTGAACAAACAACAATTCATTTTTTTAAACAAAGCGATAACATTTTCAAACAAACTTCCATTGTTTTGATCTACAATTTAAACTTTTGATTTCATTTATTTGAAATATGACATAATTTTTGAGCTTTAAAGAAACAAACTAATTTTTAACAATAACAATAACATTAAAATTAAATAATAATTAACACAGTTTTACTATTTAAAAGTGTAAAAAAACAGTTTGAAACTTTATTTTTATTTGTATTATACTAATTAAATTAAAATTAATTGACTTTCTGTAGATCATGAGACAAGGCGGACAACTAGAAATTTATTCAAACTAAATTTAAAAAAAGTATAACATTTTATAAGATAATAAAGATATTAATAGTTAATATTTTTCTCTTTTATTTTAACTCTTTAAAACTTAACGTCATATGTTTTTGACATTTGCTAATAAACATATTTCATAATAATTTTACATTTTCTTTAATAGAAGAAAAAATTATCCCAATATTAAAATTTATTATATAATAATCTTTCAAAATATATATTTTTTCTTGAATATGAAAGGGATTAAGAAAAATTAATGAATAATGTTGACTTAACATTGGTATCATTGTATCAATAGTTTACAATCAAATGTGTGAAAATGCGTAGGTGGCCAAAAATGAATTAAAATTTTTTTTTCTCCTTTTCTTCATAGCTATAAATATAAATTCACACATTAATAAATTCATTAGCAATAATATCTAATTCATAAATGATTAATGGTATTATTTCCATTTAGAAATATATTTTTGTATAATTATGTAATATAATCTTAAGATTTAAATAAGTTATGAATGAATCCAAATAATTTTTTTTTAATTCTGACCGTATAGTTATGACACGACAAAAGCAGATTAGGAAAGAAAATTAACAGCAATGATTTTTGTTTTTATATTTATGTAAGTACTAAAACTGGGTTTACTTCTTTTCATAATAAATTTACAATGAAATTTAAATATTATAATCACTTTACTAATGATGTTTATTAATCTAATTGAACGAATAATTTCAACTAAATTCCAGTTATGTTTTGTGGTATTTGATTTTCTTTTGCTAATCTTAATTCTTCTTTAAAATAATTGAGTAATCATTACACAAAACTCCAGTAGATTACATGTGAGTCAGTGGCTCCGAAAAACCGCATTTAATATGTTTCGATTTTTTTAAGAACTTCTCTTTAGCAGTTCAATATTTATATTTATATATCCAAAAATATTTATATGAATGATAGTTTCAAGCCTTAAAAAATTCTTCAAAAAAATTAATATTACTTACATCACTTATAATTATTCTATGCTTAATATTCTGTTCTAAGATAAAGTATATCGATAATTAGAACGATAGACTAAGATAACAAGAAACCAGTTTGATTAATACAAAAAACTCTTCAGCACTTTCGAAAAATCTTCATGTATAAAATTACTTCATATTTTGCTTAATATCTTAATATGTATAAATTTGCTGCAATAACAATTGGCTAAACATATTTTTAAACAAAAGACTTGAGCGGAAACTTTGTAATATATTTCCTATTTGATTAAAATAGTACTTCTTTATTTGTGATTTATACTATATAATTAAATTATTTTTTTTATATTTTGTATTTGTTTATATTATTATTATTATAATTTAGTTTTGAGTATACGAACTCAATCAAATTGAAAACCGAAAGAATTCTTTTCGAATTTTTACAGATTCAAACCTGGGCTCCACGAATGAGAGATTAGCACTCTAACCGTTGAAACTTAATTCATTATTACATTATTTTTTTTATTTTATTCCAAAAAATATTCACACTAATTTTTGTTTTAATTTTATATTAATTTTCCTAATATCTACCAAACGGATCAGGCGCCATATTTAACTATTAATACCAATAATTTCATTAAAAATAATAATTATAATATTCTGAACATAAATAATTCACAATTATATTTTCAAATTAAAAAACAACAAAGATTTTAATTTAATCTTTGATTATATACAAAAAAAAATTCAAATTCTCAATAAAAATTTATAATATTTTAATTATTTTTTAAATAGATCTTATTATTTAATTACTTGTCAATTTTTAAAAAAATCATTTAATTTCAAAATTATCAGGTTTTTTATCAAAATCAAGTTTTTTTTAACATAATATTCTAATACTGAATCCGATTCTCACGCAAAATATACAAGACAATCAAAAACGAAAGACTTTAACACCAATCCATATAATTAATTACCATTATCTTGCGTATCATCATCTTAAAAAGTCATCAATTATTTTGCATAGAAACATATAATTTTTTTTCAACATTCAAAAATTACAATTTTTCAAGCTGAAAACTTACAAGCAAACTTACATACACAATACGTGTATTTTTTTGACATTTTTATAATCCCAACTACTTAAAATGTCAAAAACTTGCCATCATAAATATTATTTCCCAATAATTATTTTATTGACAACTGATAATTATTTATACACTGAATACATGGACTCGTATACATATATATTTTATTCACAAGCTTATATATATATACCTTTTCTTCTATTCATTTATTTTTTATTAAACATATTGGCGATCTTTCAAAAAATAATTGATTTCCACCAAAAAATAAAAAATAAAAAATATGCGAAAAACTTGAAAATATCAATTAAAATATCACTTACTGGGGGCCAATTAACTCTTTTATCAATGTAGGCACCACTCTATTGAAACAACAACCAAAATAATCACAGTAAAATAAAAAAAAAACGGTTTATAATACTTATGTGCCGACATGACTTACAAAATATATATATGAATGTATACAGATCCGATCCATGTGATGAAGTGAATGTCCAACCAAAATTGAGACAAGTTATTACCAATTTTTTTTTTTTTTATTTTTTGTACAACTTTACAAGTATATAATTATTTATAGGAATAACCTTGATGACTGTTGGTAAAATGTAAAAGATCTTAACACATTCCACCAAATCAAATAAATTGTATGGCGGTATCTTTTAAACTATTCGATTTTTTTCGTTTTTTTTTTTTTATGAAAGAATTTATTATTATGATGATAACCGAATGTGTGTTCAGATATATTATATTATATCTTACGGAAATTATGCTACCTATTGCGATTTATATATATATATATATATTAATTATATCAGAAATAACTGCTACTTGTTAAAATTCAATTAAATTTTGGAATAATTTAAGATTCTTCTATATTTATTGAATTTAAATATTAATTTACTGTGTCACGCTTTATAAGCAAATTGATATAGTTTTAACGTGGTATTAATTTAATTAAAAGGTCTGTGATTCCCCTTTATTTTTATACCCGTATGCACGTATGCTCAAAGGGTATACTAAATTTGCCATTAAGTTTATGACGGGATGAAGGAGGGGAGGTAGGCATAAAATTAAAAGTATGGATCAGATCACAATCTAAAAGTAAATCGAACAAGCTATGTATGTCCGCCCGTTTTTCCGCATGATAACTCCGAATTAAAGGAACCAGGATCCTGAAACTTTTACATAATTCCTTTCTATGCAAGAGCCGTCAACGCTATTTAACGCTATATCCAGCAAGTTTCCTAAACGGGTTCGAGTAGCTGCCATATAACTTCTGTTTTTTAATATGAAAATAATTCTATACTTAATAATGCTGGATGCCTGAAATTTCGCCAAATATAGTTTAATTTTCTGGCCAAACTTTTCACAAAAATTGGTTGGTCTAGAGCTTTGAGTTGGAGTGTTGCCAAATTCTATTATAATATGGGAATAACTAAATATATTAATCAAGTTTAGTTTCTAAATTTTTATCAAAAGTAGTAAGCTTTAACGACCAACATCTGAATAAAATATAGGAGTAGTTTTATATCTGGAATATAAATGGAGTAAAAGGCGTGAACAACTGCCATACAACTTATATTTTCTTTTTCTACATAACTCAAACTCCAATAAGTTGTGTATTTGAAATTTTTTTAAAATTAATTAACCTGATGAAACAATTTTTATACTACCTTCATACGGGTATCCTAGAGTTGACACAGTCTACTCTACTACACTCTTCCTCATTTAAAATATTGAATTTGATCTAGTAATTCTTGTCTTTGAATAAATTAAAAGAACTAATATTATACTGACAGGAAACTTACAAAATGTGGTTAGAACAGGCTTTTATATTTAAAGACTCAATCAACTCAAAAAAATAAAAAGGAGTTTTAAAATTTTTCATATTATTAAAAGGTGGTCTTAAGTATCTGTTTGATTGATTGAAATATCCAAAAATAAGACATTAATATTCATTATATGAAAGAAGATGAAAGATTTTTAATGCATGCACTTATTAATTAACAATGTCCTTGATTCAGTTCATAATATATTATATATATTATTATATATATGTACAAATTATATAGCGGTTGAATGAATAGAAAATTTCCTTCTTTCATTATTTTTTTTAAAATAATATATGTGAATTTAAAAACTTGTACATTAATATATAATTAAATCAAGTTCTGATTCAATATTAAGAAAAGATTTAATTTAATTTATATTATTTTAAAAAAAATTCTTAACAGTTTGGATATTTTAAGATTAAAGTTTACTTAAGATTAAAGATATATATGTAAATTATTGTAACTGTACTCGGTAATTATGATTGGGTATAAAGTAATTAAGATTGTCCTTAGGGGAATAAATAAAATGAAAATATTGCAAGAACTTAATTGCATAAGAATGGACGAGGACGATGTAGAAAATTTAATGTTAAATATTATTTTAATTGCAATTTAATTCAAAAGAACTTGAAAATACATTACCGGGTGTCCAATCAACGTGTTTCCAAATGAAAATAGGTGAAAGGGGCGGTTCGAAATGAACTTGTTTTTTTATAGGGGTCTAACGGTTTCCGAGATAACGGACTTAAAAGAAATTTCGTGAACTTTCGGGTAATATCATGAACTTTCTGTAAAGAAAACCAATGTGTTCACTTCACCCGTGTGCAACATGGAAGATTCATTTAGGTGTCAATAGCTAGTTGCAATTATGGGGTTTAATAATAATAAACAAACAATAGGGTTTTCTGTCTATTGAATATGAATTTCTCATATAAAAAATATTTATATTTAATTACAAAGAGAATAAATAAAGAAAAAAAATGAATTTATTAAATAAGATTAATAACCCGACTTGGATTTAAAGCGGGACATTTTTATGAAAAGTCTGATGCCATAACCACTACCATGAAGCTAATAAGAATTTTGTTTTTGTTTTTCTATTTAGTTTGTATTTAGTTTCCATTTAGTTATTAATTTTGAAAATATTCATATAATTTCAAAAAATTTGTATAGCAGCAACCCGAAGTCTTTGTGTGATTTTAACCAAAAACAATAGGGAACCTACAAATTGTCTAAAAATTACTTTGTTTAAGTTTCGAAACTCTACCTCCTATAGTTTTTGAGATATCAGGACAAACATAGCTAGATCGATTTATTTTTCAATGCTGATCCGATACCTAACTTGGACGCTATATCTAGCTCGTCTAGATCGATGCGTTACAAACGAAGGAGTAATTTTAATATACCTGAGGTCTTATTTGTATGCACGGGTATAATTACGAAACTTAGAATATGGATCTTAAGCTATCCAATATTATCTCATCTCATACTATCTAATCCTATCTGAATTTCTTAATAAATTACGAAATATACACAATAAAAAAAAATATATTAAAAGTATAGAATTAATAAAATAACATAATAAAACAATTAATATTTTTTTTTAATTATACTAAATAGAAGATGTTTAATTTAATTATTTCGAAATAAAATTCTTTAAAAAATAATAATTTTATTTCTACTTTTAAATTATTCAAAAATAAATAATTTATAAAAAATTAATATTAAATATAAAATATTAATAGATATGTTAAATTGTGTTAAGTAATAACTATTCAATAATAAAATATTAATAATTAAATAAATTAATAAAAAGGTTTTTTTTTAATATAGTTTATTCTTCAATCTATTAATATTCTATTTTTTATTTTATTTAATTATTTTAACTATTTTATATTGTTTTTATAATGAATAATTATCTTTTATTATTTATTAATTGCAAATCAATAAATCAATATATGTATAAAAAAAATGTTAATTTATTTAATTTTTTATAATATTAAATAATTGGAATTTTTTATCTTTAATTTTTATTAACTATTTAAATGCATTTTAATATTTACATTCATTTGTTTTTTACAAAAAAATGTTTTTTACTTAATTAATTCGTTAATTATGTAAAATATTATCATTATTTTTATTATTATTTATTTTATATTTACAAAATAATATTTTATTATTTATTAATTTTTTAATTTATGTTTAATTTCATTAAATTTTAATTCTTAAGGCAAAAACAAATGACAAATTTTCTAAAAAATTAGTTTTTGTAAATACTTATTAATGTATCTGAAAATACTTTTCATTTTTAAATAAATGATTAATATAACATATTATTATATTTTTAAAAGTCTAACAATGGTTGATGAAGAGTTAACTATTTTATTATTTTTTTTCTTTCTGTTTTTTTAAAGAACATGTAAAATTGCAATCAAAAGTATGTAATATTAATTTCATTATTTAAGTAAAATTTAAAAAAATGTAAAAATATACAAGGTGCTTCGAAAAAAAAAGCGTTTGTAATTGTTATTTAAATAAAATAACCAAAAAAATGCATTAAATTCAAGTTGAGGATATACCGTTATATTTTAAAAGTTTCAAATATTTGAAATGTTTTTTTTGAGAAAGAAACTAATTGCCCTGAAGACAAAAATCACAAATACAAAATATCGAAAGTCAAAATCGTCCAAATTAGTTTATTTCATGCAATTATTTCATGCGTTTAGAAATTATGTTTTTTCATGCAACAAAATTGTAATGTCAACAAATTGAAGATTAGGGGGTATACAATTTTATGAGGGAGATTTTGTTTTCGGAGATTTTTTTTGAGATTTCGACTTAAGGGTTTTGGTTCGAGGATTTGATGATCGATATTTTTCAATCCATTCATTGTGAAAACCTCCTCTTCCTTAATCCATCATTAGTAATTTGCCAAAGGGTAAAATAATTGATTTGTTCAAGATGATGTTAATTTAATCAATCCATGAAAATGTTTCAGAAGTAAACTATAGGACCACCTGTTGTGAAAGGAGAATGAAATGCAAATGAATTTGAAGTTATTTTTTTTATTGGAATAGAAAAAGGCAAACAAATTCCTGGATTTGTTAGTTTTAGACCTTTAAGCTACCAATGAAAATAACGTATAGAATTTGCGTTAAAGTAAAATTTCTTAAGTCTTGCGCAATTATACATACAGATAAATTAACTTTGAATATTTTAATTCATTTATCATATATGCCTTGTATCTGTTATTATTAAAAATATGTTGCAACAATAGCATATAATAAATTGTTAAAATGATAAAACCTACAAATAAGTAAAATAACTAAAGGTTGGAAAAAATCAATGGAGTAAATAAGAAAAACATAAAAATAAACAAAATGATGTTAAAAAGTAATAAATTCTCTTCTTGAATATTATTTTTAAGTGATTAATTATCTATTGAATAACTTTATACTCGAATACATCTCATCTATTATAGATAAAAAAAAATTTTAAATTTTTCAAGAAGAATTTTTTTTTTTTATTTTACTTAATGTTTAATTCATTTACTACAAAATTATTATTCAAAAAAGTTTTCACGAGGAGGAAAAAAAAACCTGTCACAATTTCTAGTCTACGAGTATACCAGCATTTATATATCGTATGCTACCAACTATTTTATTTTGTGTTTATTTAGGTTTGTTCAATGAATTTGTATTGGAGTCAAGTATAATTAATTTTTGTACACCACCTTTAAAGAAGGGCTGCGATAATAAAACTCGATTCTAAAATGGATTGTACATACAGTATGTAAAAATACCTAGGCAAACAAAGCTTGTGCAAAAACCTTGCTTACGAATAACAGCGAAACCTATCCGATATGTGACATCATCAACCAGAACCAAAAAGTCTTCATAAACAAAAGTCTACCCATCATATGCAGAATATTTTGGCCTGTCAGTAAAAGCAACGATGATCTATGGAGAATGAAATGATCAGAACCTTTTCTGAGACTCCAAAAAAAAACGAAGTTCAATAGGTCACACACTATGAAATGATCACGACAACATTAGTCGCATGACCTTGAAATGGAACCTGCAAGGAAGTAAAATACACAGCTACCAAATAATACCTAGAAACTCGTAGTATACTACATGAATGTAACCATAGCAAAGTCAAATTGGATAAAACGGCAGGAGGAAATCGTGTAAGATAGACATTCAAAATGGAAGTACAGATGGGACTCGCGGAGTGACATGGAAAAAAATAAACCAATTTTGAGAACTTTTTTCAAAGTATCTAATATTGTAAACTTAAACCAAATTCAAAGTTATATCCAGTAGTTTAACTTAAAAATAAACTTTATTATATCAAAATATTACAAACTTAAGAAAAATATCTTCAACTTTATATTTTTAATACTCACTTACAATCATTACTACTTGACACGAATTGAACAAAGCTAATATTGCAATATTTGGTAAAAAACCGTTATGTACACATTATGCAAAATTATATATTTATATATATGTATATATATATAATGATCATTATTTTAACCTATACTTAGGTAATTTTTCAAAGGTATATACAAAGTCAAACAAAGTGAAGGAGTACACAAAAAAAAAATTTGAATTACTAATGTTAAGAAATTTTATTTTATATTTTTTATTTTTTTTTTTCTGTTTTAAGATTTTTGGATGCACGTTGCATCAAAAAAAAATTGAAAATTATCTAACAAAAGATGGCAACAACAAATAATAGTAAAATTACTTCACTTGACTCTATCATTTATATTGTACCTTTGTCAGTTAAGTATATAGTGAAACTATTTTTATAATAAATATAAAAACTTTTTTAGAATATGAATGATGATGATTCAATATCAAAAAAAAATTTCTTTCCTTAATTTAATGCTGCTTTTAAAATAAATTTGTAAAATATTTAGTTATGATAAAGATATATTACAAAAAAGTTAATAAATAATACAATTTTCAGATTTAATCCATCTTAATTAATGCAAAATGTCATATGATTGAACTAAATTTTTCAAAAATTTCCGGATAATGATAATAATAAATTATTTATACTATAAATTAAAAAAATTCTATTGAAAAAAAAATTATTGTTTTTTATTGAAATTTAATCTGAATACTAATTTGACATGTTTAAAATGAACTACTTATGATTTCTTTAAAATTTAAACCGTTATTGGAATTTTTTAATATTTCTTGAGGGAGAAGTGGTGAACAATATCTCAAACAAACCATATCTCAAATTTAAAAAAAATCGAATAACATCTAGAGCATAAAACAAAGATTCAGGTTATACCGTTATAAAAATTTTTAAATTTTAAAAATTATGTTATTAAATTTTTTTATTTTAGAACTTATGAACAATATGTTTCAGTACAAAATTTAAATACTAAATTTTAATTTGAATAATATTTTGACATTTTTAAGAAGAACAACTAATGATTTATTTAAAATCTGAACCATTAAGGGAACTTTTTTATATTTCTTAGAAGGAGAAGTGGTAAATGGTATTTCAAAAAACGTATGTCTCAAATTGTAAGAATTTCGAATAACATTTAGGGTATAAAACAATGATGGAGCTTATACCGTTATAAAATTTTTCTTTTATAAGCGTTCAAAAATATCCAGTCAAAATTAATCTCCGTGGTATTCGAGAATCGTTCTCGTTATTTAATTTAAATAAACAACTAGACGAATCGGTATGTATATATTTTTACATGGCTGAAAATGAAGACCTTAAAATTCCGGAAAAATATTTAGAATGCTGTACATTAATATTGAATATATATGATTTAAAAGAAAAAAATATGAATATCAGTAGATAATTGCTCAGGTAATATGTACTTAATTTACAGATTGAATTTTATGAACTTAAAATAATTTGGAAATAGAGTTGCCATTTCTTAAATTTCCAAAGTAGATTGGAAGAAACCAATTGAAAGCTTCAACTGTTTTTCAATTTTGCTAGTATGATGGCTGTCTTGTCTGAGTTAACTTAAACTTTATTATAATTATCGTTTCAAAAATCTTATATATTACATAAATAAACCCTTTTGATTCATATTATAAAAATATTACATTGAATCATTGAATCATCTTCAATTTTTTTTAATATTATGGGAAGAATTTATTAATAATATTGAAGAAATTATTACAAATATTATATAATATATTTTAATTTCCTTTGTTTCACGCAATAACAATAAAAAAAATTACAATAAATTTGAATTTATTTTTTTTTTTTTTGCAAAACAGTATTAGTTTCCTTAGTAATCTCCATTTTTTTTAACCTCAAAATGCCTGCGGTTTAGATTTAATTGTTTTGTTTTTTTCCTACAATTTATATTTATAATTTACTAATTTTGCTACTTTTTATTTAATTTTTGAGTTTTTTTTTTTTTATTAATTTTTAATCTTTTCAAAATAATAAAAAAAAAATTTATATAATAAAGAGAAAATTTAATTTTTATAATAATAATAATCCCCTATGGTTGTAGGTCCGATTGACTGAGGCTATCATTTTATTAATATAAAGAATGTACATATATAAATTTATTCATATATAAGTATATATAGGTATATATATTTTATATAAATTAATAATTAACTTCATGATATCAAATAAAATATCTAATGAGACGGATATCCGGAATTTCAATGTTAATAATATTATTATTGCGTATTCGTGAGCGAGCATTGCAGAAAAACCGCATTTTGAATCGTCTCATCTTTTGGGTTTTTTATTCCAGATTTTGTTTGCTTGTTTTTTTTTTTGTATTCAATGTATATTCAATCTCTGTTTTCTATATATCTTTTTATAATGTTTTATTTTTTGTTTTTTTATTTTAGTTTTCTTCAGCATAATTTCCCAATTTGTATTCAGCAGTATGAGAAAAATAATCAAAAAAGATGATACTGTTGATACATTAGATGAATGTTAAAGTTATTGTTATTAAAAACTTTTTTTTTTATAATTTTCATTAATGCGTTTTTTTTAAGCCACATGACTAGCTTTAATCAGAAATTTTAAAATTTTGTCCAGAGCATTCATTAGTATGTATTTTGTCAGTTTAATTTTTATTTTATGGAACATATTTTGATTCACTAAGCGGAAATGTTTTTCCTGAAAAATTATAAGTATAAAGCTTAATAATAAGTTTCAACTAATTGGTAAAAACTGTGTCAATTGCTTAAATCAAATAATAATTGTTGTTTATCCTAACTTAGGCCTTTAAGCTCATTCTACATCCCACTTTTAATACTTTCTAATAATTTGTAAGTAATATTATCAAATAAACTCACTTCATTGATAGGAACATACAAGATAGAACCATATTACACTAAACGTGCTCACGCGATAAATGACCACGTTTAGGATAATACCAAATAAATTGTATCGAGTACTTCGAAAATCACTACTTTTAATTTTTCCAAAAGTTTCACTAAAAAAATTAGTAACTTTTAATATAGTCATTTAATCTAAAGGTAAAACTTTTAAATTAATATTTTAACAATACCAGTAGTTTAAGATAATCATTGTTAATAACTATTCACATTTTGTAAATAAAAAAAAAAAATAAAATATTGCATGATAAATGAAGGTGTTAAAGTTAAAATTAGTGGGAAATAACGCACAGTATTTGTTTGCGTTTGACTAAAATTTTTTTTAATAAAAATGATTGATAGTAATTAATTAAAATTAAATACACACTCTTATATATATATATATATATATATTAATTTAATTTTTTATTAAAATATTTATAAAAAAATAGTATTGAAATATAATTTTTTTTTTTAATTTGCCTTTGAGGAATTTATAATTCACAAAAAAAAAAAAATAAAATATTATTAACTATGAAAAAATTATGAGATTTTAAAAAATAATTTTCGGTCAATTAATTTCAGAAGAATGAAAAAGGAAATTAATAGTAATTAATTTTAATTTAATATTAATAATAAAAATGTAAGTAATTAAATCATGAATTATTGAATGAATATATAAGTTGTTAATAAAAATAAATATAAAGTAGTAGCTTTAGTAGCTATTGGTTTAAATTAATCAAAATTAATATGTGGCATTTGGAAGTATTTAAAATTAATATTTTACAATTTTATTTTCAATTAATTATATATGGCTTTAAATGTTTCCTCAAAAAAACTTAAAACGGAAACTTCTCGAATCATTTTAAATTTTGTTGAATGTTGAAAAAAACCAAAAACGGATGTTTACATTTTGAAATCGATTGCACAACTTATAAAAAGTTTAATCTAAAATATAAATCATAATTTTGACTTAAATTCCAAAGTTTAAATTTATATTTTGGAAAAACATCATGCGTATCTATTAGAATCTATTTAAGAAGTTGAATCTTGTTGGCTGCGTTGACGCGAGATAGTAATTGCAATTCTGCCGTGTTAATTCAAGTTGACGTATCTACACAAGAAGCAATTTTGAAAATTGTTCAAATGTTCCTTAATAAAAAGTAAATCTAACAGAATTTTGATCATACATCTTATTTTCTAATTAATTTTAGCCACTAAAAATGCAGTATACGGCTTTGCTTCTTCAAAATATAGATAGAAAATGTGTTTAAGATGTTAAAGGCATTTCTAGAAAGAAAAATCTAAGTTGTAGATACCTCAACTTGAATTAACACGGCACAATTGTAGTATGTTGTTCCAAAATTTTGAAGTGTTTAGTGAGATTTTTTTTTTAACGGGGGACATAAAAAGCTTCTAAAGCCACCTATTGGAGCAGTGCATTGTTCTTAAATTGTGCGACTTTAACACACTAAAATCACTACCCTTTTACAAACAAACTTTAGAATGGAATCTGGCTTGGTTATAGGATAAGGATATGAAAAGATTATTAGTAATTACTTTTGGAGAAAATAAAGGATTTTGAGATATTGGGGAATGGAAAAAATTGGACGGGATATTTTGAAGAAAGATGTTAATGTTCTTCTTAACTTTAGTTAAATCGTACACATTAATATATTACTTGCAATTATCACTTTTATGTGAATATTTTGTTTAAATTTCTATTCTTGTAAATATTAGAACCAGAGTGAAGCAATATTAGTTAGATAATATCCTTAGTATCCTCATCGTATCCTCGAATTAGAATTGATCTTAATAAACTGCACATCCCGATTTGTGCAGATGATAAATATTTTTTAACTATTGTTTAGTAATTCAATGATGATTGGCATCTGAGTCTTTTTGAACACCATAAAAGTTTTCTTCCTTTTTAGTAAGGCTCGAACCAGTCATTTTCAAATGAGAAGTTGGTACTCCTCCACTGTAGTTTAATTTATTAAAAAAAATAGAAACTTAATGTTTAGGTATGATCCACCTGATATAAAAACTTAATGTTTAATATAATTTTAGTATCCAGCTTTAAATATATTAGAAGTTAAGAATTACTAACTACTACTGATTCTTAAAATTATCAATAGAATAGAGCGCTTTTATTAATTTAAAATCTAATCAAAGCAGTGGTCAAGGACATTATGAAACATTCAAAAACGTTATATTTAAATGATAAAAGATGCATTAATCAAGTTATCAGAATTCAATATATTGCGAACTGTCGTGAAGATACTTATAATAATTATATTATAAGCACTTAATTTAAAAAAATTATACAATATCATCCGATATCCTGATTTAAAACAAAAAATCATTATAATTCCTCCCAGTTTAATTTAAATCGTATAATTTATCTATACTACTCTTCATTTAAATTTTAATAAAAATGCAAATAAAGGATTCCTTATTTAAATACATTCAAATTTATTGACTTAAATAAACGAATTTTCATTTTAATAATAAACTTGAATCAAAAATTGATCAGATTTTAACTAAAATACAATATAATTGACCAATAAATTCATATTAAACGCAATTTATTTGTTTTTTTTTTTTATTGAATCATTAAATATTACCATATTTTATATAATTACCTTAGGGTTTTTTATTACTCTACTATTAAATGATAATATGATCTTATTTTATGATTACTTATTACTTAAAAAATTTATATGTTCTCAATATCCGTAAAAAAGTCATAAATTTCAGAATTATACACACAATATGAAAAAAAATCAGCAGAATCCCAGTTTTTGTTATTCTGGTAAATTGGTAATATTTAGTGAAATTTTAATGATTTTTATTACTTAATAAAAAAAAAAATAACCAGTTGATTATCGGGTATAAGATTTACCCATCAATTATTAGGTTTTTTTTGCCAAAAGGGTGCAGTTTTTATTGTTTAATTAAAATTACTTACGGAACTCAACGAACAAGAATGGTAATATTTTTTTAATTTAGAAAAGATGCTATTTTAAGTACTTGGAATTGTTGTGATATCTGTAACAATCTTGAAGTAAGTATTATCTGTATTGTATCGATTATCTGTCCCCACAGATCTCCCCCAATGATTAAAGAATATAAAGACATAATAATAATAATAATAATAATAGGGGTCTCGCTAGTGAAGTGAATAAGCACTTGGCTTATTAATCGAAGTGGTCCGGGTTCGATACAATATTTATTTTAAAAAAAAATTATTGAAAAATAATTTTTATTTACAAATCCCCATGGTGACCAAATATAATTTAAATATACAAATATATAATATAAAAAAAATAATTAATATAGCAGTTACAAATAAGTAGAAAGTATTTAATTTAAGAAGCCCAAATGCCAAATAGGATAAGGAAAGGACTATATTAATACCAGGTTATATTTACTATTGCCCTGGTACCAATTATAAATAAATAATAATGTTTTCGCATAATTCAATTCTAACAAGTTGACAATTTTAAGGACTTTGACAGCTGAGTAAATTCTAATGTCACTCTTTGTATATAATGTGTTTTTAATTTCATAAATTAACTTTTGACACTCGAAAAATATATTTTTTTTTTTAATGGTTTAATAAATCGATTTGTTAACCTTAAACTTAAAATCGATTTATTTTTAAAAATCGATGAACTTTCAAATAGTTGTTTTATCTCTTTTTTTTTATTATAATTATAATTATTTCAAAAAATTTTATTAATTTGTTAAATGGAAGCAGCATTCCACATTTTTATTATTGATATATATTAAAATTAAAATAACTGTATAATATCTTTATTATAATATAAAATAAAAAAGTTCTAAAAAAAAAAAAGACATATAAATTGAAAATATTAAAATAAAATAAAATAAACTTGAAATATATAATATAAAATGTTTAGCGATATGACAACCAGTTATTTGATACAAGTTTCAAAAAAAAAAGTTGACGTTGGCAACAATCAATTTTTTTTTTTTTTTTTTTAAATTTAGTGTCAACTTGTTGTCAATTTAATTCTTGTTGAAACTAAAAGTAACTATATCAAACAAGTTAATTAAAAAGAACATTGCAACTTGCTTATGTTACAGTAATATTCTTCACATTTTTTTTTTTTTTTTATTTTAGTAATAAAATCAATTTATTCTATAACTATGTTATTGACTTTATCTATAAACCACTCTTGCGAAGAAGACATTAAAATAAAATAATAAAAGTAAAAAATAATTTAATAATAATTTCCATCAGTCATTGCAAACTATTGGTACATAAAAATAAATAAAATCGGTACACAATGAATGAATTTTAAAACGATTAATTCAAAAATTTGTTAAACAAATCTTTCATAAAATATTATTTATTTTTAAACCCCTGTACCACATAAAATGTGATAGGTAAATGGGCTTAGCCTTCCTTTTCAGTTGGAGTAAGCATATATTTTATATTATGATATAAATTATAAATTATATTTTATTACTCGAAGTGATCTGACTATTTCAAATTACACAAAGTTTTAAAATTTTAAGTTTACTGCATTTTAATGTCATATTGATTTAATTTCTTATTTATTTATACAGATGTTCCGCCAACACCCTTCATAGAACTACAGGATACTTTTGGGTTCAAAACAAACAAAAACTTCTTTTGTTTTTCAGGGTCGATTCACATTTTAGAATAGCCCTTAGCTCTATGGCAAATTATTGATAAAACACCCTGTATACAATTTTTTTTAATTTTGTCTGAAAACTCAAATTTTTACTTCATTCTTATAAATCACAAATGATAAGTTGTAATATACGACGGGGATACGGCGACCCTATATAACTTTAAAAGTTTTTCTAACCTTACATAATCACTGAATTAATCCAAACTTACAAAATTTTGATTCTTGAACCATTCTTTTAATATTTTACCACAATTCTAGATCAAATAACAATTTTTAGTACAAGAACTTGCATCGACTATACGAAACCACCGACCACAACTTTATTTTTACATAAGAATCATTCAATTGAAACCGAAAGTTATTCAGAGCAAATAATCTCTATATATATATACATATATATTGTTATGTATATTATTACATATTAATTATGTAGTATAATCAGCCGGAATTGCCAGAAGCTACAAAAAACAAAAACAAAAAATAAAACAGAAACAAACAGATAATCAGATTGCTCTGGGCATTCTGTTTGTAATAAACATAAGAATTAAAAAAACAAAAAAAAAATTGGATTGTATTAAATTAAAACTAAAAATAAAGCAAACAAATAAAATTCCAGTAATTTAATTTGATTCATTTTAGGTTAATTTTTTTTTTTCATTTAGTCTCTTATTTTTTAATTTTTAATTTTTTTTTGCATCATACATACTCGTAATATCAAAAAAACCAGATGATCCGCTTCCGCGTCACAAAACAAAAAAACAACGTTTAGCACAGAAAATCGTTAAAAGCACACACAAACACAAAATTCACTATTGCTGTTCACGAACTTCTTATGTTGATCTGGTAATATCAGATAAAGCATTAAATGTTTGTTACGTGCTTTCAAAAAAAAAAAGAAAAAAAAAAAATATATATCGACCTTGAAACATTCTTGTTTACTTATTAGTTTGCTATACTTTTGAATTCCACGTCCAGTTAATCGTCGTATCGTATCGAATAATTAGGAGGAATGATAGCATGACAAGAAGGTGCGTTGTTACCCGCTTTTATTTTTCTTTTCTTACTTTTTCTTTCTTTTTTTGCGCTCTTGTCTTTTTAATTCGTTGATTATTTTTTTTTTTTTATATTTGATGCTTCTTAAACGAGGTCGATTATGTGGTGGATAGGGAAATTTTTTTGAACTTTCAGGTTTAATATTTTAGAATCGATTAAAATCAAAAAAAAATCGGTTTATTTTTTACTTATTAAACTTTTATAATATTAATTGAATTAAAAGTGAAAAAAATTGAAAGAAACCAAAGAATTATTTTATTTTGGAATTCAAAAGAATTACAACAACAAAAAATGTAAATCGAAAGTATAAAGAGTGAGAAAGGTAATAATAAAAGAAAAGGAAAATACAATATTTAAAATAAGGAAATCGAAATTTATGATCTGTCTGTCTGATACAATTTTTTTTTTTTTAAATACTCGTATGAACTCAGGTAAAAGGGTATACTAAATCTGCAATACCGTTTGTGATGTTGTAAAGATCAAAGGAGGGTAAATAAAGATTCAAAAGTATGGATCGAATCAGAATCGAAAAGTAAATGGATTTAGATACATATCTGTCCATTCGTCTGTTCGTCTGTCTTCACGACAACGCAAAACTTAAAGAAGCTTGGATTCTAAAATTTTCACAAATTCGTTTTAATATATGAACCGCCTTTATCCTCGAAATCCAGCCAGTTTACTCAACGAGTTCGAATAGCTGCCATACAACTGCTTTTATTATATAAAATTAACACTTTACTTAATAAAATTGATTATCTGACATATTGCCAAAAGTTAGTATGTATAGTTTTATCGCCAAAATATATGCAATCTAGTTGGTTCAGTGTACTGACTTTGAGTAGCTGCCATAAAACTTCTATTTTAATATGAATAAGCTAAATAAAGTAGTTAAGCTAAATAACCTAAGTCTGTACAATAAAGTTGGTCTAGTGAAAGAGGATCGGAAATCTTCCATACATGTTTATATTACATTCATGCTAATATCCTAGAGTTGCCACAACCTATACTCTACACTCTTCCTCATTTTGTTTTTTTTATATTTCGATATTTTTTACCTTTGTTTGTGTCTTTTTCACTTTCAAGAAAATCTTTAAAAAAAAATAAATAAATAAAATTAAAAATAATTGGTTTCGGACATAAAATTTCAATACATAACATAAGAAAAGAAACAAATGAATTTTAAATACATAAATAACCATTTTTTAAATTGTATTTAAATAGTTAAATTAATTAGAGTTATTGCGATGATTTGTTTTGTTTTTTTTTCTTTTTCTTTTTGATTATATACTTATATTTATGTATTGTGTTATTTATATACTCTTTAAAACAGAGTAAATAATTTCAATATGAATTGATCTGATCACCTAGTGTACATCAGATTCAGATCAATTCAAATCACATCGAGAAGATTACATTGAAAATAAAAGTAAAAATTAAAAAAACACAAAAAAAAATCAAAAACAAACAAAAAGAACATTAAAAGAGGGGCACCTTTATAGGAAATAAATGTAAATCGGAATTGAAAAGAATTTAAGACAAAAAAAACTTTTATTAATATAATAAATTAAAGAATTTACTTTGTAATTGTAAAAAAAAAGTTTTATATTCAAATTAAAAAAAAAACAAAAATAAAATGAAGGAAAAATTAATTATATAGCTATTTAGTAATAAATGAGTTTAATTCTGGTTTTTTTGCAAAGTTAAGGACATATATTTGTATCTAAGTAAATATGCTTTAAAACTCTTCCGTCATTTTGATGAATAAATTATTCGATAATTATTTAAATAAGAAATGAATTGATAAGATTGAATTCTTAAATTCTTCTATTCAGATTTATTGTAAGAGGTTAACTAGAATATTAATCACACTATCAAAAGATTACGTTTTTTATAATTATGTAATCGATCGATGATATTTAATTTTTAACAAAGGTTGGATAACATTGATTGGCATAAATCAAGAATATTGACTTATTAGAATTAATACTATATGTTTGTATATTTATTTTAAGTATATTATGGTAAATTTCGTAGTAAAAGGTTCATTTAACAAAAACTGTTTACCTTCAACTCGAAGTTAAAATGTATAGATTCTATCAAAATCTTTTTTTCAATACTCAGTTATCATTAAAAGCTGTTCTTAGGTAATGAAATCTCGAACTATTTCGAAATTTATTCCCCAAAATTAGCAATAGGTATTATAAAAGAAACTCTAAACATTTCCCCAAAACTAAAGCAAATCATCTACCCAGTAAGGAAATACCGTTATTTATTTTTAAGATAAGAATGTAATAAACAAAGCCAACATTTGATGTATTTACACTTTTATGTGCTTCATAGTGGATCATTTATACTTATATATTGAAAGAGCTGAAACCAGTGACTCGCTAAACTCAAACGAGTTTACACTTGTAACATTAAACACAATAGCTAGAGAAGAATTACTTGATAAAAATCCAAAAATCTAAATCTTATAAATATAACAGTAGAATCGGAGGATATTTTAAACTTCTATAAAGAATTTATAAAACTAACAAATTAGCAAAATATAGAACAAATCTTAAAAAACAACGAGCAAGGAAATACCGTTATTTATATTTTAGTGCTAAATAAACTAAATCTAAACGTAAACTAAATCAATTACTTTGATGAATTGCAATCTATCTATAGCTAGAGAAGAATTACTTGATAAACATCAAAATATCCAAATATAAATAGAGCGATAGAATCGGAAAATATCTAAAACTTCTATAAGGCATTTATAAAACCAAGAAATTGGCAAAATATAGAATAAATATTCAAGAACAACGACCATGGAAATACCGTTATTTTTTAGTTAAGTATGAAGTAAACTCAATCAATTACTTTGATGAATTGCAAACTTGTCGTGTCTTCATTTAAATTGTTACTATGGAAACAGCTCATTAAAAAAATTTTCTTAAAAAATTACAAACTACAAAAGAAATAACAGCAAAATTTTGTAATAACAGCCATAATTTATATACATATTTAATTTTTATTATTTTATTTTTTTATTATTCCCAAAAGATATTTTTTTTTATTTAAACTTATACCAATTACTTTTGATTTTCTTTTAATATAGGTCAATAATATATTTAATTACTTTATTCTTTACAATTTTTTTTGCCCTAATTTTGGTTCTACTTTATTAAAAATAAACTACCAAAAATAAAATATAATTTTAAAAATTTACAGCCGGCTTTTATTTGTTTCATAATTTTTCATATGAACATATGAAATTATTTTTTTGGTGAATATAAAACAAAATCAGAATAATGAGTTTTTTTTTAAATATCAACTAGTATTCATTTAAAATTAATAATTATCATATTCATTATTATTTTTTGAGTTTATTAATTGATTTACTCATAAAAATTTTTTGAAACCACTTTTATACATTATTTCATCAATTATTTATCAACTCTTCATTTTATACATACTTCATTATACATACATTTAAATCTTTATTATGTCTCGATTTTTTAGCACATTTTCAAAAAATTTTGTAAAAAAGTTCCTATATAGCTTCACTCTGTCCATCCGTCCGTCCGTCCGTATGTTTACAAAAACTTTTACACCGTTTGAAACAGAATAAAAAAATTTTAACCATGGGTAGTTGTTGCAAAAAAAATAATTTCGTAGAAGAATTTTTTTCTGTTGCCCAATCTGTTACGGGGATACAGCCCCCCAAAGTTGAAAAAAGCCCTATATTTAAATTGTTATAACAAGAGTTCTGTTAGATATATTTTCAATCTGGAAACGGCAAACGATAACTGGTTTTATAAACTTCATAAATTTTTAAAAGACAAATGTTTAGGGTGGCCATACGGTACTAAAATTTAACATTACACAAAGCTTAATTTTTGCAAAATTTTTGGACACACATATCTTCTGAACGGTTCAAACTAGGGTCTATTTTGGGAGAAGTTAGATCCTTAAAAACTAGTAGGAGTCGGTTAACAAAATTTTTTTGTCAAGCCCCCTGTTTAGGAGCTATAAGGTCTCTAACATTTAAATTTTGCTATTTTTATGCACCTGTAACTTGAATACCTGTCCATTTTATTTTTTATTAATATACAAAATTTAAAGGTCCAACATTATATTTTAACATATGTTAAAGGTTTTTCTTAAATTTAAAAGCGGTTCCTTAAATTGAAGAAAGTGTCTTTAAGTTTTACCCATTTTTGCTTAAATATGATAATTCTAAGTAAAATTCCAAATTTTTGTGGAATTCCCAATTTAATTCCTAGAACCTAAAAAAATGCAGGGGGACGGCGGGGAGTGGGAGTTAGAAGTTAGATCCTTGAGAAATTTGGCAATTGAAGGGCTATAACAACTTTAAAATGAAAAATTTACTGTTAGCAGTAAATTTTATAAGTAAGCAGTAACTATTTCCAAGTAAATATTTCCAAAGTTAAACTCAGTTTGTAATACAATATAATTTTGAAAATGCGCTTTTTTAAAAACCCTTGGTTTTTTTTCATTACTTGTTTAAAATATATTATATGCAATATTTATTCATTCAAATTAATAAATAAACTGACATTCATATAAAATCAAAATATACATTACAAAAATCCCTATTCCCTCTAGGGTTAAAAAAATGTAAAACAATTATAATTAATAATTAATTTTTATTGATTTAATAATGTAATAAAACAGATATTAAAACCTCAAAAAATTATTCAATTATTAAATATCCCAATTTCAAAGAAGAATTGAAAATTATTTTAAATAATTAAAAATTAAATAAAAGAACTAAAGAGTTAATAAAAATATTCTGTCCTTTTCTGTTTTTATTTATAGATATAAAATGTTTTTATTTATAGATAGATATAGATGTAAAATGATGAGCTTTATGCTAATTAAACCAAATTAAAGAAAAAACCTATTAAATTTTAAAAGCTTCAAAAATCGCAGGAAAAATTAAAATAATAATTATTAAATAAAATTAAAATTATTATTATTACTATGTTCGATGTCATTAAAAAAAAAACCAACTATCAAAAACAAAAAGAAATAAAAAATAACAACAACAACAACAACAAACTTTCATAATATTATGCGCGCATACAACATAAATACCCAATTTTATTACATAATGCACTTTATTAACAAAATAAAAAATCTACATACATACCCAACATATATATTTTTATATTTATAAATATATATATATATTTACAAATAAATTGCACTGAATATATTATAATATGTATATAAGTATAGATACAATATATAAGAATATAAATGTATTAAACATTATTAATAATTTATATATTTATATATAAATTTTAATTTATTTTTTTTTTAATTTAATTTTATTTTTAACTAACCTTTTGCTTTTGCATATATATATATATATTTGTATATATTTCAATATATAACTATGTATATATATGTATAAATAATTTTTTTTTTAATTTATTTATTAAATTAATAATTAATATATTATATATACATTCATAAATATTATTATTAATATGAATATAATTAATATATCATTTATATATATTAATAAATCAATATAATTTAAACAAACTAAATATATTTTGTTTAATAATTTTTTTAATTATTGTTTAATTTTTCTGTTTTTTTTATTCAATTTAATTTAATTTTTTTTTAATATTAATTAATACCGTTACTTATCACTTTTATTTTATTTAATATAATATTAATATATATTTATTGAATTGTTAACTTAAAATCACTACTAATATTATTATTGATGTTTTAATATTAATAATTTATTAAATACTTAAATACTTGATATAAAAAAAATAGAACACAATATGTTATATATTAATTAATTTGAATTTGATTTTGATTTTTTGTATGAAATAAATATATATATTAATTACCTTTTAATAAATTAATATTAATTAAAATTCAATTTTATTTTTTATTTTAATCCAATATTGTTGGTGTTTAAATTCGTATTTAAATATATATTTGTATGTGTATATATATTTATTTTTTAATATTAATTCAATATTCAATGATAAAAATGTACTGTTATTTTATTTTTTGTATATTTAAAATATTGTTCTTTATACTTTTAAATATATCTGCATTAATTTAATGAATATAATTCCCAATTAATTGATTAAACTGAATTTTTAAATTTTTTTATATTTTTAAATTAGTATGTATATAATTCTTTTCTTTAATTTGGTTTTTTTTTAATTTTTTTTTGTTTCTTTAATAGCTATTTCTTAATTTTTTTTTTTTATTTTATTATTTTTATTCTTTTATTTTATTTTATTTAATTTTTTTTTTTATTAATTTAATTTAATTTTTTTTTTATTATTTAATTTTTTCTTTGTTCTCTTTTTTTCTTACACTCCGTGTTCATTTGAATAACGTTTGAAAAACACGACTGGGAAATATTTACTCGAACAATTCAATTTTATATATGAACCCCACCACCATATTTTCATATATAAATATGATTGAAAGAAAAAAAAAAAAAATCTTTAAAATAATATTTTGTTTTTTTTTTTAATTTAAATACAAGAAAAAAAAATATTGTAAAGATATTTAAAAATAAAAAATACTTATTTTAAGCATAAGTAAAGATATTTTTTTTTAAACGTTATTGTGTTTACATTTTTAACAATTATTGCTCTCCAATCTCCAATACTCAAAAAAATTTATAAAAAATAAAAAAAAATATTTATTCAAAATGCTCCAAAAATACAATAAACATTTAACAGCTAAATTATTAAAAAAAAAAAAAATTTCAAAAAAAGATAAGTATTTACCACAATTTTATCTTATGATACACAGAGAAAAAATTAAAAAAGGCACTCAACATAATAAGCTCTAAAAAAAAATAATATCAAAGTGTTTTTTTTTTAATATCTCAAACATAACGGAAAAATAAGCGCCCATATTAATAATAAAAATAATAAAAATAAAAAACAACAACAAAATATAAAAGACAATTATTTATAATAATAATGGTATTATTTCTCACCATGGCGTTGCATGAGCGTAATTTGATCTGGTATAAAACAAAAAAAAAACGTTTCTTCTATAAAATAAAAAAATAACAGTTAATTATGATGAGAGCTTTAACAGCAATTGCATATTATTATTTCACTACACTCCATACTATTACCTTACCTTATGCTATTTTGCACATTTTACATTAACACTAAAAAAAACTTGCAAGAGAATGAGAGAAAATAATTTAGCAGCTTACACAGTTTATTTCAAACAAATGAGAGAGGATAAGTTCAATCTTGAGAATTGAGAAACAACGAAAATGTGAGAAATGAGTGGGTTGAATACAACTGAGTAATATTAAATAATCTTTTCTTGGAAGAATTATCACAAAGTTGAGTTCTCACTCAACCACATGGTTGAAATTGAAACTCTCATTTAAGATAGAGAGTTTCTTAAATTCTTATACTTCTTGGGTTTAATTTGGTGTCAGTGCTCTTGCTGGCCTGCAATTCAACTTAACATTAACTTTAAATAGTATTGGTGTAATATTTGCTGAATTAATTTACACTTTAATTTTTATTTCAGTATTCAGTTGCAGTATTAATTAAGGAATGAGAGTGATTTTAAATTATTCAATGATAATATTATAATGCAACTTTTTTACAGTTATAATATTTATACTTTTTCGTTGCATTTTATTTTTTTATTTAAGATTTAAAAAATAAGTAGATACTCTTATAAAAACTCTTGATTTTATAAGGTTTTTTGTTTTTTTTTTAAAGAATTGAGGAGAATTTTTGCACAGTTCTTGTAATGTTGAATTTACAAAAAAAAAAAATTATTAAACACTAGCACAATAAGGTATATTATTACAGGTTACTAAACTAAGTATAGATTTTTCAAAATACAAGTGTACCATGCAAAAATGCAAAATAAAATGCAAGTGAACAACAATGCACAAGATTGAGAAATTCAAAAAAAAAAAAAAAGACAAAAAATAAGTAAAAAAATTTATTTGAAATTTAATTCAAGTTACATTTATACTCATACAAATAAAAAAAAATTATATATACTTATATATAAAATGGTTTTTTTTTTTTACAATGAATTAAACTAACATTTTTATTGACTACAAGGAAATTAAATCCTAAGGAATTTAATTCCAAAATTATATATAGTTTATATTCAATTATTTAATGCCAGCTGAAGTATGCAAGAACGTTGCGAACTGATTTTTCTAAGAATCTAAATAAATTTTTAATTTATTCACAAAAATCTTTTCAAATATTCCAGTTTTTGGAACAAGTTTTAGAAACCTTTTCTAGAGTTAAAACACTTAATAAGGTATAAAATAAGAGTCTTAAACCATTTTTATGTAAATGGACAATTTTTTTAAGTTATCACCTATCAATCAAGTCAAACCGAATCTATACTTTAAAAGAAAAATCAATCATTCCATTTTAGAACTGCATCAGTCCCATTTAGCCAAATGAGCCTTCAAAATGATCACAAAGCTTACACGTAATTATTTTCTATTCTAAAATACCGCTTGCGCATACCACAATACGCTCCGGCGACACTTCAAATTTCAAAAACGATTTTAATTTGAAATGATTATACTTTTACTCCATCTCGGCCTAGTTCTTAGTTAACCTATAACTGTAGTATAACCTAGAGTTATAGGTCGTATATATATATTGGTATGGAATTAATATATTTATTTTAAATTTCAAGGGATCTACGGTGTATCTGTCGGTGTCGGGGAAAACAATTTGTGTTATTTTAAGTCATCTGAGTCGACTTTGAAATTCAATTACATTATTGTGTTTGACTGTATATTATTGCATCATTTATTATTGCATTATTCTGTTTAAATATTTAAAGAAAATTAAAATGAGTTATAATTTAGAAAGGTAAATAAAAGATTTCAATAATTTATATAAATATGAAAATTTTTATTTATTATTTTCAGAAAAAAATGTTTCAGCAACAGGAAATAATTAGAAAAGTTAATTAGTTTAATGGAATCAAACGCACTAACGCACTAATGGAAAATATTTAACTTCTTCCGAACAGTTTTCAGAAATTTTACCTGTTTTGGGCAAATATATTTTCAAAAATATTCAAAAGTTCCGTAAAAATTTCGCAAACTGTAGATCGACAAAACGCTACATTGTAATCATTAGCAATACTTAATTGGTAGCTTCCTTGGGCGTAAAATCTTAGCAAACACACGAATTTAACTATTGATGGAATAGATGAAGTTCTTAAACCTCTTAATTTTGGTTCTATATCCCATAATAAATTAATAAAAACTAGCTGGAAAATCTAAAGTTCCTTTTGAATCAAAAATTTTAATATTAAGTACATACACATTTTTTTTCAAAATCAAAACTTACAAAACCAAAGGATTTAAAAAGTCCCTTAAACGCCTTCTCATATTAAACAACCACAAAAAACTCATTACAAAAATTATTAGTAATAAATATAATACAGCATAAAATAAACCGTCTGAACACTAAACAAAATTTTTCGTTTAAATTATTTTTTGTTGTCAAAAAACCAAAATTGAAACAGCTTGAATCAATTAAATGAAACTAATTCAATTGACTTAGCCGACACCGGGAAATTTTTGAGTTGAATTGAAAAATGTCAAAATCAACCAAGTTGAATTGATTTTCCCGACGCCACCTTAAGTTAGAAGTTATTAACCTTTTGAGAATTATTGGCCATCAAAGAACCAACTTTTGAATTCTATATTTACTCATCTAATACTATATCTCACTCTTTCTCTTTTCGATACCTATCCACTACTGGATGTTAGCGGTCATATGTCCTGAAAGTTGAGTTAAAATCTGGGTAAAATGCTACTGTATTAATTTTCATCCATCGCTGTGTGTAATGTTGATGACTTGACATTTGATATACCTGTCTAATTCCTTATGTTGCGTATCCACGACATTTGTTTTCGGCCAACACCTCTTTTACCTTCAATTTTTCCTTGCACAGTAAGCTGTAGGAGTTCGTACTTTTGACCTCGCATCACATGTCCAAAATATGATATTTTATTATCTTACCTTAAAATTGGCCATTATTTCTTAGAACCTAATTTTCATTAACACCTAAAAACTTTGCAAAATAAAATAAAAATGCAACTTTGATGAAACTTCTGCAAAAAAAAACATAATAATAATAAATTAAATAATTTAATACTTTAATATTAAATTATAAAATGCATATACAAATGCATTTCTCAAAAAATTTAATTTTCATGTAGCAATTTTTTTATTTTTTTTTTACCAATACAATCATAATTCATAATTTTTAAAGGTCGTTTGATAAACGGCTATTAGATTTATAGGGTTTTATTAAATTACATAGAAAATAGGTGAATCGGTCGATTCTTGATTTTCAACTGACACAAGTTTTATATTTCTTATATGTATTTTTCTGAAATAGCTGAAAGATATTTAATGTAAAATGATTTATATGTTTGTATATATATATATGTATATAACTGCAATTTTTTTTTTAATTTTTATATCTAACAATAATTTATTACCTTTGTTGCGATTTGTGAAGAATCAAGTTTATTAAAATGTTAAAGTACATAAGGTGCATACTCATAGTAATTTTATATTTAAAAAATATACGTTATATAATTTTGTTTTAAATGAAAAGAAAAATCGCGATTATAATTTTATGACTTAAAGATATCAATATAAGTTGAACACGGAGTTGCAATATGTAAAAAAAGAACTTTTGTAATTTTGTTAAAGTATTAGTTTTCTTACTTTGGAAGTTAAATTTATTTTCTAGTCATCATTTCACTTTAACATTATCATAAATTTTCATTAAATCGAATCAAAAAAATGGAGAAACATCATTCGAAAACTAGGGCAATTATTAACTTTTATAGTCATTGTCAGATAAGTTCTAAGGCCTTGGCCACGCAGAAAGTGGAAAGGCTTTTTTTCCTATTTATTTTTCAAAAATAATGTAAACATTAAAAAATCGGCTGGGTGGCACAGTGGCTAGCGTGCCGACCTTTCATGCCAAAGGCCCGGATTTGCATCACAGCGAAATTGAAAAAACTTTTATCAGTTTTTCGACTCAACTCAACTACGCCATAAATAAATACAAAAATAAAAAACAAACAATTTTATTGAATAATATAACTCACAGTAATAGAATGCCATGTAATTCAAATACAAAATTATTGCAATACGAAAAAAAATAGAATTGTATCTATTGATAATCTAAGACACTTCTGCATGTTATAAGTATTAAGTACTATCTCATGTAATTTACCTGTGGAATTAATTTGATCTGTTTCAATAATATGAATATAATACTTCCCCCTGTTCCAATATGCACATAAATAGTAAGGCTATTTAGCCTATAACAGTGAAGAGTTAGTATATTGGAAAAAAAAACACAAATTGGCTTTCAAACAAGTGGGTCTTTAAAAAAAGACTACTTTAAAAGGTATAAGTTTTTAAACTATAATACTTGCAATTAAACCTTAGCAGCAATATAGAAGCTTTAATCTTCGAAATATATAGTTTAACATATATTTTTCAAAATCTGGCAACACCTTTCGAAAAAAACCTTTATGAAAAATTTTTCCATGTTTATAGAATATTAGATAATATTTTATGTTTTATATAATTTTTTTTTAATATTTTTTTGCATAGTAAAAAAATAGACATAATCTTCCCATTATAATATTTTAATGTTGTATAGATGAAAACTTTTAATGTTATAGATGAAATCTTCATTTTAAGTTTTAATTTTTTTTTTCCATATTATAACAAAATTTTAAGTCTTAAAATAGAAAAATGCCAAAGAAAACAAAATATAAAAAAAAAAATTATTCAAAACATGTTAATAATTTATAATATTTGATGGTTCATCATGATATTGCTGTCAAAAATTTTAAATAAATTTTTTGACATTAAGTATAACCAAAAAATATATTTTGACAGGTTATTAAGAGGAAACTGAAAACAAAAGCATGTTTTTACTATCAAAAAATTGCTACCAAATTTAATAAAAACTATAGAAAAAAAGCTTCATGATATGATGCTTTTGTAAAACGTAATTTAAAAAAATTTATAATTGGTAAAAATATATTTTTTTTTTTATATTGGTGAAAATAATTGAAATTTTTGAATAAATTGGAGTAATAAAATAATAGTATCAGATTCAGAAAAAAGAAAATAAAAGAAATACATATTAAATAATATTTAATCGGTTTTTGATTATGTATAGCATATATTCAAAATTGGAAAACAATTAATATCTGTTATTTGTTGAACAAATAAAAGTTAATAAAAAAAGAAAGTGTTATTTCAAACTAAGATTCGTGTTCGAGTCCCATTAAAAGTGAAAAAACTTTTTTCTTCTAATAGGGTTCGATTCCATCAGGGAGAAACTTGTATCTGGTTTTTCAATAATGGTATTATTGTACAACCAATAATTAATAGTTATACAGGACTTTTCTTAATTAAGTCTATGCAGTGGTATATAGCAGTGCACTTAATTAGAAAACACCATGTATATGTCTTTAATAAAAAATACATTAATATAACAATACAAACAAATCCAAAAAAATATAAATAAATAATTTAATTGAAAAATATAACTCACAGATACAGAAATAACTTATCGAAATTTAAAATTATTACAATATATTTAACAAATAGAATTGTATCTTCTTCTTCTTTTGTTGCCTATCCATAATTGGATGTCAGCGGTCATATGATATTAGCAACGATGCCCTGAAAGATGTTTCGATCTGTTGCTGAATGGATTAAATCACCAATGTTTCTGATGCCTGTCCAGTTTCTAATGTTACGCAACCATGATAATTGCTTCCTTCCTATACCTCTTTTTCCTTCAATTTTCCCTTGAACTATTAACTGAAGTAGCTCGTATTTATTTCCACGCATAATATGCCCAAAGTAAGAGATTTTTTGTTTCTTCAACCTTATAAGTAGTTCTCTTTCCGCGTTTGCTCTACGTAGAACTTCTTCGTTTGTAATGTGATCCATCCACGATATTTTTAGCATTTTGCGGTAGATCCACATTTCGAATGCTTCAAGTTTGTTGATTTCTCTCACTTTCAAGGTCCACGTTTCTACACCGTATAGGAGTATAGACCAAACATAGCATTTAACGAATCGTAAGCGAAGGCCCAAGTTCATTTCGCGACAACAGAAAACTTTTTTGTGTTTAAGAAATGCATTTCTTGCTATTTCGATTCGGCATCTAATTTCTTTTTCGCAGCTCCAATCCTCGTGTAACCAGCATCCGAGATATTTGTATGTGGAGACTTTTTCAATTGAGCGGTTATTTATTTTAATTGTTGCTGCAGTGTAAGGTGTTCTTTTTCTGCTTACGATCATTAATTTAGTTTTTGATATATTTATTTTTAAGTTGAACAATTCGCTATGCTGGTTGACTTTATCGACTATATGTTGTAAATCCCTTAGATTGTCTGTTATGAGAACTGTATCATCTGCATATCTGATGTTATTTATATATGTGCCATTTACTTTTATACCAACATCTAAATCGTTCACTGCTTCCTGAAAAATGGCTTCAGCATAGATGTTAAACAGTAAAGGGGAGAGAATACAGCCTTGTCGAACTCCTTTTTGAATATCAATGCTTTGTGTCAGCACATTATTTATCTTTACACAGGCTGTTTGTTGCCAATATAAGCTATTTATACACATTATGATATTATTATCTATGCCAATTCTATTTAATACCAATTATAATAGAATTGTATAATTGTATCTATCTAATCTAAGAAGTTTCAACATGTTATAAAGCATGAAATTCATTAAGATCAATTCTAATAATATCAATATTAATATGTCCCTCCCATTTCAAGATAAACCTGAGGAATTTCCTTATAGTAAGGAAATTTAAATAACTCAAACAAATAGTTTGATTCTAAAACCATTCAAGAAACCTATTTTATGTGCAAGAATACATTGTTTTTCAAATTACAATTGAATTTTATAAGAATTCTTTAACTTTAAAAAAATATTTTAATTGTCATTTTACTTTTATTATAAATCAATTATTAGTATTACTTTCATTTTTGCTACATAAAACAAACATGTCACAGCTAATTTTTCAAAGTTAAATTCTTTCGATTTTCTATAAATTTAAAACAAAAAATCAATCGGAAATACTTAAATATTCAATTACTTTAATCACGTGACATTATACCACTTTTATTTTTCTTTTGAAAAAAACAAAAGCCTAAAACAAAATTATGTGTCGAACAATTCAACCTACACCAATTTTTTTGTTTTATTTTATTAAACTTATAACTACCTCAAATTACTTCCATATTATATAATTTTTTTTTTTTTTTTTTTTATATTTTCAAAATTATTATGTGTCATACTTATAAAATATTTTAAATTAATATTGAATAATTTAAAATTATTGTAAATGGCGGGCCGATATCCAGTAGTGTCAATAATAGATACTACATATATTGTAATTTTATCTAGCCTTCTAGTTGTTGTTTTCTATAATTTTTTTTTTTTAAATTTTATTATTCATTAAATTTTCAATTTTTTTTTTTCATTTATATTATTTTTATTTTTTTTTTATTTATGATGAATTACTTTTTTATTACCTATCTACTTAATTTTTATATTTTTATTTTTATTTGATTATTTTTCTGATAAATCTTTCATTATTATTTGATCAATGAAAATATTTTGAAGTGTTAGTAATTTATCAAATCGAATTAACATATCAATGCATCAACACAATACAGTTAAAAACAAAAAAAAAAAAACAAAAAAACAAAAAATAAAACAAATTTTTGACATTGAAAATTTAAAAAATCAAAAGAAAAACAAAATTTGGTTATTTTTGTTTTTGGTTTACAATAAACGTCAAGAGACGATGTTTATTGAATTGACAGTATACAACATGTACATATGAGTACCATTTCGATTAAATGATATGATACACTCTTTTATTCTTGTTATACTTCAAATTCGTTATAAAAATTTAATTCATACGAGTATTTCAATTAAATTACCTATTTAAATGTTATAAAATAAAATACCGTTACTGTCTGTCAAAGTGTCAAAATAATTTCTAATGATGCAGTACTTATTAGTGACAGTACTTAATCAAATGTTTTAGTTGTTTTATCAGTTTCATATTAGGTAAGTAATTATATTTTGAAATGTACTTGTTAATAACTACAGCGTATGTCATGTAAAAGTGGTTATGAAGGATGCAAGGTGGAGTAAATAGCAAAACAATCTTATACAAGTCATTATTTATAAAAATTATAAATTCAATTAGTTAAATGGATGTTTCTTTAAAATTTAAAGCGCAGTGGTTAAGACCCCGCCCTTTTAAGATGAAGATTTCTTCAGATCATATGTAATAAAAAAAAAAGCTGTGTTCTTCAAAGAACCAAACGCTATTACAGGAATAGCTTAATGCAAAATTTCTTTAATAGATTTTTTGTCTACATGTGTAAAAATTTGTATCTAAATAATATACCTAACTTAAATTTTTTTATTGTACATAAAGTAACTCGTAAATTGTTCCAAACGAGGTTTTGAAGATTTCATTACATACATACAGAAATATTTGTATTTTCGTAAAAAATTTTATATATGCAAATAATATAAAACAATGTTTAACTGAATATTAAATTTGAACTTAGAAAAAATCCACAAAATTTTTTTTAAGTTTAATTAAGTGGACACTAAGCTTCGACGGATCAAATAACTTTCTATGACAAAGTTGTAGCACTTGACTTGTATAACAACTTTTATATAATAAGATTTCTATACTATTTTTGGATCATGAAATAATCACAAAAAAGCCAAAAACTACACTAGAGAAGTGCTGGAGTAATGCATATATGCAAAACTGTCAAGTTCTAATTTTTTGCTACAAAAAAAGTACCTAACGCTTAAATGCCTAATAAGAATGGAAAACAAATAAAAACAAATGATGAAACTGGCAATTTATACTACAGTAACGAATTTTCCCCTTATTCCCATTCTTAAAGATCACGTTGTACGCGATTCAATTCTCGTAGAATGAAGGAAAATCAAAAATCAAAATCTAGCGCCAAAAAAATATATTACAGTTTTACTTGTTTTTTTTTTTTATTTTTTTTTTTATATTATCAATATAATTTGATCAAAAATATAATATTATAATATTTTTTTTTTAATGAGAATTTGATGATGGGGGGTATCTTAAATTGAAATATTTAATAAAAATATAATAAAAAAAAATGCAAAAAAAAAACGTAAAAAATTTTTGCAAGTAGTTTACATGGGAAAAACATTGATGAGGGTTTTTCAATCTAATTTAAGAATTTAATAAAAAAAACAAAAAAAATATAACAAAACAACATAAAACAAATTTTTTTAATAACATTATTTATATTTATTATTGTTTTTATTTTATAGAATTATGCATATAAATGCCAATATCTTATAGATACAAAAAGCACGATATTAATTAAGGAAAAAAATTAAAAAAAAAAAAAAGATTTTTCTTAAAATATTTAGAATGTTGTTTTGTTTTGCATATTTTAAAGTAAATTTCCTTTTAAAATTGTCTGTGACAGGTAGTTAGGTTACTGAATTTTTGTTGAAAAATTCGACCTTAAACTTCTTTTATGTTTTTTTTTGTTTGTTGTTTTTTTCATTAAACCAAAGAAAATTAATTATTTTTTTGTTTTTTTAATTTTATATTTTATTCTGTTCCTTTTATTTAAGAAAAAACATAAAAATATTTATTTGATTAATTTTTAATCATGCTCGAATTAGGCATGCAAAGTTAATTTAATTATATGCTCAAATATTTATCTAGTTATTCATTTTTATATATAGATAGATACATAGATTTGAAAAATTTTGTAAAAATTTATATACCTATTATTTAAAAAATATTTTATAATCATTTAAATTGCATGTCTTTCACAATTTTTGTCTTTGAATTATGGATTATAAAATGTCAAAATACCTTATCTTTTGATATAAAAGATAAATAATTTGCTAAAAAAAACAGAAAAAATTATTTTTTTATCATTAACAGGAAATAAAAAATCATTTACTATATTAAAATATTTATAATTTAATTTATAAGAAGTATAGGTTTTTTTGCAAGATGTAAAAGAGGTTTATATTTGGTTCTAAGCATTATTTTAAATTTTTAAAAATCATTATTCATATACAAATTGCTAAATTGGCAAGGCTTCTATACATTCAATTAATCCATTCTGAATTGAATTATTGAAATTAATTGCATTTTATTGAAAATTAATAAACGTTTAAAATATCAAATGTCAGGTATTTTAATATAAGAATCTCTTATTGCAAATTACCGTTTAAACGGCTTGTTTTTTAATATTTAAATACATTACTTTTTTGTTTATTTATTTTTTTTATTTATATTTCATATCATACTGGAACACCATCGGTCATTAGAAGTTCTTTTATTACTATATAGTTCTAATACTTAAGCAGTTGTAATAAAAGTAACTTTTATGTATAACTAGCTAATACCCGGTGCGCGTTGCTGCGCCTCTCAATAGAGGTTTAATTTAAGTTTATGTTATTAAAAAACGTGATTGATGTTATTAAAAAACACATGGTGTAAATGCTAATTTAAAGATGTATAAAAACAATTTTTTAAAACGATTTTTCTGGGATTATTCTAGCAATTTTTCAACAAATTTATCAAATATCACTTGCCAGAAACCCACCATCCTCAACTCCATCGTCAAGGAGCTTCACGCATACAAAATTTAAATTAAAATAAAATAAAAAATATCCCTAAATACCTGTCGAGCAGCAATGAGTTAACGGAACTCAACAAAATTTTTGAGACTTTTTTTTTGGCCGAAGCAGTACTTCACAAAATTTGACGAAATTTGCTCCCAAAATTTTGTATTAAGTTGATTAACAATTTCCAAATCTGTTAATAATGTAAAGTCAGTTCTAAAGGAGCATCATGTATAAAAATTTGAAATCAATCGGTCAAGCCGTTTTAATTTTAGAACAAAAAAGTTAACTTGACGGACCGTTAGAGTTTTAAGTCAAGAATTTGTTTCCGTACCCAAAAACCTCTATATACAATTTTTAATTTTAATCAGCTAACCAATTAAGGAGTCTATTCGCAACATACAAACAAACAAACAAACTTTAATTTTTACATATACATAGATTAAGGGCTATATTTAAATAATACCTAAAAATATGCAATTTTCTTTATTATTTAAGACTGAACAAATTTGTGTCTGTGAAAATAGATGAAAATTATTTAAATTTAAAAATATTTTAATTTTAAATAAATTTAAAAATTTATATACTAAACGTTGGGATTCCAAAAACAACTTCTAATACAGCGGGAAGTAAATTATCTATTTGAAAAATCATGTTCGGAGATAAAGAGATTAGTGAAAAATATAGATTATTGAAGAGGATATATGTAGAAACTCTATTATTTATATAACCCCTATGAAAGAATAACAAGGAATAAAAAACATTTTCTTCAACTAGACCATATTAACTATTTAACACAATTTCGTTAAGTTTTAAATTTTTAAGTTAAACTAGATAAACTGTAAATCAATAAGCATATTGAAAAATTAAGAACTATTTATTCATTTATTTAGTACATAAAAACCAAATTATTTCTGTTTTTTTACGAATGCATGACTTTATTAAAAAAAAAACTAATTCATTTCAGAATTCCAAATAAGAACCTTTATTTTTTATTTAATTCAAGGGTGTATTTCACTTTAAAATATATATATACAATAAAATATACAACATGTTACCTTATTAATTTCTATTAATCATTTGAAATAATTTCAAATCATTTGTCATTTCTATTTAATTATATATATATATATATAGTATTAACCAAAATTTTTATAAAAATAAAAAATTATACTTAAGGTGTTAACACATAAATATTCAAAAAATTCCATATATAATTTTTCAATTCTTAACTACCGTTCAACTACTATACAAAAATGGTGGTTAATTATGAAAAACACGCGTTCAATAAATTTCAATGTTAAACAAAGTATATAACAAAATCTTGCATCATATATACAATTATATATATAATTACCCCAAGCATAATTCAAATAAAATAAAAATAAGCGAAACAAAATTTTCAACATTCATCATTAAAATAATTCATTTAATTTTATTTATATTCACAATTTTAAGTTCAGTTCAAAAATAATTGGGAAAATGTGAAATAAGTCAAAATTTTTTTAATTTTTCTCACCAACAACTAAAACAGTACCCACAGAAAACAAAACAATCCCTTCACATTTACCCCTTAAATTTTTGTATATATATATGTATGTACAAATTCAAATCAATCCTTCAATATTTCTTTTAACTGTAATAAAATTAAAAGTATTGAAACAGAAAATGGGTCACGGGCTATCCTTTGGGCGATAAATTAAAAAAAAAAAAAAAAAAAGAGATTCTCGATAAAAAAAGTATAACAATATAACAAAATATTTGTGTTTTTACTTTTTTTTTTGAAAATTCCAATTTTATTTTCGATTTTATTAAATTTTTTTTGTACAAAGGTCTTAAAATTACTTTGTATCAAAACATTTATCTTATATGCTAAACAAAACAACAACAACAAAAACTTTACAATAATGAAAAAAAAAACAAAAATATAAAAATCACCATATAAATGGCATGGTCAGAAGTCCAAATTATCAACATGAACAACAACCTGGTAACATCTAGCAACCTTCCAAAAAAAATATACAAGAGAAAACAAAATTAATCTGAATTCAATTCAAAATACACCATTTTTTTGTGTACAACAAACATTCTTTTCAACTGCAATAAAATGGAATTTTGGATGGGTATTATAAAATTCAGTTTTAATAAATTTGATAGTACTTGTAAAACTCCCACACGTTGTAGAGGTTTCCTACCTGCCTAAGGTTTTTGTTTTGGTTTTAAAATCTATTGCGGACTCACAGGAATGCGGAAGTGTAAAAGGTGCTTTATTTTGTGCTTCGTAAAACCGTGCTTCGTAAAGTGAGCTTTTCAATTAGGATTATCGCAATGTTAACTTGAATTCAATATTCACTTGGACTTATATAATTGTAGTATTGTAAAGTATGAGGTTTAGTACTTAAAAGAGTTTAAGAAAGATTATATTTGCCCTTATCAACTTTTAAGTACCCGTCCAAACCCACTATGAGGTTTAAAATAATAAATCTTTCAATTTTTCCATGATATTACATAATATTAAAAAACAAAAACAGACCAGTCGACTCCAAAAAAATAATTTGACCTACCTAAAAGTTGGTTCGAGTAATGTCCAATTTTAAAATTTAATGCAATGTTCTATTATTTTACTTGCATATTTTCAATTTTAACATTGTAGCTTCATTAGATCCACAGTATCGGATTCGGAACTATTTTTTGGCAACATCTAAAAAAATAGTTTTTCTTTGGTACAAATTTTCCAAAATTTTTTAACAATCTCTATGGCAACCATCTTAAGTTTTATCCAATAAAATCTCAAAATATGCAAACAAGCCATATTACTTTACTTAACTATACTTTTAATTTCAACTTCGTAGTAAAATTAATTCTGAAAATTTGTAAACAGTGTTCTAAAATTTTGTATGGCAGCTCCCCAAAAATTAACCTTTAACATTTTGAAACTTCGTAAAAGTGCTTATAATTAAGCCTTTTGAAATAATTTTTTTATCTCATACCAGACAGTTTGTTGTCATCGATAATCGGAAGCTATAAAGAATTAAGTGATAAGTTATCAAACACTATTTTGATGAAACCGTAGCTTAATTCATATTCATTTTGAAATCCAATTTCAAATTTTTCCTTAATCAAATCCTAATCTCCTTCTAGTTTTTCCCCACAGTTTTCAAGAATAACTTTTAATTTCCATTTTTAATTTACATTCATTTAATTTTTTTCAATAATCTTTAAAAACAATTTTTAATACCATATTCTGATCATTTCAATTTTAATTCAAATTGAATTGAATTTAATTCATGATTTTGAAATATTTCTCATTCAATATTCAAACAAACATTCATTAATGCATGTCAAACATACATGTATACAAAAACAAAATTTTATTAAAAAAAAAAAAAAGAGAACAAATCAAAATATTAAAAATTAAATAAATTTTATTTTTTAATGTCTCTATTATAACACATTAAATAAAAAAAAAAAATTTTAATACCGATTTATCGAATTCACATGAATTCAGAGAAGAAAAAAAATTACACGCATTCATTTATACACAAACAAACATACGCACAATTGAATTTAAAGTTCACGACGAATTAAAAAAAAAAACCAACAAGCACATTTTTATTTTTTTTTTAATAATGCAGATTATTTGTATGACATTCATATGTGATTAGTGATTACAAACAGTAGTTAATATTGTCCAGTTCAATGCAGTGTACGCAAATAAATTGAAAGTGAAAAAAAATGCAAAATAACATGTTGCATGCTGAGAATATATATACACCCTGTTTAAAACATTTTAACAGTTAAAACTGTTAATCTTAAGGTACCTATTATTTAACCAAAGAACAAAACTGGGAAACTTTTAATTTTGAATGAACTTTTATATGAGATTCAATCGGGAAACCCTTACTAATATTAAATTCAAATGATATTAACAAAAGACTTAACAAAACCAGAGCAGTATTCGGGCAATTGTATCCAGTATGTAAAAATATCCAAATTACTAGAAAAATGTTATTCTTGCGTAAAAAGCGTTCTCATGCGTTGCAGTGAAACGTGGTTGAAGTCCAACACCATTTCACACAAAAATTTGTAGTCCTCTTCAAAATAATTTAGCCGGTTCCACTACAAAATTCCACAAATCATCAAACTAACCTATTTCTTGAATAAAAAATATTTATATTGTTCACTAAATTAAACACGACTTATCACTTCATTGTCTCCAATAAGAATCAATCTTTTATTTCCAAATTATATTATATTTAGAAATTAAAGCATTATTCATACAAAATACATTCAAAATATTTCATAAAGTAGCATACACATGACTTACTACAATAAAGTGACATACGCATAAAGTGTCATATGCATAATTTACTACAAACTGCAGACGAACACTCACCGTCGTTAATGCATCAGATGCAGAATATTCTGTCCTCTGAGATTGAAGAGCTATGTAGACTTAAAAATTAAAGAAAAAATTATAACAAAATAAGTCACATGGCCATAGAGTGGAAGCCCAGGGAAGTAGATGATACGCACAATAAGTTCTTGAGGCGAATAACGAACTAAACATATACCAATGTACATGAGAAAATTCCAAACCGGCAGCAGCAAACCACGTGACATGGAAATGTAAAGTTGAAGTTCTTCGTTCTTTCGTGGTATGTTAATGAATAAGTAAAAACAACAGTTGAATGAACAAAACAACAGATTTAGTTTTCAAATTAAGCATTAACTTAATTCTAAGCCCGGAAAATACACATTGCATGTAATTAAACCCAACATTCCTTTCCGCGTTTAGGTAAAGACCAAGTTCTCAGAGTTTGTAATTGAATCAACTATTTTACAAAAAAACTCTTCACATTTTATTACACGTCCTATTGACGTACCTAGATTTAATAGGTTCCCAAAAAATTATAATCAAATATATAATATGGTTCAAAAATTATAAGACCCTCTATGATATGCTTAAAAGTTATAACTAATACTAATACTATTAAAGAAAAAAAAATAAAAAAAAATTGTGTCATATCAAAAAATAACTATAATGCATTTAATTTTTATATCCAAAAAAAAATGTGTCATTACGTATCTGTGTTGTTAATGTTAGATCACTGCAATTGAAATCAAAGCATGTATAGCAGAGCTAAAAAAAAACATCAATTTTATCAAATTGATTTAGTTAAAATATATATTATCAACAAAATGAGCGTACAAATTAAATGGAGCGACTCTTTTACACCTCAAAAGTCACAAATACTCTCTTTAGTCTCTACAATTAAAGACAAACCAGATGAGATAAAATAAAAAGTACACGCAACTAACACACTTTGAAAAATTTGAGAAAAATTTGTTACAAAACTACTCTATACTCAGATTGTCATTATTTTTCATTCAGCTAACTGTTTTAATATTACATTTATAATTTTCTTTTTTTGACTCTCTTTCTTTTTTCTCTCTATAAATAACATATAAATACCATCATTCTCTTTGCATCACTTTTACTCTTTTTTTTACTTCCCTTCTCTTTCGTCACTTTAATGGTGGGTACGAAACGAACTTTAGGATTATCGCATATTGATTATATTGACTTAAAAGCGTTTTCATATGTCAGTAATCAGCAGTAGCTGCATTTAACCGTAAAGAACTTATATACATGCTTAACATACATATATTCAATGTATTTAAAAATATATATATATATATAAACAGAGAAGTATATATACACATAAATGTATATATATATATATATTAATATTCAAAACAGTAAATTTGTACAAGGTTAACCCCTTTCCTTTTTAGTATTTGGTAGATTTGAAGTTATATATATATATTTTTTAATACAAATTTACGCTGTCTTTACCGCTTTAGTTTTATTCTGGCTGAAAATTTTGTTGTTGTTTTTTTTTGTTTTTTCAGATGCATACTGCGGTTGCATGCATACGACTAGTATATATAGAAGTACTTGTATTTGACCAAAGCTTTAATTTAGCCATTTAGTTAAATTTGTTGATAAAGCTGCAATAAGAAAAACTTAAAAAAAACAAAAAAAAAACAAAAAAAAAAAAAAGCTGCATTAAATGTTGTATTGTTAAGTGGTGCTGCGTTTTTTTTCAAATTTTTAACTTACTAGATAATTACATTATGGGAAAAATTTTTTTTAAATTGCACACTTTAATAAAGTGTCAGTCAGTCATGTGAACATTTTTTTATAATAAAAACAAAATCAAAAAGCAAAAAAAAACTGCATCCCAATTTTTTAAAAAATTATTGACATAGGTACAGGGTAACACATATATACATTTACGATTAAAAATATATAAATAGGTATGTAAGTATGTATAAAAGTTTATAGTTATAAATGTATAAAATTTGATTGGTTCGTCAACACTATGTTAATATAAAAAGTGTAATGCAATTCATAAAAATATTTCACTCAAATTAATGTTTGAGTTAAAAATTTGAAATATTTTGTGGATATAGTTAGAGAACTGTATGTTGTTGTATGTATCTGGTTAACTATAGGTATATATGAACTATTATTGAAATTGATAATAAAATATTTCTTATAGATACTTTTAAATTATTTTAATTGCAATTTTTTTTTTTTTTTTTAATAATTTAAAAATACTTTTAATTATTAATAATTGTAATTATACTCGTATTTGAGTGCATTTTGACAAACAAGAATTAATACAAAAAGTAATTCTGAATTGTTACCTTACTAGTTTTTATCTAAATTACTAAATAAAAATATAAATTGAAAAATCAAAAAAATTAATGATTTAATTCGATTAGTGCAGTTTTTTCTTTGATTTTTAGTGAAAAAAAATTAAAAAATAAAAAACAGTATGACAAAAGGTAAAAAAGTTGAAATTTATTAACCAGTTACAATACTTGTTGAAGTTATAGAATTTCATAGCAATATATCAACAAAAATTTTTTTTTCATTTAATCAAAATTGTTTTAAGTACGAAGATATTAATAATTTTTAAAGCAAAAATTTAAAAACTATACATTGGACATATATTTTATAAAGAGCTTAAAAGGCGTCTTTTATTTAGAGTCTATAAAAATGTGTATTTGAATTTTGCTAAAAGTAATTAATCTCATGATATAATGTCTATATTAATATGATGTTCATGCCGATATCCCGGAGTTTACTTAATAGACACTGCATTCTTCCTCATTTTTTCAATTAAACTAGAAAATTTTATGTTTATGAAATAGTTATGCTTCAGTAGAGTATTAACATCTGTTTCCTTAATTCTTTACTATTTTCTTCTTCATCGAATATAAAATAAACCCAAAGGTTCAATTTTAGAAAAGTTTTATTTTAATGTTTGGTAAATGATTAGCAGTGTATCGTCCTGTAACTCTTCTGGATTCTTCAATCGAATATAGTGCTACATTTCATATAGACAAACTTCTGATTAAACTTCAATTGCTTCCAATCATTTTTATTAAATTTCATAAACATCTACTGTTAGTTATAAAGATCAATCAAAAAATGTGTTGCCCAAAAACGCTTCAACCAATTAATCCATGATGATGATTTTTGTGAATGGCATAAGTAAATCGTTTTCACTTAACTAAAAACAAGATGTAAGTAAATTAACTATTAAAGCCGAGCTAGACCGGATTAACTTTTTCTGGCAAAGGTCATAAAAATGTGTCTAAGTGCAAGTTTCTTTAAAGGGCAAAATAATTATAAAAAAATTAAAATTTACAATAACAGAAAATTGTTATCAAATTTCATTGAGAAAGTACACTCCGGAAATATTAGACTAGCCTCTGCTATTATGAAACTCTGGTGGAGGACATGTGTTATCTGGTAAATATAACTGTACTGTGAATATATAAACTAAACGAAAAATGGTTCTAAGTTTCCTGAATTATTAGGATGCTCTAGAACATCCTAACGATATAAGACACGTAAAAAAAAAGAAATGCAGATCAATAAAAGATACTTTTAACAATTTAAAATATTTAGTAATTACTAGAAGTAAGGGAAATCTTTTAAATCTCATATGACAAAAAAGTGAACAATTTGTTTATATTCTGTTTTTTTTTTTTGCGAATATATAAGTTCTAAATTACAATTAAAATTAAAACGGAAGAATGTTTTAAAAATTTGAAAATTACTTATAAAAATTACAATAAATGTTTTTTTTTTAAATAAATTCGGAAGAAAACCATGAATTTCAAACAATTTAAATTTTTTTATTGTATCTGATAATTTTGGTGTTTTAATAAAATTATTAAGTGCACACCCATAAAATACACCAAAAAGACCTAATAATAATAGTTATAATATTTAATAATAGTTACAATAACGATAGAGGGAATTCGATTTTCTTACAATTGATTTGTTTTTTGTTTTTTTTTTTGTTATTGTTTTTCTTCTTTCAATTTTAATTAACCATTGACCTTGTTGAAGTTCAGTTACATTTTTACCAATTCATACATGGTTTTTTTTTTTATATATATTTTATGTCTAAAACTGTTTATCTTAAATATTCACATACGAATTATGTTTTTAAGGTAATATACAATGTATTTAAACATAACTATTTTTGTGTTTATTTTTCATATGTCTCAAATTATAACCTTCGAATAACTTTTGTTTTGGAAACTCAAACAAAAAAAAAAACAAATCGATTTTTTGGGAATTTCTTCCGGATCTTTAAAACAAAAAATCTGTACATTTTCTTGCCCGTTCGAATATAATTTTTTTAAATTTGATTTGATAATATAATTAAATTATAATTTTAAGATAAAATAAATTTGTACGATATTGTTTATTATTATTTATTTTAAAATACATAAGTTAATATTTCAATTAAATTGTCATTTGAAAGTTTTAAAACAAATTTAATATTTCTAAAACATTTTTTTCATACTTTTCAAAAGATATGTAATTTTTTTAATACAAGATATTGTATAACATTATCTAAATTAATAAAGATTTACATTAAGTTAAATATGAACCAAAGATGATAATGTAAAGTAAATAAAACATATTTAAAAAAATCTGAGAATTCTTTTAAAATTTGCAATTTTTAGTAATTGATATTTAATTAACAGTTAAAATAGATATCAAATACTAAAATCGCTTCCAATAAGTAGTTGACAGTTTAAATAGATGTCAAATTCCCAATTCTGTTTAAATAAACATTTGACAGTTTAAATGATATTTATTCAAAAAATAAAAGTCACCAAAATATTTATAATTTTTAATAAACAATAAAGTTTTTTTAGTTAAATAATTTTTCAAAAAATAAGTCGATTCTTTACAAATTCCCTTGGTGGATAAATATCATTTATAATATAAATATTATTATAATTAATATATTTGTCTAGAATGAAGTGTAACAAACGCATTCAATTAAATGTGTTTTGTTGGATGTGTTCAATTATAAAAAAATAAAATATTAATGTTTTGTTGGATGTGTTTTATTTTAGAAAATAAAATATAAATTATGGCCAAAAATTATTTTATTTATTTTTAAGAAAAAAATAAAACAAAAAAAAATGATAAAAAAAATTTTTTTATGAATTTAATTTATTTAAATATTTATAAAAATTAATTAAAAAATTTTTTTATTCATTTAATTTATTTTATATGAATTAGTTAATTTCAGAAAACTCACAGTATATTTTCTGGAAATTTTATATAAATAATAAAACATTTTGATATTAAAAATTAAGACTATGCTTCACAGAAACATATCTGTATTAAGTCTTCATTATTTTCAGTGAAAATAACGGTGAATGGCCAATGTACGCTTTGTTGCGTTGCTTGCTTTGCTTTGCTTTGCTTTGCTTTGAAAAGTAAATAAACAAAGCAATGTAATCAAAGCAATTTCAAAGTTCACTCATCCCTGAAATAAAGCCAACTGAAATGCACCATAAAAATCAAGCACTATATATATTTTTTTTAACTTAATTAGGTTTTAACCAACTCAAAACATACAAAAAGTAGGCTACATAACTTTTTCATTTTCAAATTTATAAGAAACAACAAGAAGTTATATAAATTAATAAGTCGAAAGTTAAACTATGGTAAGTTTTAGGGTACATCATAAATTAAAAATCTTTCAATTCAATATTAAGTTAAGCTTCATTTCATAATGATATGTCAATAGTTTTGTAAATCTTTTAATTTTTTAATATTTTATAAAGATATTTTATAAAAATCTCAATGAAAGCTATTCTCATCTTTTATAATCCTTGTAAAATTATACAAAACTAAGTACAAATCTTTAAAACAAAATCATATTCATTTCAAAATTATTATAAAAATAAAAATTTAAATTGAAATTTCAAAATACAAATATTCTTTAATCAAATAAACATATCTAATTAAGTATTAACATTTTTTTTTACATAGAGACAAAGACTTATTGAGAATGCGTTTATAGAGACATTTAAACTAATCTTATAATCGTTCAATTTATATTGTTAATCCATTTAAAGCAAAAATTTCCACACATACTGTGCTTTTGTTAATAAAACAATTTATTTCCAGCAACATCCCATTTAGATGTGATTAAAGTGTTGACTTTCAACATTTTTTCTTTATTGCAAATGAGTCAATGCACTATAAAACACCAAATATATAACTGTAAAAATATAAATTTAGATCATCTTTATAACACTGCATCACATCAAAAATGTTAAGCAAAAACTGTAATAATATAAACCTTATTTGTATCATCTACATTTTTATATGAAATAAACTCAAAGCAAAAGCTAAACTTTGACAACTTTTTTAGCACAATTAAAAATCTTTATTTCTGCCAAATTCAGAATGTCATCCCATATATAGAAATCATTTGTTTTTGTTGTTGCAACTTCGCACATAACACTAAACATATCGAATCTGCAAATTAATACCAAAATTGATCACTTAATAATATTATGAAAATCATTAATTTACTATATAGTTATTTCTTTATTTTGTGACTTCTTTAGTACTTTTTATCGAATATATAAGTTGGCATGTTAATTTATCCCTAACTTTTATAATAGATTTATAATTTCACAATGTTTCATAATTATTTTTAGTTTTATTATTATATTTTATCTTTAAACGTCCAATAAATAAATTTAAATTATTGAAATCTTTTACATTTTTGGAAATTTAATCCGAATTATGACCAAAACATGATAAATTTAAAAAAAAAAAATTAATAAAAATAAAAATGCTTCAAATTTTATTATATCTGGTAACAAAAATCTTTAAAAATACAAATTTGGTATCATTTTCAGTTTTCAATTTAAAACCTATTAATAATAAAAAAATTAACTATTTTTGTTATAAAACATTTTATTTTATTTTTAATATTAGGACACTACTGATGACATTGATATAATATGTCGGCTATTTTTTTTTTTAAATAAAAATTATTACAAAATTTAAGAAGGATGCGCATAAGTTTTTTGCAAAATTTGTTGAAGGTCAAATGTTAGCGATAAAATTTTTTAGCGCAAAATAATTTTAAGTCAAATGACATAAATTTTAATATAGAATTTGATAATAATATAAAGAAAAACCGGCGCTTAAATGCAAATGTTATAAATCATGTGTGATAAATAGCATCTATGATAAAAAAAAAGTATGTATTAAAAAGATATAAATCATAAGTTGTTTTTAAAGCTTTCTTGATTCAGATGGGGAATTGTTAACAGTAAACCGAAAGAATTTTTTCTGTGACTTCAATAAATCAATCCGAATTTGATTTAATACTATTGGAAAAAGTTAAATAATTTTAAATATTTGGCTAAGTTTAATTTTAATGTCATATGTTTCCAAAATATGGATTTTTGCATTAAAAATTTTTAGAGAACCGTTTTCCTGCACAATAACTCAAAAACTTAAACAATTTTTATTTTCTCAATTGTTTCCATAAATTTTTATTAAATCATTGCTTGAAATTGAACAAATAAGCTGTCTAAATTTGGATTTAATTAAGTTAGAATCTAAAACATTGTCAAAAAAAAGTTAAGTTTTACTTTAACAACTATGAATAATTTCTGGTTAGTCTAGAGTGATAGATTCGTGTAGTTTTTATAAAACTGCGAAATTCTTGAATTTATAATCAATCTTAACTTTTAAATTTTTTTAAAGGTGATCAGATTTAATTAATTTTTTATTTAATTTCAGGTAATTTTATAATAATATATAAAATTATGTTTAAGAAATTAAGTAATTCTTATACTACAGTTTATAACTATCATTTATATTACAATTTCTATAACTTCTGATTTTTTGCAATTTTTCTAATTTCTAGGATTGTTTTAAAAATTTTCTAATTTCAAAAATTAATTTCTAAGATTTTTTACAAATTTTCTAAGCTTTCAATTAAATATTTTTAAATTTTGACCGTTCTTAATTTCTACTGCAAGCTAGTTGAACTGTACTTCAATGTTATTTTAGTTTAAGAAATTTAAAAATTTTTCCTGTTTCTGGCTAGATAGTTATGAATATTTTGCTGTTTTGAAGTTTTAGTTTTGATTTAATATTATTATTCACTATATTATACATGTATTTTTTAATTTTTCAAAGTAAATTAGTTGGTTAATCCAGTGTATCAATTATTTGATATAAATTATTAATTCTAGTTCTTATGTTCTAATTAAATAAAGTTTTGAGGGCTTTATTCATTACAACACTAATTTGATTTTTATGCAAATATGAACAATATGACTCTACCTCTCTACTAATTCTTGATAATATGCGGTGTAAATTATATAGCAAAAGTTTCTATAAAATTTAGTATTTTTATCAAACCGCTGACACAATTTCAAATTTTGCTTCTTATTGAATCGAGCTGTTATTGAAAAATGAGTTAAGAATGCAAAACTCCCACTGGTTTAAAAGTTTTTAGCATTTCATTTTACATTGAGCAAAAAACGTTCAAAACTTTCCTGAATTACTTTCATCGTACCCAATTTAATTTCAATTAAGTAATACATGTTACACTCATCAGTTACAAAAATAAATATCATTTAATTTATAAACCTCTGCGTCTGAAGAAAGTATTAAAAGGTATTTTTGAAGAAATTTTATTTTAACATAAATTCATTTTTTTTATTATTGGGTCAAACTAATTAAAGCGACACAATGAATTCATTATTATTATGAAATTTAGTTAAAAAAAAAAAAAAATTAGACTATAATTAATCAGAATATTGCATAAGTATATCAAACACATCATATTATCAAATTCAAACAATCATCTACCCTAATTGTCTTGAATAACTTTTAATTTGTAAAACATTTTATTTTTTTTTTATTTTTTTTTTTATTTTCTATTTTACTAAAACAAACCATAACGAAGATGATCAGAAACGGTTCAGTAATTAAAAATACAATACAATCAACAGCAACAGCAACATAAATATCAAACATTTAACAAACAAAAAAAAAGGCAACATTATTATAAGTATGTCAAGTGAATCTAGGATTATTCATTAAATAGTAAAAGTTCATATATTGTAAAGTTCATATCATTCAAATAAACGATTCGCTTGTCAAAATGATTTCATTTTCTATATTTTCGTTCCAAAGTAATTTCATTTGTTTTTTTTTTTTCAATATGACAAACTAATCAAAAAAATTAAATAATATAATTGTGTAATATTATTAATATTGAACCATGACTTCCGAGATTTTTTTTTGACGTAATAATCAAATAATAATTGTAAAACTGATTCAGGAATGCTGATGGTCAGTTCATATATTCCTTCAAAATTAAAATAATTAAATTTCAAAAGAAATACAACAACAACGTAATTAACAGATATAGGGTCTTTAATTATTAAAAATGTTACATTTGTTAAAATAACATTTATCTTCAAATTTATTAATGTAAGCAATCGAAAAGTCTATCGTCCAAAATCAAGTAATAATAATAATAATAGTAATAATAATAACAACAACAAAAGAAACTGTATTACTTATCAAAACACCTTAACTAGACAGTCTGTATATAGATGACAGATTGAAAGTTATTGACAAATAACAGTTAATAGTAATTATGGAATTTTAATTTAAATGTCAATCAAATCTAAATTAATAAAAAGATTATAGTGGCTCTTGTCAACTTTAAGATACCCATGCATACCCACCATGATGTATAAAATAAAATAAACCGTTATTTAATTTCCTTAAATAATTAAAAAAAAAATTTTATCCATCCTGTCCCATAATTTTTGATTAAAAAAACCTTAAAAACAAAAAAAAAGTTTGAACCACCCTAAAAGTTGGTCCGAGTAATGTTTAACTTTGTAAAAAAAATGAATCCGTAATATTTTGAAACTTCAAGTAGGTGCTTGTTCTATTATATAACAAACCGTGTGTAATTTTCATCCTCTCAGCGTTATTAGTTTGGAAAAAATTCATATTCGTGCACAAAAGTTGTATGGCAGCTCCAAGAAGCTGTGGTCCGATTTAACCAAAAGCAATAGGGAACCTAGAAACTGTCTAAAAATGACTTTATGTGAATTCCAAAAATCTAGCCCTTTTATTTTTTGAGTTATCCTTCTGAAATACGGACGAAGGAACAGACACACAGAGTTAGGTCGATTTACTTTTCGATGCTTATCTGATACGTACCTTTGACTGTCTATATCGATGCATTATAAACGGAGGAGCAATTTTAATATACACGTGCCCTTATTTGTATGCACGGGTATAAGGAATTTAAAATAATACAAACTTATAAGGTTATAATAATTTGAATATTTTAATTTGAATATTTGCTACAATGTCGTTTCTTGAGATCTTCTGAGGGAAGAGGCAGAATATTTGTGGTTTCGATAACTTTCATGCACTTTGCTCAACTTTATTAAAACATTAGTTCAATATTTTGTAATGTAAATTTAATTGACGAATTTCTATTTCTTCAGTCGAATATTATAAAATACCTTTCTTCAGGAATATGATATTTTAAATTAATTTGCTTATATCGTGCTAAAGGGTTGCTAACTCTCTTTCTTCTAACGAGATGATGTTAGCTAGAAGTTGAAGTGGTTAAAATACCGACCCCTTATTCAAGTGTCTTAAGTAATAATAATAAGTGAAATTCATTAACCTCAATTCTTATAATAAAAATTTGCTTTAACATGAAATTATGGTTCCAAACTGGTTAATAGTCCAACGATTGTACACTTAGAATATAAAAAAAAACTTGACATTATAACAAATCAACAGACAGACAAACAATTTTTCATTAGTCAATACTTTATAAAAATTGTTTTAAAATAATTAAATGATAATTTCTTTGAAAATAAAAAGATCAATTTAATGATCCCATATAACAACACAGAGTTTTTTATTTTGTATTTATTTTAATTATAGATCATGTCTTCATATTCTTCACACGAGTAAAAATTATATTAGGATTCATTTAAAAACTAATAATCATAATTTTTAACATTAATTTATAAAATTTATGAATTTTATATGAACCTATATTTAATTTGAATAGACGAAGTTTAAACAAAATCTTTAATTTTCTTTTATACTGTTACTTCTGTATTTGATATTTTTCAACATAAAAAGGGAGGAAATATAATAATTATATACTTTTATTGTTGGAAATTTGAGATGTTAGTCTAACAAATGATGGGTTGTCAAGAAAAAACATATGGTTTCTTTGTATGCGGCTTCGTGAAACTTAAAATTATAAAACTGATGCCTGGTTAACGGAAGACAGAAAAAAAATCTATACTAAATTCTTTGAAATTGTTGATTTTTTTACCTAAGAATCAAAAATATATTACTTCGTTGTATTTAAATAATGAGATCTTATATTTTTTATAGAAAATATTTTTTTTAACAAAAATTTACAATTTTACATGGGCCTCGGTGGTGTAATAGATAAGCATTTGGCTTATTAAACGAGGGAGTCCGGATTCGATTAGCAAGTCATGCAATATTCAATTAAAAGAAATTATTAAAAATATATTTTTCTTTACAAATCCCCATGGTGACCAAACATATATAGTAAAATATTAAATATATGATATAAAGAAAATAAATAATATTGCTTATAAAATAATATTGTTGGTCCACATTCGAAAGGAAAAGGGCTCGTCAATTCGCAAAGTCATTGCTGGCACTTGGAAATACTTAATGAACACGTGACATTTTCAGTTACAATAGAAAGCATCCCAGATGCTTTTTTGAAAACATGTTTTAGTAAACTGTTGAGTAAGAAAATTTACCCACAACTTGTCGAATCAAAGCAAAATTATTATATTCAAAGAGTTAGAAATATATAATCTTGAAGATATGAGTTTGAAGATTAATTCACTTGGCTTCATGTTTCAGATTTATCTAGAGAAATTGAAGAGAACAAATATGACATATTTTATTATTTTGAAAAGAACGAGAGAAAGGAGGTTAACTTCGAAAATATATCAACTCAACTCTATATCCTATATTAAAATAAATATCTTTATTTTTAATCAACTCTAAATTTTGTAATTAAATAACATTTGAACACAAAATTTTGTTTTCATGTAGTTTTAAGTTTGTAGTATGTACTTAAAAGTTTCTTTTATATTTCACTTTCAAAATTTATGATTCGCGAAGAAACTAGTCAATACATACAAATGGTAGAGGTTTAATGTATTTAAAAAATATTTTCCTTATTTTTCCTAGTAATTCTATGTAGAATATTATAAAAAATATTTTGACTTTTGTATTTCAAATTTTGACATTTAAAAAACAATTAAAAATCAGTTAATATAAAAGTCATGTAATTTGGTGCGTTTAGTATGTTATTGTACTAGTTTATCGTTCAGTAATCTCTTAAATGTAAACATACGATTTTAAGTTTAAACCTAATCAAATTTCAAATGCAATTAAGAACAAATTTTTTAATTCGGCACAATTTTATTTTTCAAATTTAATAGCTTTAATTGAAGGATAACTTATCATAGGTGATTCGATTTTAAATTTAATTCAATAAAAGAAGTGACTTAATATCATGATTAAAAACCTAACCTATTACTAAAAATATATAAGTTACATTCTTTAATAAACATAATATAATTTTTCAACTTATTCATTTTGTAACAATATAAAATTCAACTCAAATCAAATTAATAATTTATTATCAATATTCACCTACATTACGTGTGGTGGTCATTCACCTAGTTTTATATTTAATATATTTTTTTTTTTATCAATAAATACTTATAATAAATGCAAAATTTCTTAATATTGTAATATTATTGTTAATAGTTAATTCATAAAAAAACAATCTTAATTTTTCTTTAATTTTCATTAATATTTTCATTATACTTTCATATAAATCACTATTTTAAAATTATTTATATACCTACTTTAATTATAACTGAATTATTACGTATTTACCATAAATTATTTGCTGACCATTGGCAAATTTTCAGAAAAATAAAAAAAAAAACTGAAAGCGATTAAACTGAACTACAGACAAATTTTTTAGAAAAAAAAAACGCTTGTCAAAAAAATGAGCAAAAAATAATGTTGCAAAAAAATAATTATTCAATTCACATATCACATATTATCATATATGCTATATATGTAAGTATAATATAGATAACAATAGCTTCAACAGCAGCACAACCTTTCAACAATAACAACAACAACAAAAGAAACTTAAAATAAATATAAAATTCAGAGCAATCTATACTATTACAAAGTTTACAACCTTTCAATTTCAATTACTATATTAAAAATTATTTTTATTGCACCTAATGAATACCCATTATTGTTTCCTACCATACCAAATTATACACCATCTCTAAATCATCTCATTAAAAAATTGAAAAATAAAGAAATTTAACTATACACCACCATAATATTATATTGTAGACGCGTACCCACATAAAGTCGTCAATATTTTTGCAAAAAAATTTCACGTACATACCAATAATAACAACAACAACAAAGTATATGCAACATAACTTTGTAAAAAATTTGGCAATACTTCCGATCATCAAACATTCAAAAAAACAACACAAAAACATGAAATAAAACATGAACTAATAAAAAAATGCAAAAACAAAAACCGCACCTTATCCAAAAACCAAATTTGGTAAAAAAAAAAAAAAAAAAAAATACAAAGTTCGAAATTTCTAAAGAAAATAAAAGTAAAAGTATTAATTAAAAAAAAAATTTAAAAAAAAACAATAATACAAATTTTGCAATTTTTTTCTAAATTACAAAAAAAAATTTACAAGAGTAAAAAAAGATAAGAGCATCTTTGTAACAATAGTCGATATCTATCTTTATCGAATCGACCTAAACATGATTATTATTATGTACTCATATTTTGGTTGCAGTCTTATCTAATCGAAATTAATTTTGATACTGGTCAAGTCTTACCATACTCACCTATATAATGTTATTTGAATACTTCAAATGTACCCAAATATTGAATACATACTTTGAATTTATTCATTCAATATTTCATATTTCTTGGTAGTATTTATTTGATTTGATCCAATTATTATTATTGTATTGACTTAGAAGAATTGAAATTCTAAAAGTGATGACAAATGAATGATTCATTTATTTGGAAAATTTTATTACAAATGGTTTTTTCAATATACTCGGTTAACATAATTTTATATATAGACAAATTAATGGACCAATAAGTCTGAGATTTTATTTGTTTAATACCTTTTTTTAGATTAACTAACGACATATTTGCTTAAATTGAATACATTTTTACTTTAAGTGAAAATATTTTAATTTAAATTAAATATTAATTTTAAATGAAAACTTTTAATTTAAAGTTGAACCTACATAATTAAAGGCTCTAAATTTAGTGAGCACAAAAAAACTGGTGTGATATGCTCTTATCTATGCTCTTATCGCAGCTCCAATATAAATTCACCCTTGGATAATGGAAGAGCCAGTATTATTAAACGCGTATGACTATAGGTGAAAAGGGTATACTAAATTTGCCATTATTTTTGCGACGCTGAGATATAGACTCAGTGGTATGAATCCGGTCAGAATCGAAAAGAATATCGATCTAGCAATGTATGTCCGTCCGATCCCACTATAACTTAAAAATCATACAACTTCTTTTTCTATATATTGCTTTGTACCTATGGAAGCTTGGTGTCTGAAATTTTGCCAAAAATAGTTAAGTTTTATGGTCAAAGTTTGTGCGTTGATACAGTTTTGTCTCTTTTCTTGGTTTTTATTTCACTCTATTTTAATTTTTCAAAGAAAAAATAACAGCGAATTTGAAAATTTTACAATAATTTGTAGAGCATTTTCAGACCAAGCCACTATAGGCATGGCAATATAGATCAATTTGTTTTGATTGATCTTAGGAGGGTTTAAGTTTTTATTGGGTAATATGTTTTATTAATAATTAGATTCAGAAAAATTTAATATTCATTAATGTTTCTTCTATAAGTTCCAATCTTCTCTAATCTAAAATAATACTATTTCAAATCAAGATGAGTAATACGATTTTGCCACACATATTGCGAACACTGTTGCAATAATGCTTACAGTATTTACCAACTGATATTTTTTCCAAATCGATTTATACAACTTTTAACCATTTCTTAACTATTTGAAACCTTTTTCAACCTTATAAACACTTTAGTTAAATATTAAATGAAACAGATCTATATTTAATAGCAAACTGTTTTGGTGTTTAACTATTTAGAAAGCACCATCTTTTATTTTATAATTTCAATTACCTACGGCATATTTAATATAAACTTTATATATCCAAAAGAAAAAAAATGTAATCAAATATCTAAACATTATTACATATTGAACATAATTACGTATATATATATTGAACCAATATTCATATAAAAGTTTATCAATGCCTACATTATATTATGTTATATGGACAAATAAAATCGCTCATTAGAAATACAATTAAAACTTTATAAAAAAAAATAAAATCCAATAAAATAATATAAAATAAAAATGATTAAATTTTTGCGGCATAAATGTAACGGATTTTCGGTGTTTTAATTGACAGCCTTAAGCTGTAATAATTAACATGGGCGTAATACCATTCAGAAGCTAATTAATACTCACAAATGTCAAAAAAAAAAATGAACTGACAAATTCCCAAATAAAACAAAAAAAAAACCAGAAAACCCATTAAAATAAAAGTATTGAAAGATTTAAGACAAAAAAAAATCGTTGGTCCAGTTTAGTTTGAGGTACAATAATCTGTTTTGAATTTCAAATTTAGAACGTACATTATAGTTAATCTAAAAAGCTGCTATCATATCAGATTTGAAACTTTATGATTTTTTGCAGAAAGCTTTCAAACTTCAACACGATGTTGAGAATATCGAATAAGTGCTTAATAATTTTGACATAAAATATTTAAGCCTTCAAAATTTTTACAAAAAACTGCTGATTGCCAAACTTTAAATTCACAAATTTATTTTTATTGTAATTAAATTATAAATTTAACCTAAAATGCATTTGACAAATAAAAAGATGCGAACTTTAAAAAATGACAGTTCAAATTGTGCGATGGTATTCTCTCTTGTCAACCCATCTTATATAAGGTATTTGTTAAATATTTTTTTAAATTCTTAGGATTTTATTTTCTAAGTAGTATTAATAATATAAATTATAAGCTTGAGTTTATCATTTACTTTCACCCATATCATAAATCTTCACTTCAGTCTATCTCTTACTAGATTTCTTTAAAATGTGACAGACGCAATCACAAATTTAGTATATCTTTAGTACTACTTTCGTGCAAGTTCAAATTTTTGCATCCAATTTTAACTAAATAAAAGAAAATAAATTATATTTTGATTAAAAATATATTTAAATGGCAGATTAAAATTTAATGACAAACTAAATGTCAAATATGTAATACCTACAGAAAATAAAGTGACCATACCGGCATAAAAATTTGACAAATAACTATTAAAACTTGAGGCTAATAAATTGAAAGTAAAAATAAAAAAAAAAAAAATTAGGAAAAACAAAAGAAAACTTTTTTTTTATTGTGCTTTTTTTTTGATTAATTAGAGTTACTAAAAAATATTTCAAAAGTGTTACTTCTTTATTTAATAGGTATTTATTTTTAATATACAGATCTATACACAAAGATATGATTTAAATGATGGTCTACCGCCATCATTTTGTTTTTAACTTTTTTTTTAATTTTAACTTTTATTTAATATTTTATATTTATTATCTAATAAATATTATTTAAAAGAAGGAAGATGTTATAATTATTGCAAAATTTCATAATTTATAAATATTGCGAATTTCATTAATCATCAAATACAATGAAATTATTCAGGAAATTATGCTATCATCGCCACCATTTATTTAAAAAAAAAATAGAAATATTTCATATATGACCACATTAAAATAAAGGGCTATATAATCTAAAAAAATGATTTGTGAGAACTTTTGCAAGAAAAAACAAAAATTTAAGTGGTTTTGGTAGATACTTATTTTTGGTTTTGGTAGATTTATTTGATAAGAGTCGAAATTTGATGCAATATTAATTTCAAAAAATTTTAAGCTTTAGTTACTTAAGATGGAAAGGAAATATTACTACTGCTGGGACTGTATCTGTATGTAACACTGGATTATTTGATAAAATAATTAATTTCTACCGCTTTTTATTGCTTAATACTTTCAGTGAACAAGTGATCATTGTCTATTTTGTTAATGTGCCATTAGTTGGTTGCAGAATCGCAATCACTTACGGATTCGATATTTATTAAATTACATATTAGATTTTTCAAATAAAAGATATCATATGAAAAGTGGATTTGCCTTAAATGTTGCTTGGGTCTTCTTTAGAGAAATAAAACCTTCCTTCACACATATCCTCCATGCACCCGTCTTCTAATGACGTTCTTTCCTGGATGCTTCTCAGCCGTTTCCGAACGTCAATTAAATCAATCCGAAATAACGTTAACTGACTGATTATTGTTTGACGCCAATGCTTACAATACCTGTAAGTGTTACAAACGGCTGGGTGGCACAGTGGTTGGAGTGCCGAATTTTGTTCGAAAAGCTCATGTTCGAATCCAAGTTAAAGTGGAAAAAAGCTGGTTTCCGACTCGGCCCAGCTACCATTCGCCATTAGGTTCAAATTAATGGCTTAATCAATAATTAATAATAATTTATTAATAAAATAATTAAAAAATAATTAATATAGCAATACAAACAAATAAAAAATATAAATAAATAATTTAATTTAATAATATAACTCACAGATATAGAATACAATATAACTCAAATATAAAATTATTACAATATAAACAAAATAGAATTGTATCTACCGAAAAGTATATCATCTCATGTTTAAATTGTGTGTGAAATTGATTAAGATCCATTTTAAAAACAAAAATAAATATGACCTCCTGTTCCAATATGCTATGGAATAGAGGGGTTATTAGCCAAACAATTGAACGATTAACAAATGATTGCAAAAAAATACGATTTCTTACTCTTTACACTCTTTAAACAAAAAATAGTTGTAAATTAAACTTTCCCTAAACCTGATTAATATAAGTAGTCCTTCTGTTACTCTGTTATTCATCCACGAGAACTTAATATACTTTTCCAGCCTTATATATTTCTAACCTTGAAACTTATTTAACTTAATTGACTTTTTGAATGAGTTTCCAAGTAAAGTATAGTACAGTTTAGTTTAGTAATTAAATTTGTAACCACTTTTGTAAAATTAATAAATAAAATGCTTTTAATTCCATATATTTACACAGTTCTAATACAACACATTTTTTTTTAAAATTTATTTTTTACCCAAAAGGTTATTAATTTGTTTATTTTGATGTTTTATATCTAAATCAAGATATTCCACTTTATTATTCATTTCTAACAATAAATCATTTTGTGATTTAATTTCATCATTCATGTTCAAAGCCAAATCTTTTATACGTGAAATACTGCTACGTATTTCATCTAAATTGCTTTCTAAACGTTCCTCAAAAGAATCAGCCCTAACGTTTGTTTTTTTGTTATCAATAGAATCGGTATCTAAACTCTTGGCATCCAGATTTTTATTACGATTCTTAAACAATGGCATGTGCAATTTTTTTTTAGATCTTTTCTTTTTATCTGGAGATTGTTCGCCTTTACAATTTGATGTAAATAAAGACTTTTTTATAGCTCCAAAAACACTTTTCATACCATTGATATTTTTTTGGGTATCACTTAACTTTACATTCATTTCATCCAAATTACTATTAGTATTTTCTAATTGTTCACGTTGTTTATCCAATTCAATTGCAGTTGATATTCCAATTTTTTCACTTTCATGTAAATAACCTTAAAATAAAAAAAGTGTATTAATTTTAGAACCAATTTTTAAAGTAAGTTTAAACTAAAATACTTACTTAAACTTTGTTCTGTTGATTTTAAGGCTTGTTCTTCAAGTTCCTTAATTTTTTCTTCATAACTTTTATTGGATTGCTTCGGCACCGGAGATTTATTGTAAGAAATCACCACAAAACTGTCATCCTCAATATTATCATTTAAGAGATTATTTTGATTTGCAGAATTTAAAGTGGATTCAGCCATTCTTAAACTATAGAATTATCTAAAATAAATAATATTAAATTATAGTTAGAATTAATTTAAAATTCAAAAAACGTTAAAATAAATTGTTTTCAGTCAGAGTGTTCTTATCAGAAAAGTTGGTGAACAATTAAGAAGCAAAACTGTTCATGACAAAATACTTTAACACTAAAAGTTCTCAAGATAAGAATCCCCAAAACTGCTAGGACAAATAACAAAATTGATATTTTTTTCAAAGCGATTAAGAAAATGATGCTCATAAATTCCTAACAAATTTAAAACATTAGGTTATTTAAACTAAATATTTAATTGATTTTAAAATTAAATAATACTTAAGATTTAATCTTAAGACAGGATTTACCGTTAAAAATTTAGCTACTAAGGATTTACCGTTACTTTAAAAATTTATAATAATAACATTCAATATGTCAATATTTTAGCATTTAATTCGTTTAAGGAGTTTCCTTCCGATTATTCTGACAACAATTAGAGTAAGAACTAATTTCAATAGATACTATTTTTGAATTACCCTGTCAATTAATCTTAAAAAAAAGTAAAATGTAGGTTCATGTAAAAACTAGATTTAAATATACTTACAATTAGTTAAATTATAAGATCACTTTGAAAGCTTTATGACTCTTTTTTCACACAATTAAATATGTGTTTCCTCTTTCGTCATTATAGAAATACTGAAAAAAATTTATAATTTAATATTTATTATTTTTTAATTCTATATTATGATCAACTGGTTAACCATATTGAAAATAATAATTTTAAAAAATGTTTTATTTGCTTTGTTTTGTTTTGTGGTATGCATCATCTGAAATAAGTTTATTCCCATTATTATCGAAAAAAAAAAACTTTTGACTCAAATTTGAATAGTAGATATTCCTAATTCTCGATAAGTTATTCTGTATAAGCACCATAGTACAACTTTTCAAAAAACATGTTGTTAAGCATGACTCAAATTGTGGTTTTTTTTTTAAAATGATAACACATCACATTTCTAAATTAAAGTAAATGTTATATAAATAAAACTGATAAGTTATTATAAAAGCTTTGCAATAATTTTGACTTTTTTTTTAATTATATAAAATCACGTATTAAAATAATTCTAAAAAGCTTTTTCTTTCAAATATTAGTTCAAATTTTTTGTATATTTTAAGTATGTAAGAAAAGAATGTAGACAGTTGAAATGAGTGGAGATATTATTAATTGATTTATGTATTTATTTATTTAATTATTTATTTATTAGGTACAATGGTCCATGTAATCCCTGTAGCTGCAATCCCGGTTTCCATTATAAAATGTGTACTATTATGATATTAATTATACCTGTTTTAAAATAGGATGTGACCAGGGTTTGTACTCAAGACGCTGCATTTGAAAGATCAACAGCCTAATTACTAAGCCATCGGTGGGATGATTTATATATGTTTTTATTAAATACTTTTGTTTACATATATATTGCTTATATATACTTTGATATTATATATGTTTAAATTAAATTTTAGAGTATTTTTTTTTTAAATAAGGGACAGCAAAAAACATCAACGGCATTCTATTGAAACTTTACGAAGTCCGCTAAAGTTAAACTTGAGAAATTGGATTGAAAATTACGAATTATGTGAGTTAAAGGCGAAAATTGGAAAAAAGATTATAAAGAAAAATGTTAATATTTTTACTAAATTAAATTACATATGTGGTACGAATAAGAATTACTAGCTTTAAAGAATACATGGGATGGAATACTGTAAGTACGATGTTCGCATAACAAACAAATCTCATAAGACGTATTTTGTCAACTCAACAATTCTGCAATGTTGGCACGACCATCTGTCTAATTTCTTATTTTAAATTGAAAAAATTTGAGTGAAGACATTAATTTGTTTTGTTTCTTTAGAACAGAAATTCGTCTCTATTAGATATCTTTAAAGCAACTTCAATAATCCAACTGTGTGACGACGACTAAATGGAGTGAGCGTTTATAAATCGAATAGCTTTGTTTTGCACGCTATTTAAATAACCGAGCTTGGATAAGCCATTTAATAGATGTTAAACAAAACAGATGGGAAGAAGTAAGTTTCGCAACGATACAAAGAGCCATTTAAGAAAAACTTTAACTATACCTACAATAGAATAAAAATAAATTGAAATAAAAGTTGGAAAATTTTCAATTGATTAACTTTTTTCTAAATATATAATTTATTTATTTAAATGGACATGTATTTAGGTTTTGTATTTTGTATTTTGTAAGTAGTCTAGAAAAAGAGTTAAAAGTAAAATTATAAAAAACTAAACAAAAATATTGAAATTTCATTTAAGCCCCCATATCTTGGAAACTAGGAGAGGCCGAGCATAGCCCCATACAAAAAATATGCCTACTTATAAGTATCTATGCAATAGTATATAGCAGCGCATTTAATTAGGGATCACCCTGTATATTATGTACTTATGCTTTTGTTTTGATAAGGGAGATAAACATGCGCCATCCTAACACGTAGGCCTTGTGCACCAGTACTTTTTGTACTTTCTATCAATTTACAAGTAGATTATTTTAAATTATATTTTTAGTCACCATGGGGATTTGTAAAGAAAAATTATTTTCCATAATTAATTTTGAATTAAAAAAATTAACAACCCGTACGGGAACTCGCACCCCTTTTGGTTATTAAGCCAAATGCTTTCTCACTAGCACATCGAATGCCTAATTTTTAGTTACATTAACACATAGGCGCCTTATGTATTTATAATAATAAAATTATAAAAATTTACAACCTAAAAGTAAAAACATGTTAATCAAAATATTAAAAAAAAACTAATTAAACTGAATAAAATGTATTCATGAAATTATTATGACTAACGAATAATTGCTTAATATAATCAAAATCTTAATTAAAGGTATTAGTTACACTTTTACTAAAATGATATTCAATAATTACAAATGTTGGAAAAATATTTAATTTTTATTAAGTTTTATTTTGGATATTTTTGTTTTCTTTTAAAACTTATTGTGAACTTTAATCAATCCAATTTGACATTTCATTTTATTTTTGTGTTAATTTTCAAATTTTCAAAGTCTCAATAGTAATATTTCGTTTGTAACACCTCCTGGTTCTTATACATTGGTTTAATTTGAAATATATAAATATATTACATAATTTTGTCAAATTTTAAAAGGAAATGCATTTATAATATTTTATTGAATTTTATTGCGACCTTGATTTAATTCCCGTTAAGTAAGTTTAATTAAAAAAACTTTGATCCGATTTTTAATCTGATTTAGTTATACACTCGCCTTTTGGTTCAAATTAATGAAATTGTCAATTATTATAATTCTATAATTAAAAATAAGAATAATACAAACGAATACTCAATATATGAAAATAATTTAATTGAATAATATAACTCACAGATACATAAACGCCACATAGCTCAAATATAGAATTATTACAATATATAACAAAGAGAATTGTATCTATTGAAAATCTTAGACGTTTCTACATGTTATAAGGCCTATACTATCTAATGTACTATAGAACTTCTAATTGTTTATAGAATTCATTAAGATCAGCTCTCATTATTAGAACATAATATGTCCAGTACCATTCCACAAACTCCAAAATGTACCAATGCCATAAACCGTAAATCTGACAAATAGTTGAGCAGTTGTCATTTAACAAAATATACGTGTGATTCTATGCACAAACGGTGTTTTTTATTCTCAGAACGATTGAATCAATGAACCTACAATTGCATTAATAAATTCAACAACTAAATTTTAATAATCCTAAGCATGTATGACCAAATATATTTATTAAAATTTTCAAACATTTTATTTTAAATATTACTTATTAATACATACAAATAAAAACTGTTAAAATCCCAAGAATATTATGCAATATTTTTGTGTTATGGTATGGCATAATAAACAGTTAAATACCCAGTAATAAATACAAAAGTCTCGCACGAATCTTCCTTTAGGCAACCAAAAAAAAAAACAAAAAAAAAACTGAATTTGTACTAAGAATGAGTGAAAAAGAAAAACAAAACTTTCCATCTTTTTTCCACCTACAAGCATTAATAAATTTTCTAATAGACTACAGGTGGCCATGTTTTCTATCACTTAACATATATTTATTTTAAATTCAATTTAATTTTAAAACTTTTTAAATTTATTTTTAAATTTTATTGCAGCAAAACATTAGCAACAAATCAAAATATAATTCTGTAAATTTTAAATTTGATATAGAGTTGATGTTGTTACTTACCACCATCGGTCCATTAGTCCACAGCCAACATAATGAATTGAAGATGTATCATCAAGAAGATTTTTATTTTTTATTTTTGAAATTTTGTAACTGATTAATTAGGAAACCGTGTAAAATGGATGGAAAACATTTGTAAAATGTAGTGTGATGAGTACGTTTGGGATTTTGTTGGTTATTTTTTTTTTTTTTTTTGGTTAATTCTTGCGAATTTTTATTTCAATATCGATTTTTTTTTATTGTCTTTTTTTTTATTTTTAGCAGATTGACTCTTTTTCAATATGCCAACACCAATTCATGAATGATGTACATAAAATAATTTTTTATTAATCGTGATATGATTTTTTTGATATTATATTACTAGTTATTCATTATTATTTATCAATATTCGATTATTTTTATGATTAAATTAAGAAAAAATATTTTAAAGATAAGTTCTCAGTTCATGGTAAATGAAATTATCAAAAATTATTTTCGATTTCGAATTTAGTTCATATAAAATCCAACACAAAGCGAACAAACACACTAATCCTTGTAAATGATGACTTTTCAGTTTCTTATTATGGTGCACTAAGTAAGCAACAATTACTGATACTTGATTTAATCAATTGTCTGATCGAAATTAGCAATGAGCCTTAAAAATCCGAAATTGTTTTATTTCTGCCACTTTATGAAAAAAATATCGCTTGTAAAAGGCTTCAAATGCCCGCAAATTCTATTATAACCCTCCGAATTTTAATAAATATTTCGAAATACTAATCCTTTTTTAGTCCCTTTTTCTGCTGCCTATCTGTTAATGGATGTAAACAGGTCCTGAAAGTTATTTAATAATCCTAAATTCCCAAATAACCTACCCACATCCTAAAATCCTTCCATATTCCTATCCCTGTCAAACTGTACATTTGTATCACAGGTTTCTTCCTAAAGTTTGGTTCCAAAAGGGTGTGGTTTTGGTGCGTTAAAGTGGCACACTACCCAAAGAAACACCGCACAATTTGTCCACTTTCTGATCTCACGTAATCAAGAAATTTATTTTCGAGTAATGCTTCATTTACCTTCAATTTTACCTTGACTTTTAAGTTCGCATCATAGTTTATTTATTTCTCAAAGCACCTCAAAATTTGTGATGTGATCTAATGCCAGATTTCAAAAGCTCCCAGTTAAGATTGTTGCCAAGGTGCAAGTTTCAAGTCCATATAACAGAACGTACCATTCAAAAAGTTTCAAAAAAACGTAGATATTAATACCTAGTGAGATTTAAAGTGAAATTAAATTTACAAATAAATTTACAACTTTACCATGAAACAAATTTAACTGTAATTCCTCTCGTGAACATCATTTTTTTTCTGAATCCAAAGCAAATTTCAACTCCTAATGAAGACAATAACATTTAATTTCTCTTCAACATAAGAATGACTTATCATATTTTTTAAAGGAAATACCATCAAAATATGAGAAAATTATGTAAAATGTAACAATATCATGTCCATAATCTTGATCATGAAATTAAGATTTTTTTTTAATGAAAGAAAGTAATAACTAATAATTTGAAGAATACTTTTGATTTGTAAATTTTTTTATAATAAAAATATTTTCCATTTATGGAAATTTTTAACACTTTTCTTATAGTCATGAATTTTGTTATTTTCATTTTGATGACAGAAAACGTAACTATATTACAATCACTTACATAATTATTACGATTGAATCTTCTTCCAAAACCAGAGCATTAAAATGATTTATTGAAAGTTTTGGACATGTATCGTGCACTTCCTATTCTGTTATTCTTATGTGTATAAAATTATCAAATAGACTTATAAGTTGTACTTTACTGAAGGTTTGCTGGAAAAATGTTTTTAAGACTGAAGGCATTAAATATGAAAAACCCTTAAGATGTTTAGATATTGTATTTTCGGAAATAAAAAACTTTTGTTGACCGCCAACAAAGGACAATAATGTTAGGCACCCCTCAATATTAGTTCCCAAATAGTATCTGATGTTTAAAAATTTCACACTTTAAAATACCATGCAAATGGAAAACGAAAAGAATTCGAGTACTCATACTACGGAAATAAAAAACTTATGTTGACCGCCAACAAAGGACAATAGTGTTAGGCACCCCTCAATATTAGTTCCCAAATAGTATCTGATGTTTAAACTGCGTCGCTTTCAATTATATTATCAAACTATTGTACTCTATGTAAATACTCATACTCACCACAGCAAAGAGTTCTATTTTATATAAATCAAGTGACATACGACTGCACAGAACAATATTATAAAGAAATTTTTTTTTCATTAGATTTGGTAGCCAAAGTAATCAGTCTAGATCTGGTAATGCTCTCGTAACTAACTATTTAGATTTCAATCTAATTGATCAAGTGCACAAAATCAATCCCATACTCCGACCTCACTCTTTTGAGGTAAAACTTTTTTGGCTCAAAAAATTAGGTTTGAACTCTTGCTCAGTTTTTACATTCCCCTTAGTACCACAGTTAAAGTCCCTTGAACTGTGGGTTGAAAGTTTAAAAATTATTTCTTATCCCGGATCTTAGTTACGGATCATCTAAAATAACCTAACGGGGTGGGGTATCTGATATAAAATCTTTAAATAAATTGAACCTTCTATAAAGAGCAACTATAGCCTAAAAGTTAATGAGAACAATCGATAACAACAATTACAATTCTTTGGAAGATTATATCTTAAGATCTAAAGATTTTTCGGAATTCACTACCTCACTTAATGCTATTAAATTTCATTTAACTATAAAATAATTATTTTTTAATACAAATATAAGTTCTTTATTTATATTCGGCAACAAAACTAGAATTAAATTTTACTATCAATTTATACCACTCTTTTATGTATACTTCACCACTTAAACCGAACGTTCCAGGTGGAAAAAATGATGGTAAAATACTTGTTGATAATTCAAAATCTTTAATTGCATATACACCAGGATTTATTGGGCACTTTTTAAATTGTGGTTCAGATAATGCCAATTTTTGTACTATAAATGCTATTGCACCTTGACTCCATTCATTATTTAATATTTTACAAATATCCAGATTATATGAAATAACATGATTACGATTTAAAATAATTTGACTATTATTTACTTTTACATTTAATTCATTGATCTGCTTCAATAAAGTTATATTAACCGATATTGTTGTTAAAGTTTCATTGATCTCTTTAAAATCAAAATCATTATATCGAATATATTCAGGATCGGAATAAATTAAATCAACCTGTTCTAGATGGATGGTCAAATATCGCGTCTCCTGTCAAAATACCAAAAAAACCAAAAACAATTTAAAAAAAATTATTGAAAATGTGTTGAAAGTATGTATTTGCCAACTGTTGACTTACTGTTAATTGAACAATAAATATTAGAAAAATAACAATTCGCATCATTATTGAAGACTTGCTGTTTCAATTAGCGAATAGTACGTGCTGTTATAGTAAACTTTTCTATTCGTACGAATACTGAATACTGATTAATAATAATTGTAATCAAAAATCTCACAGAAGGCAAATGACAATATACAACAAAATTTAAATAATTAGTGTAGCAGATAATCTGAAAAAAAAAATAAATAAAAAAATTCGTAAATTAAAATTTTTGAAGCATTAAATTTTAAGCATTCAATTATTAGCTTAAACTAAGAGTTTGTAGTTGCCATTGTTTACTCTCTTATACAGGCCTGGGAACCCATTATTGTGTTCAAAAAAATATTGTATTTACTTAATTAATACTATTTTTCGGATGATTTCAATGTTATAGCGTAATTGTCCTAAATTACTTAATTTGACCATTTTTAATTTCAACATTGTAGCTTCATCAGCTTCAAGGCAATCGAAAAACTTTGTATGCTAGCAACCCAAAAATGTGAATATTTTAAAACTTTACAAAGGAAGTTACTTACCTATCTAACTATACTTATTTTATTACCTTTTTCAATTTGTAACCTTCAGGTCTAGTTTGTTTAAGAGAAATGTGCTGTTCTTTCAGAAATCTCTATGGCAACTATACTGAACTATAAGAAACTCGAAAATTAAACCCCAATATTCTGAAGAGCTGCCATCCAACTTATATTTTCTTTTGGATAATATATAGATTTCTAACCGGATGTTATAATGTCGATATTACAGTCATACGGGTAGCCCAGAGTTGACACAGTATACTCTACTACACTCATCCTCGTTTTTATATCTGATTCGAAATCAATAATTAGTCTTTCTAAGCACGTATTTTTTAATAAATTCATGGTCCAGTACCTTTTTACTTAATTTTTCATATAGTTCCTGATTTAGTATAGTCTTCATAAATATTTTTATTTTTACAATTCTGATTAATTTGAAAGTACTTTAGCCCAGTAACTCATTTGGATAATACTGTAATATTTCACCTGGTTAGCCATAAACAATTTTTGAACATAAAACATACTTTAGAGAATGGGACATTATAAAGAATTCTCTTCTTACTATTGAAAAGCCCTTCAGGCTTTTTAATTTAAAACTTACTACTCTGAACATGAGTCTATTGAAAGTATTTAGATTAATTTTTTGAAACATATATCAAATCCAAACTGTTGTAAGAAGTAACTTTTACTCAAAATAACAAACATATGTTTTTACGAACAAATAAAAACAATACATATAACATTCAACTGGTGTCATATCCAAAAAACATCAAAATCATGTTTAATATATGTTTTTATATTGTTATTTGATTCCTGTAAAGTATAGTTTGTTCCAAAAAAAATTGGTGCCAAAATAAAAATCAAAAAAAAAACAAAAAACAAAAACAATTCTAATGATATTTATATTATTACGTTACCCTGATAAAAGGACATTCACCTTCAATACACATTCTACATGTCAGAAAATGTCTCTTTCAATTGAATTCTGCGCATGTCACAAAAAAGAGATGGCGTTCAATTAATATGTACTGTAAAAGTTAGTGAATTTTTTATTAATTTTAATAAAAATTATTAAAATTTATTAGTTTTAATAAAAATTTTAATATTATTTCACTTCTTAATAAAATTTAAATATTAGAACAAGAAGTGTAAGGCTGACAGCTTACATCATTCGAAAGTGACAGTTTTATATATCAATTGAAACTCAAATATTGCAATATAATATCACTAGTTTGACTTTATAAATAACTGTACTTTCGACGAATGCATGACTTTATCTTACAGTAATAGCGTTCTTATAGTAGTTCGCGTATCAAATGCTTATGCACTGAGCCATAAAAGAATTTTAAGAATTTGTAAGTCGATTCATATTTTCAAAAGCTTGAATCCGAAACTGAAAACGATATTATTAGACGATATTTTAGACCTTTTCTCAGAAAAAGGTCAGAGAAAGGCGTTACACTTTTTGACAACTCTTTTGTAAGTTTAGATCACTCTTGATATTTGTGTTCTTTAATCAATTCATACCACGCTTAGGGCGCTCTCTATGAGTTCACCTCAATAAATTGACAACTATATTTTGACATTTAATAATACTAATAATTTATCTAAATTTGATTGATCTTATTCGCTTTTTTAAATTAATAAAACTCAATTAAGTTTTAAAAAAATTTCATTTCGACTTTTATTTTAAAATGTCAAATAACAAAATTGACAATTCATTCACAATAGTGTGTTATTAAATCTGAAGGTTCTGAGTTAGAAAAAAAGCATATTAGTCAGTATTATTAACCTAAAGTTTTTTATAACTATCTGTCATACGCCTTCAGTAACTTTTAACTTTAAAATTTATATCAATACAACAAATCTGTAATCACTTTCGATTTAACTTAATGAACACACCCTTAACATATTTTCATATGTATCCTTTACAAAATACAACGTATTAAAAACCAACAAGTTAAAAAAGTTTTCTTATAGAATATAGAAGTGTAATTTTGAAAAAGTCTTTGTTTTAAGTTTTAATGATTAAAATTGTAAATTAATATATTAAAAAAAAAAAAATTTAATTAATAGATTTTTAATCAAAAACAAAAAGAAATAATAAAAAAAACAAACAATGTTAGTTAGTTTAACACACGCTGTTCGTAGAAAATTTCGTTCATTGTATCAAAGAGTTTTTATATCATCAGTTTTATTAGGATGCGTTATATTTTCATTATCATATTTAAGTTTAGAATTTTGCTATAAGATTTTATCATCAAGCAATTTAAATTTTATGGTATTATTTAAATTTAATTTCAATATTAAAATAATTAAATATTAAATTAATTACTAAATATGTATATGTATGTTTTTTATCATCAAATATACAGTGTAATCAATACAAATTAAACCAATATAGTGGAGCACTATGTGAAGAATTATGCAATGGTGAATCTTTTAAGGATTTTAAATGTCCACATACTTCAATGAAAACAATTATGTTTACAGCTGTTAAAAATAATGACATTTATGCAGTTAAGGTAATTTTTATTTATTTATTTATTTCATTACAATTTGCATACTTTTAGGGAAACTTGTTTGATTAAAATTGAATTTATTTAAGAATTTTTGGTTTTAGTATTTTATTTTTAGATTTTTTTCTAAAACAACTAGAGTATACTTACTTTTAAAAATTCTAAATTTAACCTTTTTTTTAAAAATAGACAAGGGTCATCATAAATTCTAAAAGAAAATCTGCGCATAGAAACAAAGAAGTTCAAAAAAAATTTATTTCAATTCTAATAATAGGGTTGCTGGTTAAAAAAACGATTAAAATGAAACATTGTCTGGTTAATAACTGTAATGTGCCCAGGAGATTTAATATGCAATTTCTTTATTTTAATTTTTGGATTTTTTAGAATCTTTATTATTATTATTAGTGAAATTTATTTATAATGGGCCTATTAACCTTGAAGGTTTTATCAGGCCCTCATACTAAACATTATGTTCTTACTTTATCTTAGTAATTTTTTAAATCTGATTGTGATGGTAGTTAGTAAGTTACTTTATTAATTTTTGTTATATTTAGTTTAAAATTTTATTATATTATTGAAATCCTCTTTAAGAAATTTACAAGTTGCTTCCAGGGTATCTTGCTTCAGGATTAAGGGACTCATGACACATATTAGAATTGTTAATTAACGCTTTTTAATTTGAATTTTATTCAAAATAATAAAATAATGTCATATTAATCAAATATCTAATATTCAATTAAAAATTTTCAGCTTGCAAAACATATTAAAGATGATTTAACATGGCGTGATAAAAATGGTAATACAAGATATCCACAAATGTTAGAATTTCAAAATATTATTAAACAGTATGTAACTATAACATATAATGTTACTATTGAAGATACAGTGGTAAGTAATTCACATTACATTTACATTAACATTACATTGACATACATATATATTATATTTAAAACACTCAATATCAATTTTATTCATTCATTTTATTTCACCAAATTCAATCAACTGTCAAAAATATCCATATTTATTTCTAAAAACTCATTTTTCTATTATTAATTTAAAAAAAAAAAATTAAATAAAATGTTTGTTTTTTTCTTTTCATCTTTAAGATACATGCACTATTGACCCAAGAAATAGATCCACATAATCCAGAGCAAATGTTAAGCCTATGGCGATTATTTAAAGATAATAATTATATGATGGGTAAATTGTATGAAGAAGAATCAATATTTCCAAATATTTTGGGTTCATGTGGTCCATATTATGCAACTGAAAATTTAAATTCAATACAACCAGAAAGTGGACTACGTCATTATATGTAAGTTATTTGATGATTGAATAGTAATATTATTGTGAATAGTAATTGTGAATAGAGCTTTAAACACAAAAAACAAAATACAACTGGTTGATTTTAACTTATTTTTTTTTTTTTTGTTTTTTTATATTTTGATTTTGGAACAGAACAATCGATTGGGAAGGTCGTTTAAAATTTGCACTCATGATAATGGAATTTCTACATCGTTTAGATACAATAAAACCAGAGCCATTGAAGATGTGTAAAGTTGAACCACATAATTTTGGTATAACTTTTGATAAAAGGTGAATATAAAATATTAATTGTATAGTCTTTTTTTTTTAAATTTTATTCATTTCATATTCAGTGCTTTTTTTTGATTGTTTTTTTTTTTTTTAGAGTTTTGTTTTTTAATTTTTTTTTTTTGATTTATAAGTCTTTTGTTCATCAGAGTCGGGTGTCGGTCAGTTCATTTAATTTTATTTTTATAACTTTTGTTTATTTTAAATTTTTTTTTTTATTCTTATTTTATTTTTTATATGAATCGATTAAGTAATAATTAATGAATTGAGTTTTTATGAAAATTACAAATGAAAAATGTCAGAAAAATAGATGCAATTTATTTTTTTTGCTTTTAGGTGGAAAACTTTCAAGGTGTTTATTATGTGAGATGATTCAATGATTACTTTAAATAAAAAAAATTTTTGTACAGTGATTTTTTTTTTTAAACAGGAAATTGCTACATTAACGAAGAAAAAAAAAATAATATTAAATTAAACTAGTTTAATGTTTAAACAAAAGCATTTAAAACTTCAATCTAGATTTTATTTAATTTTTATAAAGGAGATGGTAATATTTTGTGGATTAGTTTTTAACCACTTAAATCCTTTTACTGTTTTTGGCGCTCCTTTTTCTTTTAAATTAAATAGAAGATATTGTTTTTATTTATCAGTAGATATTTTTACTTTAACTGAAGGCTATTTTTATTTTAACTGAAAGCATTTTTAATTCTAAGCAGAGATTTACAAAATTGTTGAAAATTATAGCCTATCTACTAAGACGCTCTCGTTTCGCTCTCATTACATAGCCAACAAAGGAATATCCACAACGAAATTTACATGACAGCGTTTTTTGACATTGTTTTGTTTACAAATTTCATGAATTAAAAAATATTCAATTAAACTATTGAATAAGTTTATTGTATAGCTATTTTGAATAATGGTTTGATATTATTTAATCCAAGATAAAAAAAAAAATTAATAATTTTAATAATAAAAAAAAATATTTTTCAAAGGTTAATTATTTGACATTTGTTGAAAATTTAAATAACTTTTTAATAATTGCGTACTGGCTGCGACATGTCTACTGTAGGCACTTTCATATAATTCAATACATTTAACTTAGTTTGACATATAGCTACGTGTAGAGAGCGAAAGAGAGCGTTCATTGTAGATAGGCAATTAGACTGTTGAGCATTAAAAACTCTGAACTCTTTGATAATGGAGTTATTACTGGAAATATTTGGAAGAATCTTCGTTTAAAACAAAAATGTCTTCACTTAAAATAAAAACAAAACTTAATTTAAATAAAAATTCTTTAGTTGAAATTAAAAAGGCGTCTTAAATTAAAAAATTCTAATAAAAAAAAAAATTAACATAATAATACATATAAGAAATACAAAATATAAACAAATAATTTTAAATGAATAATAAAACTCACAGATATACAAATATCTTATAACTCAAATACAAAATTATTACAATATACAATAAATAGTATCTATTGAAATCTGAGAATTTTTTAAGTGTTATAAGGCCTAATACAGTTTCATGTATTAATTTTATATATAATTCGTTAATTATAAAAATTAAATATCTTCAGTACATTTACTGCCTGTTCCAATATGTGTACCTATGGTATAAAAAAGTTTTTAAATTTAAAACTAGCTTTAGAAAAATTTTTATCAATCAATCATTCGGTACCTATTAAGAGCTGTAACAACTACTACATATATTTACATTATATTTAAAATTAAAAGTGCCTTGAATTTAAAATTCTTAATTCTAAAACTTCGATTGTTCAACATTTATTGAATTAAAAGTTATAAATATATATAAAATTATAATTTTAATCTAAGCAATGCATTTTATCATAAATACTTTTTTTTAATTTGAGATTGAATCTATCATTCTCCTAACAATTGAATTTTCTTTTATTTCAGGATTAAATATCAAACAGCTGAATATGTTCTATCGGAATTTCAATTAGAAAGAATATTAACAGATGGTTCACATTGTGAAAAGGACAGTGATTGCTTTTATGAGTATTGTTTCGGAAAATGTGATTTAACTCGAAAAATGTGTACTGGTCAACAACAAAACAATAATTTACAAATTGTTTGCCAATATGTAAGTTAAATAACACCATACAACAGTTCATTCCCTTAAATCCATTAATCATATATTTTCCACATCTTGTAGATATTTAAGGGGAGTAGACTATTTCCAGGTCTTTTATCAACAGCAAAAGCTCCATCAAGTCTTTTAGCATTATTAAATATTTGTATAGATCCATCAAAAAATGTAAAACAACATAATCCAAATCGTTTATTTGCTCCAACGGCTGAAATCAGTTCTAAATTATATAATGAAATTAAAAGAATTTATGATGAATTAACATTTCGACAGTAAAAATATATGAATTTTTCAAAAATTTTTAAATGTTTAAAAATTCAATTTTAATTTTATTTATTTATAAATACTAATATGTAATTGCAAATACTTAAAAAAAACTATATTTTAAAAAAGTATTTTAACTTTCAACCAACTGCAACTGTGATTTTATAATTAAAAAAAAAAAAAATAAAATAAATAAAAAATATATTATAGAAAAAACAAAAAAAATCGTAGGCCAAAATGATATTAGTTACCAAAAAAAAAACCAATTAGTATAACCAATTACTTTCTTTTCCAGTATTTCATTAGAGTATTTTAACTTTATCTTTTCTAAATAAAAAAAAAAAAAACAAACCAAAAAAAATACTAATAATAAAGCAACAACGGACCTGTTCTAGAAGTTAAGATATATTAAAAATATATTTCAAAAATAAAAAATTAAATTAACAAAAATTGAGAATTTTATTTTATACCTAATATCCAAAAATATAAAATTTTAGATAAATACCTGATCGATAGCTCCGTGGTGAGGTGGCGGTTGAAACCCTGGTCGGATCATATTTAATAAAAAAATATAGTGTATAAATAATTTAATAAAAAGTCCGAATGTCAAATAAGCAAAGGATTATTATTATTAGTTTCGACTTTTCATGTGAAAGGCTCGGGTTCGAATCCCAGTGAAAGTGTAAAAACTTTTCTGGTTTTCGACTCGACTCAGCTACCATTCGCCATTGGGTTCAAAGTAATGGCTTAATCAATAATTAATAATTATGCATCTTTAATAAAAAATTCATTAATATAACAATATAAACAAATTCTAAATATAAACAAATAATTTAATTGAATAATATGACTAACAGATATAGAATATAAAATATAACTCTAATACAAAATATTACAATATAAACAAAAAATAGAATTGTAAATATTGAAAATCTAAGACGTTTCTACATGTTATAAGGCCTAGTACTATCTCATGTTTAAATTGTATTTGGAATTTATTAAGATCAATTTTTAAAACACGAATATAATATGACCCCCTGTTCCAACATGTACCTATGGTATAGACAGTCTTATTAGCCTAACAGTTGAACAGTTAGCACTTAAAAAAAAATGAATAAATAACTAAATACAAAATACTTTATACATAGCAAAACCTTCTAATATGACTAAATGCGATAGATTGATGGATTCACACAGCTACTATCAGATCATTATAACAACTCATAATAACACAGGCTATCATTTATAAAACTAAGATAGCCTGGCATGACCACCTGAGTAAGCACCTGAGTATATTTTTCCAAATTTGAACGTTAATATTCAGAAAAGAATATCTTAACAAATTTCAAAGATGTATTTTGCTTCCGAAAAAAATGGAAAAGTGTGATTAGTAAAGTGATTAGTAAAGTGAGGGTGTAGAAGTGTAGAAATCATAAAAATTTAAATTTTTTCAATAAGCTATAATATTATCACTTAATTATTTTTATTTCATTATTTCCTTATTTTAATACCCTATCTCCAAAGTATGTATATTAAAATTAACTTTCCGTTTGTAACACACTAAATTAAGCATAATTATAGATTGAATTTCGAGTGTCTATATGTTTTATGATAAATCAAAAACTAATAAAGCTAGAATCATGGATTTTTAAACAAAATATATCTAAAAGTACATACGACCTATAGCTCAGTTGTAAAATGGCGGTTTTTCAATCGAAAAGTCTCGGGTTCAAATCCTGGTCGGATCATTATGAATAAAAAAATATAGTGTATATTACAATAATTTAATAATAAGTCCAAATGTCAAATCGGCAAAGAATTAATATTAACAGGTAATATTTACTACTGTCTGGTACTATAAATATTAAAATTTATAATATAATTTTTAATTAAAATTTTTCATATAACAATTAAATTAAAACTTAATAATTAAAGCAGAAGCATGATCTTATCATGGGTTCGTACTGGTATCTCATAGTTGACACAGTCTATAGTCTATACAATTAAAAAACTCTTGCTAGTTTTTATTTAATAAATTAAATCACAAATCAATTATAAACATTTCTTTTATGTCTTTTAAAACAAAAAAATCATTAGAAAATTTCCTAATTTATTAATGATGATTAACGATCTCATAAAATTATAATTCATTTTTATACCCGTATGACTATATAGTCAAAGGGTATAATAAATTTGCCATTACGTTTGTGACGCAGAGAAGGAGGGGGGGTAGATATAGACTCAAGTGTAGGGATCGGATCAGAATCGAAAAATAAATCGATTTAGCTATGTATGTCCGTCCGTCCGTCCGTCTGTCCGTCCGTCCGTCCGTCCGCACGATAACTCAAAAACTAAAAGAGCTAGGATCTTGAAATTTTCGCAAATTCTTTTTTTTGCAATAGCCGTCATCGCTATTTAAATCCAGCCATTTTGGTCCATGGGTTCGGGTAGCCGCCATACAACTTCTTTTTTTATATGAGCATTACTCTCCACCTAATGAAGCTGAGTGTCTAAAATTTTGCCAAAAACTGTTTAGTGTAATGGCCAAAGTTTCTGCAAAATTTGGTTGGTCTGCTGCAGAGGGTTCGAGTAGCTGCCATACAACTCCTTCTTTTATATGAGCATTACACTACACCTAACAAAGCTGGGTGTCTGAAATTTGGTTGGTCTAGTGGAGTGGGTTCGAGTAGCTGCCATACAACTTCTTACTTTATATGAGCATTACTCTCCACCTAATGAAGCTGAGTGTCTAAAATTTTGCCAAAAACTGTTTAGTGTAATGGCCAAAGTTTCTGCAAAATTTGGTTGGTCTGCTGCAGAGGGTTCGAGTAGCTGCCATACAACTCCTTCTTTTATATGAGCATTACACTACACCTAACAAAGCTGGGTGTCTGAAATTTTGCTAAAAATAGTTTAATGCAATGGCCAAAGTTACAGCAAAATTTGGTTGGTCTACGGTAGAGGGTTCGAGTAGCTGCCATACAACTCCTTCATTTATATGAGTATTCCACTACACTTAATAAAGCTGTATGTTTGAAAATTTTGTCAAAAGTAATTAACCGGATGATACAATGTATATGTTACGGTCATACGGGTATCCCAGAGTTGACACAGTCTACTCTACTACACTCTTCCTCGTTTTTTTTTAATATTAAAATAAAATAACCAAAAATGTCATAAAATGTCATTTAAAATACATCATCTAGACAACAACAATTTAACCGAATAACATAAAAACAAAAATAATAATAAATAAAAAAAAATTTTGCCAAAAAAAAAACCATAAAACATTTTTCATTTTAACACTTAAAAAATCTTTTAAAAAAAATTTGTTTCTATTTTGGTTTTTTTTTTAATGAATAAAAAAATTTGAAATCAACATTTGAAACAAAATACAGCATTAGCAACAAAAAAAATATAAACAACATTAGCAACAAATTGAACTTAAAAATTAAAACAACAACAAATTAGTAACATAATCCCCACTGTGCAACTATATCTCTTCAACTTTTGAATCTTCTTAATAAAAATTTGTTTTTTGACTTTTTTTATTGTTTTGTTGTTGTTATTGTTGTTGTTGTTGTTATTTTTTTTTTTGCTAAAAAAAACCTGAACTAAAAAACAATTTATTACAAAATCATTTTAAAATTTTTGAAAACTTTTTTTTTGTGTTTAATACAAATTTTAGGAGTAACTAAAACCATTCATAAAGTTTAAGTTCCCATCCATGATATACGAGTATATACATATGATAAAAAAAATTTCCAAACAAAAGAATCATTGACATTAGATATGTCCTCCTATTACCAATGCCCATCACATATATATGTATGTATATAAATGATACAGTGGTGAGCGGTTCTTATATCCAAGGTGTGCATTGCATCTTGTTAATATTATAAACGAAATGAATTTAAATTTTATAAAATTGTATAATTTCAAATTATTACAAAAATTACAACTTCATAATTAAAAATTGAAATAAAACAATTTTTCATAAACCTTTTTAACTTAAAACTTCTAAAAAAATCCATTTTAATCACTTTTTTTTCAATGTTTTATTTTATTTATTTTTATTATAATACAGAATTCAAAATAAAACTAAAGGAGTTTTAATTAAATATTAGGTTTGAAATACACTTGGCCGTTATCCTAACTAGCACTCTCATTTACACTTATTAAATATATGTTACTTCATTTATATTTATAATTTTGAACAATAATAACTTATAATTAAGAAGAACTGAATTTGTTAATTAACTCTATTTAAATTTATTATTTTGTAGTTAATCGGGAAAATTGTTTTAAAAACCAATCTTTTTCATAATTCCAATTTCATCACCAAAAATAGCAGGCTCAAAACTATTGAGGAATTTTTTTCAACACGTATTTTGCATATACTTAGGCGAATACAACGAAGTGCAGTGCGTTTTGTGCACGTTTATTCATACATTATTATCAATCTTCCTCTTTCATTTTCTAATTCTCTCTCAGGTTTAAGTTAAGAAATTTACACTGAGTGGTGTGCAGATATTTAACTGCACGTTGTTTATATAATATTGTATGTGTATGTATGTATGTATGTATGTATGTATGTACGTTTTCATATATATTTAATAAATAGGTCTCGAATGCATTACACACATAAAATATAAATGTAATTTTTCAAGGTAGTAATTGTCACTCTGGATCCCGATTTAATAAATTTAATCGCATTATCTATTTTAATATTCAATTGAAAGAATGAAGAAAGCTATACACTTGGTCCGTTGGTTTATAATGTTATAATTAAGTTTAATATTGGCAGGTTATGGTATTTTTAATTTTTTTGCGCACACCTTATCATAAAAGAAACGGCTCGCCACTGAAAAGAATCAGCATCATCTTCATTTGAAATTTTATTCACATACCCGATACACAATATATATTTATTATATGTATGTATATTAAAAGTATCTAATATTAAAAAAATTTATGCAATTTATTTATGCATTAAATTTTCATCTTTTTTGTCTCCTCTTCTTCTTCTTCTATTTCTAGATAGACTTATATGTCGGCCCAGGGGAATCAAAATAAAAACAACAAATGCAAAAAAAAAAAAAATTAAATTTAAAAATTCATTTGTTAAAAAAAGCTTCAAAATAGTTGTCCACCTTTTTGGTTTTTTGCACTTTTATATAATAAGAAATAAAGTTTATATTTCATTTGATGCATACATGGTGATTCTTATGGAAAAAAATAATTATTACAGTGAACATATTTAGAAGAGAATTGATGACGTACATGGAATTACCTGCTTAAGACTGTTAAAATTTATTGAGTAAATCTTACTGATAGAATTATCCAATGGGTGTTTGAACTGATGCAGCTTACGTCTCTTATTGCCTATGGCTTTACTTTGGTTTTTTACCATAGTAATTAAAAATATTTTTTTCTAGTAAAGTTTGTTTGATAACACGTCCTCGCTGATGGTTGGGTTTTTCTGTGTCATCCCGAATAGCAAGATATCTTGCCTTTTATAACTGAATTTAACATTTTATTTCAATGTAAATTGTCTCTAAAGAAAGTTGTATTAAAAAGGATCGATATTTCTGAAATTTTGATTTGGTACCTGATTTTAATTAACTTCAATCGAAATTCTAAAACAACTAAAAAGAGAGGATTCTATGACCTGTGGCTTACTTACTAAATTAAAAATTCAAAAATTCAAAAAATGGTATCAAATTTGTTAATTAAGAGCATACAGCCGACTCCTGCATTAAATCAACTCTTCCCTGTGGCAGTGAAATCTCTCTTAATAATACAGATGTCACGCATTACATTAAAGCTATTTTCCCCGAAAGTAAATCAGCAGCACATGAAGAAAACTATAAAGAAAAAGATTACCTTCTGATTTAATTTACAAATAAAATCGATAACATAAAATTGAAGCAAATGGCATGATTTAGTAGAAATCTGGCGGCTGTGTGAAAGCCTTATACTACAAAAAAATGTACTAAAAAAAGTGCTATAAGGAGACTATAATTGACAAAAAGGTTCAAGGAAAAACTGCGCAGAAATTAATTGTAATTTTAAAGATTCTAATTCATAAAACCAAGTACTAACGGTACTTCCTGTTTATAGTTATTTTTCTTCAAAAACCGCTTAGAACACGAACCTCCTACTACTTTTAAACAGAAAAATTCGAAGCTTAAATAATAAGTGTTTAGATACAAAGTTTTAGTTAGCCAAAAGTAAATAAATAAGTTGATTACATTATTATAAATCAAAATTACAATAAATAAGTTACATTAAATAAAATCAAAAATTAAAATATAAAACCTTGTACACGAATTTAACATTTTAATTATTCAAGAACAAAACATTATTTGAAAGAAAATAAGCATGAAATGAAAGCAGATCCAATAAATTTTACAAAAATCCATTTCAATAATCTTTTTTGTTTTAATAGTAGATCTAAATAAAATTTAACAGACAAATCTTGGTAACCATTTAATTTTTAAACAATATTATTAAACAAAAGAATTTCAAATTAATTTAAAAATTAACATGCATTTATATTATGTGCTAAATATTTCAATTTGAAGCCATTTAATTAACAGATGCTCATATCTCATCATTTACAGTTACTAATTATATTGAAAATTTTTAAAAAGCAATTGTGCCATATATCTGTTCATATAGAGAACCATTTTAAGTGGTATCAATAAAGTTTCACTAAAATGAGTGAAATCTATTAATTATCATTTTGTCTTTAGTGTTAATGATTAGTGATTATTAAATGAATGATTTAAAGAATCTCAAATCTCCAAATCTCCATGGTTTAAAAAAAATGTTATCTAAATAGAATCGTTATACCAATATTAACGTATGTTAAAAGGGTATACTAAAATTGCCATTACATTTGTAATGCAGTGAAGTATAGTAGATATAGACTTAAAGGTATGGATCGGATCAATATTGAAAAGTAAATCGATATAGCTATGTGTGTCCGTCCGTCCGTGTGTACGAACAATAACTGAAAAATTAAAGGAGCTTGGATTCTGAAATTTTCACAAATTCGTTTTTATGTAAAAGCTGTCATCGGTATTGAAATTCAGCCAGTTTGCTCAATTGGTTTGAGTAGTTCCCAATTTATTTTTTTTATATGATATTAATATTATATTTAATAAAGCTGGTTATCTCAGATTTTTCCCAAAGTAGTTCAATTTTTTCGTAAAAGTTTGTGTAAAGTTCGTCTAGCTTGAACCCACTCACTTGCTAGACAACTGCTTTTTTTATATAATCTTAACGCCATAACTAATAGGGCTCGGTGTCTAAAATTTATATATTTTCATGGTCAAACTTTGTATGAAATTTGGTTTGTCTAGTTTAGCGGATTCGAGTAGTTCTAGAGCAATTCTAGCTATAATTCGTGATCACTACTAAAATTTCGAAATTTTCATGAAAAACCGAAATTTTTAATATTTTTTATAATTTTTGATCATTTTTGATAATTTTTGACCAGTTTTGCCTTTGAAAACTTTAAACTCGTTTTTGAAGGCTTTAGAAGCGTCCTAGAGCAATTCTAGTTATAATTCGTGATCACTACTAAAATTTCGAAATTTTCATGAAAAAACCGAAATTTTTAATATTTCTTATAATTTTTGGTCATTTTTGATAATTTTTGACCAGTTTTGCCTTTGAAAACTTTAAACTCGTTTTTGAAGGCTTTAGAAGCGTCCTAGAGCAATTCTAGCTATAATTCGTGATCACTACTAAAATTTCGAAATTTTCATGAAAAACCGAAATTTTTAATATTTTTTATAATTTTTGATCATTTTTGATAATTTTTGACCAGTTTTGCTTTGAAAACTTTAAACTAGTTTTTGAAAGCTTTAGAAGCGTCCTAGAGCAATTCTAGCTACAATTCGTGATCACTACTAAAATTTCGAAATTTTCATGAAAAACCGAAATTTTTAATATTTTTTATAATTTTTGATCATTTTTGATAATTTTTGACCAGTTTTGCCTTTGAAAACTTTACACTCGTTTTTGAAGGCTTTAGAAGCGTCCTAGAGCAATTCTAGCTATAATTCGTGATCACTACTAAAATTTCGAAATTTTTAATATTTTTTATAATTTTTGATCATTTTTGATAATTTTTGATAACTTTTGATCATTTTTGTCTTTGAAAACTTTAAACTCGTTTTTGACGGCTTTAGAAGCGTCCTAGAGCAATTCTAGCTATAATTCGTGATCACTACTAAAATTTCGAAATTTTCATGAAAAACCGAAATTTTTAATATTTTTTATAATTTTTGATTAGTTTAAATAATTTTTGACCATTTTTGTCTTTGAAAACTTTAAAACTCGTTTTTGAAGGCTTTAGAAGCGTCCTAGAGCAATTCTAGCTATAATTCGTGATCACTACTAAAATTTCGAAATTTTCATGAAAAACCGAAATTTTTAATATTTTTTAAAATTTTTGATAATTTTTGATAATTTTTGACCAGTTTTGCCTTTGAAAACTTTAAACTCGTTTTTGAAGGCTTTAGAAGCGTCCTAGAGCAATTCTAGCTATAATTCGTGATCACTACTAAAATTTCGAAATTTTCATGAAAAAACCGAAATTTTTAATATTTTTTATAATTTTTGATCATTTTTGACCATTTTTGTCTTTGAAAACTTTAAAACTCGTTTTTGAAGGCTTTAGAAGAGTCCTAGAGCAATTCTAGCTATAATTCGTGATCACTACTAAAATTTCGAAATTTTCATGAAAAACCGAAATTTTTAATATTTTTTATAATTTTTGATCATTTTTGACCATTTTTTGTCTTTGAAAACTTTAAACTCGTTTTTGAAGGCTTTAGAAGAGTCCTAGAGCAATTCTAGCTATAATTCGTGATCACTACTAAAATTTCAAAATTTTCATGAAAAACCGAAATTTTTTAATATTTTTTATAATTTTTGATCATTTTTGATAATTTTTGACCAGTTTTGCCTTTGAAAAACTTTAAACTCGTTTTTGAAGGCTTTAGAGCGTCCTAGAGCAATTCTAGCTATAATTCGTGATCACTACTAAAATTTCGAAATTTTCATGAAAAACCGAAATTTTTTAATATTTTTTTATAATTTTTGATTATTTTTGAAAATTTTTGACCATTTTTGTCTTTGAAAACTTTAAACTCGTTTTTGACGGCTTTAGAAGCGTCCTAGAGCATTTCTAGCTATAATTCGTGATCACTACTAAAAGTTCGAAATTTTCATGAAAAAACCGAAATTTTTAATATTTTTTATAATTTTTGATCATTTTTGACCATTTTTGTCTTTGAAAACTTTAAACTCGTTTTTGAAGGCTTTAGAAGCGTCCTAGAGCAATTCTAGCTATAATTCGTGATCACTACTAAAATGTCGAAATTTTCATGAAAAACCGAAATTTTTAATATTTTTTATAATTTTTGATTAGTTTAAATAATTTTTGGACCATTTTTGTCTTTGAAAACTTTAAACTCGTTTTTGAAGGCTTTAAAAGCGTCCTAGAGCAATTCTAGCTATAATTCGTGATTATTTTTCGTGATCACTACTAAAATTTCGAAATTTTCATGAAAAACCGAAAGTTTTAATATTTTTTATAATTTTTGATCATTTTTGATAATTTTTGACCAGTTTTGCCTTTGAAAACTTTAAACTCGTTTTTGAAGGCTTTAGAAGCGTCCTAGAGCAATTCTAGCTATAATTCGTGATCACTACTAAAATTTCGAAATTTTCATGAAAAACCGAAATTTTTAATATTTTTTTATAATTTTTGATCATCTTTGACCATTTTTGTCTAAAACTCGTTTTTGAA